>OX465260.1:10642508-11242508 GCA_949987775.1 Aproaerema taeniolella
AATGCGAGACGAGAGGAGTTCGGTAGGCAGCATAGAAGATTCGAGAACTGACTAGGATAGGATTGTTTATCGCAAGAGTAGATATACTCGTACCAGGAGAACAGAAATATTCAAGATATGTATTTGGCTGGTCTGAGGCGCAGCGAGTTCAGGTTA
The DNA here is from genome assembly GCA_949987775.1 of Aproaerema taeniolella. Classification (NCBI taxonomy): domain Eukaryota; kingdom Metazoa; phylum Arthropoda; class Insecta; order Lepidoptera; family Gelechiidae; genus Aproaerema; species Aproaerema taeniolella. Next base: position 10,642,665 of record OX465260.1, read on the forward strand.
GCATTCCACACTTGCTTCATGTTGCACAAGAGACATTACTTACCAGGAGTAAAGAAGTCAATAAGATATGAAACAGTACCAGGAGTACAGAAGTCAATAAGAGTTTGTTGATAGAGACACTTAGGCCAGTGTTCACCAAATATTTAACCGACGATTAGCAGATAACCAGAGATTTGACAATGTCATTTTCATACATTTTTTTTGACATTTTGTCTGATTAGCTTCTAACCGCGGTTTAGCCGTCGGTTATATTTTTATATTACGGGCCTTAGACCCGTGTTCACCAAAAATATAACCGACGGTTAAACCGCGGTTAGAAGCTAATCGGACAAAATGTCAAAAAAAATGTATGAAAATGACATTGTCAAATCTCTGGTTAGCTGCTAATCGTTGGTTAAATTTTTGGTGAACACTGGCCTTACTTGACTGGGTTCAGGCACCCGATGGGCATTCCACATGCTTCATTTTGCACCAGAGACTGTACCAGGAGTATAGAAGTAAATAAGAGTTTGTTGATAGGTATTCAAGACTCTTATTTGTACTGGGTTCTGGCGCGGCGAGTCTCGGCGCCCGATTGGCCTTCCACACGTGCAACATGTTGTACAGGAATACATAGTTTGTTGATAGAGAGAGACGGTACCAGGAGTACAGAAGCCAGTAAGAGTTTATTGATAGAAGCGTCCAAGGCACTTACTTGACTGGGCTCTGGCGCGGCGAGTTCCGGCGCCCGATTGGCCTTCCACACGTGCGTCATGAGCTTGTAGGTAGAGTCGCGGCTGAGTAACGAGCCGAACACGTGTCGTTCGTCGCGGGTACACACGCCCACTGCGTTCGGGATGATCCGCGCCACCTTCTCTTTGGTGATGCGAAGGACCGACGTGATTGGAATGAGGAGCTGGAAGAAAGGTTCGTTCTGTTAAATACAATCGACCAGAGGCTACAACATTAGGTGGTGTAAATCAAACCGCATCAAAATTTGTTGCGTAGTAAAACAAATAAATTAGAGGACAAACACAGTTGAAAAAAGCGCAGGTTTGTTAACTATAATGTAATTGTGCTTATAGTTGGGTATCTGTAGTAGTTATGACACTTGGGCGCAAGCAATGAGTACCGAAATGTCGTTTGTGTTACTTTAATAAACCACTTTTCACTCGCAATAACTCGTTTTAATAAGAGAGTTGGTAGAGCTCTATAGGCTGCATATCAATGCGACCAAGTCGCAGGTAAAAGAGCATTATGAAAAATAGCCTAAGGAAATGTTATTCTAATTTAATTTACTATCCGAAATTAGTGGAAAATGTATAACAACCCTAAAACCGACTGATTTACAAAGCAGACAACTGATAATAGGTCAACTGGTTTGGCTAGCAAGTAACTTAATTATAGAGGGTGTAAGCAACAGCTTAGCAAATACTTAATCTTCCCGTAACTATGATCAGCTACAAGTATTTTTTTTCCCAGAAACATCAGGTTAGGGAGTTTTTGTTATTTACCTACTTTATTTATAGCTAAGCAATGTAACGCGAAACCGCGCAACGCGACAGGGGACCCTCATGCCGCGCCGCGCCGCTTCGCTCTCAGAATGCAATTCGTGTTTTATTCTGTCTTGATAGTTTTTTATTGGAAAATGGAGTGAATTCTAACAAATAACTTAATTTTGAAGCAGAAAACATTGAAAAACATTTTAAAAAATTAAAACATTTCCTAATGAAAATTCTGAATTTAGGGAATTGTGGTCTGAATTTAGAGTTTTAAATTTTGCTGAGCTGGCCCTTACACCCTGTATATCGAATTGTACCTCAATCATTATTGGGGTCAGTTGGGTATTAATCTTAATCCGTTTAGTGAATTTTAAGCTAGCACGTGTTGAGGTGTGCCTTGAGTTTATTCTCGAGTATGCATAGGCTGCAAAAATGAATTTTAATCGAGGTTTACAAGATTATAGGGGCATATCTAGGCCGAGGTGTAAATTGCTGCCCACTTCTTTAATACCCTAGTCTCTTTTTGACTCAGGAACTTAGAAAAATATTTTTCATCCTTTCTATTCGAAAAGTGTCGCTTTGTTCCTCTATAAGTGGGAGCAAAAGAGCTCATTTCTGTTAAGAACTCTTTGGCGGCCGTAAATGATTTTTTACGCCCGCCAATGATTTTCTGGGGGGCCTAAAAGACATTTGAATGTAGAACATGTGTCATTCATAGAAATCGAACGCAAATTGTATGAATACTGGCTGGTACGTGTTGGCTGCACGACGCGCTGATTAAAAAAAACCGCGCGAATTAAGTCTCTGTTCTTGTAATTTATTTTCTCATAGAAAGGGGATGAAAAGTAGAGTATATGACTCGAGAGCAAATTATTTTTACCTCGGGCGATGTACTTTGAATCCCTCGCTGCGCTCAGGATTCTACGTTAGAATCCTTCGCTTCGCTCGTGGTTCAAAGTAGCGCCCTCGCCGTAAAAATACTATTTTGCTCTCTTGTCATACAATCTACTATTCTGTTACTATTAATTCCTTGTTTTTGTTTGTGTATCCATTGTGTATCCTGTTTTCTGTAAAATGTATAAATAAATAAATTCATTCCAAACCAATTGTCCTACGACAACAAACCAACAATGCTTTAGAAAAAAAAATTGCTTACCGTCTTCTTTCCATACAAAAGATTAAATATTAACTGTAGTAATAAGATTAGAAAACCAACTGTTTTTGCGGCCCGTTCAATGCAAATCAATGTAAAAATGTATTTAGAACTCTTCATTAAAAATCTTACCTTTGTAACATATCCGAAGACGTTCGAATAAAATGCGAAGTAGTTTTTGGTTATGTACAGGTGTCCTTGAAGCAGTAGGTCGCCTACCAGGGCGCAGGAATAGTCTGGAATTAAAAGAAGGAAGACTAGTAATATTTAACAAAATCTACGCCATTGTTTTATTTTACTTTTTTACAAAATCTGGCGGTTATAATTTTGATCGCCACCGCCAATGGGCATTTTCCATTTATTTTGTCTATCGAGAAGAATTTAAAAAATTTCAATACTTTTCGCAACTTCTTTTGAAGTATAAAGTCTAGCGCCATCTATTGAGAATCATGGACACAGCTGCAAAAAGTATGGGCCCTTGAATATGCTTATGTCACAATGGTTGTACATTTGTATTTTATCATTCTACGAACATGGTAATAGATAAATAAGCCTCTGTAAGCCTCTGAAAAGATGGCTTACGCGTAGAAAAAGCACCTCAAGCACAACCCGCGAGTCGCACCACTTAGATGGCGGTGATTCACGTTTGATCACGAACTCACCGTGACTTTTGAGTGAAACGCTATAGGCGCGACCCACCTACGGTGTTGTAAAAGGCCTTGAAGATCACCCAATTACAGGAATTCAGAAACAGAGGTAATGGAGAAAATCATAACTTGTTTAATTTTAAGAATTTCCAAAATTGAAATTTCTGGTTTGCGATGAACGGAGGATAATTTTCAAAAATCTCTTAAAAATACTAAATGGCTGTTTCATAGGTTCAAACTAATTTTAAAAACTTGAGTGATGCTTCAGCTTAACAAATGACAAAAAGAAAGAAGATTGGTTACAGTCGTTACAGATTACATTGTATAAAAAATGGTTGCCTGTAAAGTCGGTTTTACGGGCGAAGATTTTACGTGACATCGTCTTTTTCTCGGTAGAATATTTATTGATACGATTCAATGCGCCTAATTCTCTAGTGCTGCGCGCGCGGCAGACCGATCATAGTTGAGTGGGAGAGAGACGCAAGGCATTCGGCGGGCCTCTCTCTCGTTCGGTGACTCATCGTAACGTTACCGAGCGTTACACTTTTTCATAAGTGACTCCCAGCCGCAACCTAATTTAAGACGTTGTCACGTCAAAAAAGGGAGGCCTTTATCCAGCGGTGGGACCGTGAGGGTTCAAAATAATAACTTACAGTTGAGCACTCGTTCCTCAGGACCAACTTGCGGGAAGTGCCGCTGGAACTTCTTCTGTCTCGCTTTACTGGGCTGTTTGCTGCCGTCTGCTGTTTCACTGACTGGGGGGGCGCTGAGAGTCGACACTCGAACCGACGGCGCTGACCCTGACAAGGGCTTTACTGCATGTCTGGAACAAGGGAAAACAGACCTTAGCGTGGAAAATAAAGAAGCCAAAAAGACACTTTTACATTCATGTAAAGTCTGACGTAAAGGATTTTTTCTTTCATTAAGGGTTACTCACGCTAAACAGGCCCAGGCAGGTTATCATACTGTAATTACAGAGCTACTTGATATTAAAGGGTATTTAGTAAACAATTAACAATTAACATTAATTTATTAATAACCCGTAAATAGCGAAACGACCCTATGAAACTGAACAACTTTCCTCAAGGAAACCATACTTTTTTTTTAAATTTCTCATACTACTCAGACTAAGACAATAAGCTGGTCGCTCAATTTGTATGGAGTCAAATTATTGTTAAATATGTATTTCAACCTACGTTCCTAGGGAATTTTTTTCCTGTTTAATGGGCTCAAATCCTTAGTTTCACTATCTAGTCTAAACTCACCCAATATAATGCGGTTCAAATCATGTATCGTGATTTTTGAATGTGACAATAAAATATTTTTTACAAAAGTTTAACCACTAACCACCCCTTAACTTAAAACAGGTGAATCATTCATACACTTGTCAAGAATGATTTCCGCTATTTGCGTGGGCGAACATTTACTGACACGGATTCTTCAAGCAGAAGTAAACAGTGAAATAAAGGCCAATTCAAATTAAGTACGGTCAGTTCTTTTAATTGGTACCTTATAGTTTCTTGTCCACTGGCGATAAGGTTCAAAATAGCATTAATTTTGATACCAATTGCGGGAACCGACTGTATTATACGGTCACCAGGTTGAGAAAAATTTATCTTTTCTTGTCCTTCCTTCGCGTCACAATGAAGCGACGTGTAATTTGGAAGACTGTAAATTAACTGTGTTATTTTCCAAGTACAGTAATTTATTTACCCAAGATAAACTCAACGATAGATTTATCTTCATTTGGAAAAAACTATCGAAAACATTCTCGAAGCTTTTACAGTGAGGGAAAATATCGTCAGAAAACCTGCATATTTAGGAACATGATCCAATCCCGTCAAGTTCCCCTGTTAATAGGGTCACGGAGGACAGATGGCAGTCGCTCTCCTGTAATGACTTGACCTGCCAAATCTTGAATAATATTCGAGCGCACCCCGAATGAGAAACGGAATTAAGTGCGTGGAAGAAGATCTTTTGTAGCCAGAAAACGTACAAGTATTTAAGACCGTTAAAATAATGTTACCATATTAGAGTTAATTATATGGAAAAAAGACTGATATGTACCTTTTTTATAAAAAAACTTTTTTACGAAATATATAAAATACAATATAGTTATACATTGGTTAATTCTTATCTGAGAACCGAAAAAACCGGTTCATTTTATTCAGGTATTTTCAGCTTTTTTTTGGCCAGTGACCCCCTGATATAATTTTTCAGGGTCCTTGTATTTATTTGTATTTTTTTATATTTTTGTATTTTTTATTTCATTGTCTTTTAATTCAATTTTTAACCTCAATAATTACTATAAAAATAATTCATAATAAAAAACAATTTAATTAAAATATAAAATGTAGGTTTTTAAAATCAGTCAATTTGCAATTACTTACTTAAAATTCATTAATTAGAACAATAATAATATATGGTATTTTCAGCTTAACGCTGCGCAAATGGAAAATAGATTAAATTTTACTAAAGCGAAATCACGGTAGTCATAAAATCCAATTTGAACCGGGTTAGTAGTAAAACATCGGGAACACTAAGCAGTATCAAAGAGAGAACCTGTAAACAAACCATTGCTGATATTGCCTGCGTTTACAAAGATCTCGTTAAAAAGCTATTACTTAAATATATCCTGGAATTAGTTCTATTGCTCTTTTAGTTGTTTTGTGGTATTCCAATGTATACTACCGATACATTTAATTTCTCATGTACGGAAATACAATAAGAAAGTATGTAGGTACCTACCTACACTTAACATATTGATAAAATGATACTGGTAAGATTGAAAGTATCACATTATTATTATTATTATTATTATAAGATGGGTTAACTCTTGACCTCAATCTTGGCCATAAGATCAAAGATGAGGTCGACGATGGAGCGAATTAACCCAGAGAATTCCTATAACGGCACTGGCACATTCTTAAGTATGGACAACTATATCACAGAGGTTCTCAAACACCAATGAGACAAACACATAAACGTTTACTATTAAGATTCACCTATAAAAGATTATAATTCCTACATAGAAACAAATGTTGCTTTTTATTTCGACTTTTAAGAATAACGATCTTTTGGGAAAAGACAGTTTTAAGAAATTGCAGTCCTAACTATTTCTAAAGATACAAAATATTTATCTAAATATAAAACAATTTTGCTTCTACAAAAATTTCGCATTTCTGTGAGACGTTTGAACCTGAATGATGATAAATATTGGAACCTCGTTACCCGGTCTTGTTGTAAATATGACACTTGACAAAGGGAAACTAAATGGTTGTTTACGATACATGACCGGTCGCACATAAGCAATACAATGGGCGATGTTCTAAACACAGCAATGTGTGTTATCATTATGCCGTTGCGACGTTGATGTTAGTAAATATAACTTGACAGCATATCAGCGTCAAAATAGTGTCAAACATGTGAGGATTTTATTTAGCGCGTATTTTAGAGGCGTGAGCATAAGTATGGAAAATTGGTATGTAATGCACCCCTTGCAATACTTCCGTAGCAATGGCCAAAAGAAAATGTGAAAATATACAAACAGAGTTCATCCCGGTCTCGAATTCAAAACTATTTAATAAAAATAATGACAATCTCTAATGAAAACAGTGGCTGGCTTTCTGCCCACTGATACGGGTAACATCTGTCTATAATTTCGACTTTATAAACTATATCTAACAATACCTCATATTTCGTAGGCCCATTTTGTACTGCAGTTTAGTTAACAAGAGGACACGGAAAAATATTTACTCATGAAGTAGACACTAGACAGATATATGGTTTAGTATCCAATTAATTTCATTACAAAATTAAACAAACACGTACTTGATGATATGAAACACGCCCATTTTGAAAAACACACACTGATCTGGACTTGAACCTGGACAGCAAATGACTGACCGAAAATCAAATTCGTTTAACTTTATATGCACCCATAAAGAACAGGGATATTGGGAACGACCAACTTAAGTTTGCGGCTTGATAATCGGGAATAATTTTATCTATGAACCGTTGTTTACAGTTTTGTGGACTAGATACGTTATACATATAACCATTCATTCATACATATAATACATAATTTATGGTGTGTGAATTCAAAAGTTAAATAGGTAATAATTAAAAAACGTAGTGGCGCTAGTGTAAAAAGCTTTATTTCAACGCGATGTATTTATATTAATTAGTATAACATTAATGTTAGTATTAAGTTTTTCCTTTTATTTTGTACACCTAGCCCTTAGTTTTTTACTGCGAAATTCTTGGTTGAATAAATAGATTTATTAATAAAATATTTAAGAATTGTTCCGATATCATAAATGTGTATCCGTAACGATCGACGGAGGGCCGATAATTGTCACTACCTGATGTCACTATCGTTTGTATATTCGCAAGTTATGACATTCGATGCTTCGTTTCGGTTGTAGATAGTACAGAATAAAGCCTTAGAGCAACAGACCAAAGCATTTTTATATAGGGATATAAGTAAGTAGTTCGAATAGGCTAGTTGTTGGCCGAGCGACACAGTAACTGAATAATTTAAACTAATAACCATAGACAGTAGTTGTAATAGTTTTATTTTATCCATCAGGATAGGCTAGGTACGGAGCCGTACATCCTTATCTTTTTAAGTAATTTTTTCTTCCAATCTAAGTCAAAGTACTTTGGGTAATAGTTAGTTAAAACTAACTCAACCCTTTCAGGAAAAATGAGTTTCTCGTAACTTATCCACATATTGTGGAAGATTTTGACACTGAACTTAGTACATAAGCAAACATTTTCCCGTTGTTCAACACCTTTCCTACAACAGCAAACTTAAATTTGTACCTGATACGTCTTAAGATGCGTATATCTCGGGACAAGGCGACAGGAGGCTCCAAATACATAAAACATTGTATGACGTTCAGTCGACGCAAGTTACTGAATTACAATGTCCTGAATAAGGACAACTGTTACCTCATTTCCATATACGATAAACAATATTATCTAGCATAGGTAACACGGACGCGGATAATGTTTTCGTATAGTATAACTCCTTCTATCGCATAGCGTCAGTACGGAACAGACAGAACGACATAGACATGACAAAATTATGTCACGCGTTCGTGTTTATTAAACTTACATCGTACTTTTTTCTTTTTCTACATATAATACACACTGCGACCTAATAAAAATAAGTACGTAACTGTCTTATAGGAAACAATAAAGATAAATTTAAAGATTTATTTTTTCTTCGCCGTCATTTTATCAATTAATAATCTTGATGAAGTCTAAGGCTATCTTATCACTAAATCATTAAAAATATTACTTTTAAAGATTTAGTAATGAGATAGCCTGAGACAATGCAGCAAATTATAATAATACTACTCGTGCACAAGCTAACAGCTGTGTCCCATTTGGATGGTGCTAAGTGTATGCTTTTTGAAATAAATAAATGCGCAAGTATTACTTACCTACTTCGTGAAATGATACCTAAGTACATGTATGCCTGTAATATTTGAGGAATCCTTCCAATTTCTAATGGATTCTATTACCAAAACTATATTTTGATCAAAATGGTCTCATTTAGGAAGTATATCCTATCCATTGTAGTAAAAAAAAAACCGGAGCGTCATTTAAAAATCAACCGAACTAAGATCCTCCTTTTTCTTGAAGTCGGTATTCCCGAAAACAAACAAATTTAACAATATATGTAAATCGCATAAATACAATGGGACTTACCCAAGAACAACAGAGGTACTTTCGCAAGTAGACTCATCCGAATACTCGAAGGACGCGTTATCCACCATCATTCAGTGTTTAGCACTCATTATAAAATGTATCACTAGATTTTTCATAGTGTCCCATTTTCGAATCAATATCGACCAGTCGCGATCAAACCAAACCTAACATTTTGATAAACAATGTTTGCTTTAGATACCTACATCCACGCCGGAGTTAAACTGGATGAGCATTCTCAAATATTGTCTAAGTAAGATAACGAGAAAGGTAAACGAAATCATGAGATAATTGAGCCATTATCTTATGAGATTACCAGAAACTCGCTCAGTATCTGATAGAATCCTACTAGATGGAATCATCACAACTCGTAACGTCAATGAAACTACACACGACTTTGAAACCACAATTATGATATACAACTAGAATGATATTACAACTGATGCAATGCCAGGTCAAATCGATAGCAATGATCAACTAGAAACTATTGATGATTCTTATCTGACGCACACGCGAAATTTAAGAGATAGGAAGCTGTATTCAATAAGATATTGAGAGAGTTATTTACTAAGACATCGGCGTATGAACTAGGTCTTTGCTCTCAATCACGAGATAGTAAAAGCGAAAAGTAGGCAGCACACAGTTATAAACAAAACATCGATGAGAATCAGCGTGTGTCTTTGCAAGAGATACGCTCTGCACGCGTTCGTAAGTATGACTGAAAGCATGGCAAACATGCAACTATCTGCACAAGCATAACATATTGATTGTATATCGGACTGAACTAATTTATCGCACCTGCGATAAGATAGCAGCCTTCGCTGTTTGAAAACTATAAAAAAAATAACTCACTCGGATTTTTCCAACGCTAACTTCTATAAAAGCGACTACACTGAACTGCAATGAATAGGCGGTACGTAAATCTGCATTAACAGTATTTACGTACGACGCTACCAGCAATGAGGATAAACAGAGAGGAAACTGTAAAAAAACACGATCGTATATCATAGCACTGATGGTTGAGAGTCGTTTGGTTTTGGTTACAATTTGACCGAACTTGTGGGATTTAAAAAAAAACACGAACTACCGGCACCGGGATGGTCAAGTGACCACCGCGGGCAGTGAATGGTGAACGGTGAACGGTACACCACGATAGCCGTCCGGACACTGAAGATGCTACTCGGTTCGTATCCAAGTAAAGAGGTATCGTTTATAAACATTATGTACCGTCAGCAACCATCGATCAAATCGTCTTTAAATAAAACCTACATTCAATTTCAGACCACGCTACCATCTGTTTATGTTTCAATGTGACAGCGACTATCTTTTTTTTCGTGATATACGAGTAAGTATAATCAAGATTTATCGATAATTATCGTTTGAATGATAAAATTCGTTGCCGTCGAACTGTTGACAGTATTGTTCGTTATAATGACAGGCAACAGAAAAAAAAATCGAAAATTTATTTGCTGTCGCTACTCAAGCACTGAGATATCAACACAATCGGCCGACCGGTGGATACAATTGTCCATACACACGTGACTTTACATTACATTTTGCAAACATTGCTTCAATGCAATTTAACTCCAGTAGCTAATATTCTCCTTGGATCATCTTCGTACGGCTTAAGGCGGTTATTGAACACAGAAATGGCTGTGACAATGTATGGCCCGGTGCGTAAATATCCGTTCGTTTACATTACACTAACTCAACTATGTCAGGAAGTCAAACTGATGTATTGTTTACATTTCTTCAATTTATTGGAGCCACTACGTTTAAAAAAAAGTTGAATTTAAAAAAGTTATTTTATTTTGTAAATCTAAATCGTACTGAATGTGATCAATCGGCAACTAGAATTTTAATAAGTTGGTAAAAATAAAGGGGTTGTTCGACTTTTGAAACCGAACAACTCACCCAAAGAGGCGAATTTTTTTAAATTCATATTTCGACCTAAGTCCCTTGGTGAAAGTTGTTCAGTTTGGTGAGCTTATACGCGTCCTTAATTTTCGCTAGCTAATTTAAATTCACCGATTACACGAATACACGAAATCCCTCCTTACCCTTCCTTAACGTGTAGGTATAATCAAGTATGTGGCGAACTTAACCATCTCTGGTGTTTGTAAATATTTTTACTAGATTTCCGCCCAAGACTTGGTTTCTGTGGGAATTTAGGAAATTTATATAACCTATATGTTAATCTGATGTGTAAGCTATATTACTGGAAAGTTTCATCAAAATCTGTCGAGTAGTATTTGCGCGAAGAAGTAGGAAACACCATCCATCCTTACAAAATTATCATTTATAATAATATTAAGTAAGATTTACTTGCATTATTTTGCTGTCGGTACTACAAAATGAGGCCGGGAACATCAACACAATCTGCCTGATTAAACCAATAGGCACAACACAACAAATTTTAAATTATTTATCACTTAATCGTTGTTTCGAACCAAATTATTTTCATGAATGAGTGTCTATGTAATACAAGGTTCAAAATATCGTAGGTCTTACGAAATAGTAAAGAAAAGAAAACACTATGCAATCATGTAAAAGAAAACACTAGCATAAGAAAGATGCACGCTGATGCAGACAATAAGGATAAGAATGTTGACAGAATAAGCATTGTTTTTAACAATAACACAATATATTACAATTTTAATGTTTCTGAAAATCGGCGCCGGACCGACAGTTTCGATCCTATACGAGGACCTTCATCAAGGAGTGAGACAAACTTATTATATTCACCCAGTTGTAAAAACGTTTGTTAAAGTACATGCTTATTTAAAAATCATACTGTCACTTTCCGTCTTGTTTATGTGACAAGGACGGCAGTACATTTAAAGATAATTTAACTTTAAAGAAGATTTTTTTGTATGTGAATGAGTAACACTCACAATTCGTTTAATAGTAAAATGTTTCTAATAATGTGCGCTTGTTACAAGGTTATTTGATTTAAGGGATAGCCTATGGGATGGATTATATTCTTAAATATGTTGACATAATTCTACCAATTTTACGATGTGCAGAAAATACATGACGGGGGTTAACAGAAGGCTGATAGCGATGATGACAGACGTAAGACACGACTTTGTTATATTTTATATGCACCGTTTTCAAGTGTAAGAAGTTAAATTACCAGCGATAAGTAAATTATTTTGAGTTTGAGTTAGTGTAAACTTTTTCTACTTCTCCGAGCCTACATTATTCACACGTAAGTAAACGGACTGAAAGGTTATTTTTCTGTCTTGCGGGAGAAAGTGGGATTAGATTAGATCGCATCACCTACCACAAATACATAATTACACACACATAGACATTTATTAGATACCGTTTAAAGTATTTGCTAACTACGGCGTCAACTTCTTGGTCTTTTGAAGATCTTACCACCAAAAAATTAAGAATTGTGGGATGAACATATGCATAAATACCTTAAAGAACAAAAAGACAAAACAAAACGTCGTGTACTACAGTTTCGTGTTTCACTTGTGGAACTTTCACATCAGTTCGTTGTACTGCAAACTCAGAACCAGACTTGTAAATAACAGCACCTTGTATTGATAGGAACTAAAGAATAGGAACAATTGAGGACAACAGAACAACTTTTCACACGATGTCTAGCTCCGAGAATTAATGTTTACTCTGCATTCAACGAAATTACCTTTTACTCATTTTTGTTCATTTAAAAATGCTCTCAAACACTGAATGTGAAATGAGGTAATTCGACACAGAATTAAAGTCATGGACATAGTTAGTGTAGCGGTTACCGATAACTGAATTGAATTGTTCTTGAGTACAGAACGGCACACGGCAAACGCAAAGCAGGACGTCCGGCCGGTTGGGTGATAGATAGCACAAATATACTATATACGAGTAGCTATCGATAGTCGAGTATAAAGGTCGAACTTTCAGGCAAGTTTCTCGAACTTTCAACCTAGATACCTATGTCCGGCACGAAACAAAATATCAAAACATTTAGCTTCCTGCAAATACATCTTTTGATTTTGCACATTCCAAAAGTTGATCGAGGACCATTACACTCCAAAAATATTTTAGCCATAGTATTGCAGATAAAAAATTATCTTTATAAAGTTGGGTCTTCAGCTGGTATATTAAAGGATTGGTTACCCCGAAACTCAATTCTAAAAGCAGATACAACATTCACAGATTCAGTGCCACAAATTGAACTGTCTAACTCTCGTTAGCTAGAAGAATTTCTACATTTGGAGGACAAGGCTTTCAAAAATGTAATTGTGAAAAATCAAAGGTCCAGTACAAAACCAAAAGATGTATTTGCAAGAAGCTAAATGTTTTTTCAAGGTGCCACAATACACTGCCTTGTTTAAATAAATAATAAGATTTTCCATTTTCTATCAGGAGTGAGTCGTCGTCTTAATTGTTGAGCCTCGCATACTTTTAGAAGTCTATCTAATTTTTTTAATACTTACATTTGTTTATTTGTACCTAATGAACGAATTCACATAATAGAAAAAGGTATAGCGCTCTCTGGGTTTCCACGGAAGACCAGCGTTGTGGATTCTTCCGAAACCACAACTATGCTGAGTTGGAGGCCCATTGGCGTCATTAGATCATAATTAGAATATAATTACTTTTAATTTTGTCTACCAATGTATAATGACGTCAATAAAAATTTTTTCTTTCTTTCTTCTTTCTTTCTTTCTTTGACATAATTGTCAAATTATTATGTTTAGTTGATTAAAACTTTATTTTCTAATAAAAATGCACTAGTTAATTTGTAATTTTGTTTTATTACTTTATTCATCAACAGTATTATTTATTTCACTAGATTTAGTTTAGCGAAATGACATATCTCCGACTTTATATTATTTTTTTGTCATATCACTAGATTTTTTTAGTAAGAAAACGTAATAAATAAGAATATTCGACATCTACCGGGATTTCGTGATATCCCTAGGGATTTCGTGAAATCCCTGATATCCTCATTTCCCTGCGACATATATTCGCGTACCCACGGGCCTCCCTTCGAAACAGTGAGAGGGGTTTGGGCCAGCGTGGTGGACTATGACCTAAAACCCCTTCAATGCGGGTTGGTCGACGCCGCGCTTAACTATTTGGAAAGAATATCGAAATTAAGTACATATCTACAAACCTAAACACAAATGTGGCATCGAAGGAGCAAGTTCACTATTGACAACGTTCAACACTGAAGTATTAATGGAACAACAAAAAAGCAATCCTCCCTGTTTAGGGTCTCTGCGCATATTGCAATAGGTATAACTTTTAATAAAACGAACGATTGAACATGGCGAAGTACATCTGCATTTTATGTTACTGACTGACGGTACTGTAGACCTAGGTTTAGGGGGGACATCTACATGATATGAACGCACTGGGAGCCTATTACAGACGATGTTTACGATAGAAAGTTGCCGATTTTCGTACATTGCTGCGTTTGTCTTACATCTGGAGGTTATCCAGTGAAAATTACTTTGACAGAAGCATTCTAAAACGAAATTGAGATTTAATAAATAGTGATCCTATCCTATAATATTTAACAAGATAACCTATATTAATAATAATATCATAAAGAGGAAAGATTTGATTGTTTGTTTGTTTGCATTGATAAGGCTCCCAAAGTACTGGTCAGATTTGAAAAATTCTTTCACCATTTGAATGCTACATTATCCCTGAAGAATATAGGCTACATAATTTTCCCAAATTCCCACAAGAACGAAGTCCCCGGCGGAATGCTATCTTATACATAATATATAGTCAGGACTTCCAATCTTATCTTATATATTATATAAAATAAGATTGCGAGTCCTGACTCACTGACTCATCAACGCCCAGCCAATACCCTTGGATCCAAAAAGCCGTTTGTCCCAAAGGTTCCTTTTATAACACAAGCCGTCACCCCTGTAAGATAATTATGTCATGTCGAGATCATTCTAACTGTTCCGTACGACGCTATCCCGGCTCGAGATGGGTACATATTATAATATGATATAATAATGTCACGTGCATATGCTATCGTAGCTAGATAGGGCCCCTGATTGAACCAACGGGAATAGTTACTGAGTTTCCCACGTGACCGTTACGTGCTACATTATTACGCCCTGTCATAATCCTCTAACAAACCCGTCAGTAGCATTAATGGATCAATATTCTGAACTACCGAGTAACATCCTTTCATACCATATACGTTCCCAGCGATACAGTGAAGGAGGGTTTAGGCTATAGTCCACCAAGAAGATGAAAAGCGGAAATAATGCACGAAGTTATCTAGGTAAAAATAAAAATCAAGTGAATAATGACGGCCGGTTTGGTCGAGTGGTAGTGGCACTGCCTCTTGTTCTGACGGGTCCTGGGTTCGATTCCTAGTCGGGGCAAACGTTTTTGAAAAAGCAGATGTTTGTTCTCGGGTCATGGGTGTCTTGTCTTTGTGTATGTTCCGAGGGACCCACGACACAAGGGAAAATCTAAGTATAGGCCTTTAAGTGTGTAGCGTTTATTTATTTATTTTATTTATAATAAAAATTCGTAATTCATTACAATTGAAAATAATTGAGGCAAACATTTTTGAAGCTCTAAGCTGCTTTATTGAATTTGTAACCGTACCATCATTTAGCGTTTAGAATAGCAGATGTACTTATTCTGCTTCATTAAAAAGCGTGAGCATAATATTTCGTACAAGAAAATTACAGTATTTCAATAAAAACGGACAAAACTGCTGGCAATCAAGCGAACTACGTTTTCATCACAAAATAAGTACCTCGCAAACAGAGCGTACAAAGTACGAGAGACCAATTGTCAAGAAAGCTGGGCCTTAGTCTCTTACTGTGAAAGTTCTATCTGACAAGCTAGGTATTAGCCGTCTGTAATTTGAGAAATACGAGAAAGTCTGAACTGAGCCATAATAGGAACGGAACAAATTACTTACTTGTAAGATGTTAGACAACTTATGTTATGACAGTAAAAGATGTGGGTTGAAAGTTTAGCGATTTACACCCGTATTCTATGAAGTTAACTCGAAACTTCCTCCACTCAACTTCAGCTAAGGAAATCCTCGAAGCAACCTCGAATTTGGTATTCTTAGTAGTCACCTCAAGATTCCTTGAACATGGCATACAGCTACTCGACGATAGATGGCACTAGCTAGCGTATAACTTTATTCGATATTAATCTTTAACGATATATTATCATAAAGATAATCCACGAAATCTTCAAAATAATTCATTTTTCATATGAAAAAGTAGCAGACCACAAGCTCAAGCATCGAAAAAAGCGTTAAGAAAATCTTAAGGTAGGTCGCGAGATACCTTAACTTTGACAATAGATTACTCAAATCATCCTCGACTCCACTGAGGAAAATTTTAAAGTTGAGGACGGAAGTGTCAAATAAAAACGTCAAAATCCTTGTCAGAGGTTGAGTGGAGTCGAGGAAATCTCGAGTTAACTTCTAAGAATATGGGTGTAAGTCATCGACAGGTAAGAACTGTCTCCGTAACATCGTGAAACCCATATATTTTAATTTGACTTAGTGAGATTATAAACTCTTGGTATTTTGTGAACTGTCCCATTTTTTTTAAATATTAATTAAACCTACCCTAACCTAATCTAAAAAAGCCTAACATATAATGTAATATTTCACCAAGGATTTTAAGATTTATTAAACATTAAAACGATCCCAAAAAAACTTTTAAAAATGCATAAAATTATTGAAAACTAGATAACATCTGCCAGTCTATGACCCATTGTTATTGTTTTATTATATTTTTCATTATAATATTCCATAAATAAACAAGTCTGAGTACTATTAACAGACAAGACAAAGAGATTTCCCATTTTATGTAGGTATAGAATTATTATTTATCTTCGAGATGATTCATTATCTTAGGTGTGTGGGATAACATCTTAGTGCTCCAAAATCGTCATCTTCACCTGCTAGCGGTGCACCCTGCTGATCAACGGACGAGACTATGACGCACTAGAACCCTTAAAGGGTTTCTTTGCTTGATATTTGCGACTTCGCCATTCTATATTTTAATTTTGATTTTTATATTTTAATTTAGATATTAATGAAATTCACAGGTTAGAAGCATTTATTGTCAAAAAGTAGACTTGCCATACTTTTATTTTTAAAAAGCAACTTTAGGATTTTTTTTACAAAAATAAAAAATATTGCCAATATACAAAAGATTTTTCTACCAACCAACCCAAGCTTCAGTCAGTCGCCTAGGTAAGTACTTAAGTACACTCAAGAGCAGGTCACGCTTGACACTACACAGTTTAAGCTGAGCTCTGATTTATACTGAGCACCATACAATGCAGGGCCGGTCCAAAGTCCAGTGTCAAGCTTGACGTGCTCTTGAGTGTACCTTAGTGACTGTGACTTTATTGATATTATTTATTCACACAAAAACTTTGAACAATGAACTCTTGCTAAACGAAATTGACAGCACGAAGAAAAACTTTGTTTTTCTATTTTGTAAATTTTCGTGTTCGTCTCGCATCTCCGAATCCATCACATCTTTATGAATACGGAATTGTTATTGACGTCAAAACGAGGCATAAATAAGATAACCTCAATGTGTTGGTAAACAAATATACGATGATCATAATATTTAAACGATTAATGGAACAGTTGATATGGTAACAAAATATAACTGATTAAATATTTTGTATAACCCCCACATTCATTGCTTTATAACTCTTCAATTTTGATCTGATAAAAACCATCTCGACTAGCTCAGCTTTCAATTAAAAAACCCCCTTGTGGTCCGCCATGTGGTGATCGGTTTAGAATAGCACCACCCCATTTCTTTCCGTGGGTGTCGTAAGAGGCGACTAAACACAAATGAGACCTGCCTCCTATTAATCCACCCCAGGCAACGACACCTCAATTTGTTCTGAATCTGAGGTGTCGTCCTATGGTCTCATGCGGTGTGGTAGGCTCTGTGAAGGGCCGTCTGGTTCGCGACCAACCTCTACCGAAGTCCGACGCCAAACAGCTTGCTGTGTTCCGTCGGTGCGCAGGAGTACCAGTGCCTTAATCGGCTTTTTCTGGGTTAACTCGCTCCATCGTCGACCTCATCTATGACTTTGGTCAAGATTGAGTTCAAGAGTTAACCCATCTTATAATAAAAATAAAAATAAACGCATCAAAATCAGTCGATTCGTTTAGGAGCTACGATGCCACAGACAAACACACACATATCGTCAAACTTATAACACCCCTCGTTTTTGTCGGAAGTTAAAAATGAAGTAGGTAAGTGTTAGTTTGATTTGATGCATATTATAATATTAGGAATATATAAGTAATATTATAATAAATAGTATTAGTACCTTTAATACTTATGAGGTGACTTTAAATCAGTCAGCGAAACTTTAATTCGCATCCTCAATTTTTGCCGATTAATTAAAATTTTTGGGCGATGATAGCCCAGTTGGTAATGAGCCAGACTTGTAATCGGAAGGTTGCGGGTTCAAATCCTGGTGCAGGCCTGTACCACTGAATTCGTCTTTTCGAATTTATGTACGGATTTCTAATTTATCACTTGTGAAGGAAAACATCATGACGAAACCCGCCCGGCCAATAAAATTCATTTTCAAAAGACGAGCGGTCCACCAACCCGCATTGGGCCAGCGTGGTCGACTATGTCCTAAATCCCCTTTGTGTTTTGAAGGGAGGCCGTGCCTCTCGCTGGGGACGTATATGGGCTGGCAAAAAAAAAGTCACCCAACATTTCATGACTATAATTGTCTCTATAATGCGGGTATAAAAATAGTTTAATAAGTACCAAAATAATCAGTGAGTAAGAAAAATAGGTTATAATGACTTGATTTGTTATTGAACAGTTTCTCAAAGTAGGGTTCGCGAATAAGATGGCGGCTGGATACCTTAGTGGCCAGTGCATGCAAATTGCATGACGAAAATACATTTATCAACTTGATATTGAGTCTAAATTAAAAATACGAAATTGTCAGAATTTCTCCTAAAATCTACATCATTTGGGACGAAAAACTAACCCACCTATCACATAAAATGAAAAGTATTTATTTTTGTCACGGTAACAGGTGGATTTTCATTTCGGGGGGTTGGATTAGGGGTTCGCAGTTTTTTGGAAACATTAACAGGGGAACGTGGGACCATAAGTTTGAGAAACTCTGTTATAGAACGATAACATTTTAAAGGGAAAGATTTGATTGTTTGTTTGTTTGCAGCCTCCGAATAGGCTCCGAAACTACTGGACCGATTTGAAAAATTCTTTCACTATCAGAATTTATTATCCCTGAGTAAGATAGCCTACATTATTTTCCCAAATTTCCACGGAAACGAAGTTCCGTGCGGAATGCTAGTAGAACGATAAAGCAGGCCAGCTTATAATAATTATAACTAAGTAAATTAAAATGCCGACGACCGATGCCCCAAAGATAAAACATTACTGTATTGATTCATCGGGCCATAAAAATTCCACGTCACAACAAGATACTCGTATTATCGTTACAAACTAAAATGATGCATGGTACCACGAAATGCGTGAAATAATGTTTACAATGATATCTATCAACTATCAAATGTTTTACTTTAAAGAATGCCCTTTTAGACTAAACATCAACAGATTATAATTATCGAAGAATATGTTTCTGCAATCACTAAAATTATCTGATTTAGTGATTAAATATCTGCATTAAGAATTAGATACCAGTATTACCAGTACAATACTTAAACGTAATTATTAAATTAATAGATTTTAGCTCGTCAGGTGCTTTGTTTGACAAATTACGGGGGACGTTTAAAAATAATATTTGAAATGACTGTTGGTATCTTTTCAAATGATTTAATGATATATCGATATACATAGCTAACATCAACAACTCGCTTTGCATCCCGATCGAAGGTCAGTCCAATTTAGTTCATCACTATTGGTTTAAAGATACATTCTGGACTTTGTCGCGCATCTGATGTCTAAACTATATTACTGGAAACTCTGGAAAGTTTCATCAATATCCGTCCAGCAGTTTCTGCGTGAAGGATTAACAAACATCCATTCATCTATTTATCCATTCGCATCCTTACGAAGCATTTATAATATTAGAAGGATCCATCCAAAAACCGTCTACAGAAGTCTCTAAATCCGTCGTATGATTTTTTTCCGTAAAAGGGTTAAAAAAAGAAAAATATCTTCCCCGCTTCCCCGCTAGCTCACTAGCTTCCCCGCTCGGGACTTCGTTCCTGCGGGAATTTAGGAAATAAACCATACGCATAAACCTTCCCCTTGAACCACTCCGTTCATTGGTGAAAATCGTATGAAAATCCGTTCAGCAGGTATTGAGTTCATCGCGTTTCGACAGCCAGATATGATGTAAAGAATCACGAATATTTAAAATATTTAATTTTTATTTTATTTACGTAGCTTACAGCAAATTTACAATTACTTATGTAAGTAACTTAGAGCTAATAACAAGCTTCCACTGGACAGGTTTTGATACCTCTTTACTGTTTTTGCTAGAAACTACTTACTAAGTAATACAAATACGAATTACAAACCGTACCTTACTCCATCGTAGAAATAATTCAGGACTGATATCACCCTCCAAGCGGATTCCTCTTCTGAGCCCTGCGGCACCATTTCGCATTTCACATTTTCAGAACTAAGAAACTTATCACTCCACTGTTATCTTGTGTACTTTAGCCACGCGCGAAAGACTTCCGTTATAGGAATACCATACAAAACCAGTTTTGAAACTTTTACGTGCAACGAAACACGTTTTGCCTAGGACGGCACGTAAACACGACTGATAGGAGCCGCCCAGCGTTATAATCGCTGTATAATCAACGCAGATAATAAGTTTTTACATAGATTACGCGATTTAGTAATTAGTATAATTTTATTATGTTTAGCTTCCTTACTGTGTTCATATGGGTCATGTGAGATGTCTGAGGCAAGTTATAAAACTAAACTAAACTTAGTTGTAGTAAATCTAGATTGAGTTTACTTATAATTTGACGTCTATTAAGGCGTCTATTCTGTAGGGAAGTATCAGTATCAATAATCTATCTATCTCTTGCGCTATACTGATAATAGAGACAGGTAGTGGTGTATCGGTCGTAGACTTATAGAATTGATAGCCTTGCTAGAGGACGACCGGGACTTTGTTTCAACTGAAATTACTCATTTTAAGATTCTACCTTCATTCCTTGTTTACATTATACATGGAACGTCTGTGTTTCAGCTTTCTAGGTGCAAGGGCTTGGCCTGGGCGTTGATGAGTTGAATGAGCCGGAACCTTGTTACAAATTAGATTTTTTAAAAGCAAAAATTATTTTACAAAGACGTTCGTGATAGATAATTAGGAACTTACTGCAAGAAGCACAATAAGTTTCATTATGTCGTCAAAACGAGTCTTTGTATGCAAATGATACATAATTATCAATTATATCAAAGTCACAATGTTCATCCTATTAAATTCCTGTAAAAACTTTATTATTATCTAAACTGCCAACTGTGGACTATTACAAAGCGATCCTTTATGCGACAGGATAAAATGCTAGTAACAATCTCCCTCACTGGAAGTGGGATGGGCTGGCCACGTCAGCTGCATACACCCGGTTCGGTGGGCGTGGGTGGCTACGCGGATAGGTTCCCCAAGGTCAAAGTCAGGGTTGACTCCCGACAAAACAGAGGGGTACTATTACAAGTTTGACGTGTGTATTTTTGTATCTGTATGTCTGCTGTGGCATTGTAGCTCCTTAAAGAATTCGATGCAGTTTTTTGTTTGAGAGCTGACGTAATTGAGATGGTTCTTAAGCTATATAATTAATAATTATATTAATTATATTTTTAATTTTGAAGTTATTTCTCAAGAATGCAAACGAAATGAGATAAATAGAACACTATCAAATTCGAAAGACAAGTAACATGCAATTAATAGTCCATATTGAATTACTGGACAAGACTACTATGTAAATAATCCTGACATCTAAACGGCAATAATTTCCTATATGCAGTTTTGTTCCAATTACACTATGATTAATAATTTAAATTACATAGATAACAAGGTAGGGAGAGGTTTAGAAATACACGTACCTATAGTGGAGCTAATAGTGTTGAAGGAAAATATATTATAATTTGACAAGTTACCAAAGGTCGTTCATCCAAATATTCTAGTTAATTCTTACGAATGTTTGTGTTTATAAAAGAATTTAATTAATATAACTCTTTTATTAACAGTCTCTTTTATTAAATTGGTCCTATAGTAGGTAATCGGTATGGAAAAAGATGGAAAAAATAAATACTTAAATCATGACGATAATTCACATTCATTGCTAAACAATCAGACGGCCTAATCGATTAAGACCGGGAGCCCTTGCCTTGTATTTAACCCTGTTTAAATATTTACGCCTTCGACTGTTTTATTTGTTGACGCATTCGATTCTGACCGGTCAAGGTAAGTATACGAACAAGGAAACTTAAGACTTAAACAAGAACCGTCGCTTAAGACTTATGTTATTGCTGTAATGTTTTAACATCTGAGCGTGCTCTGCTCCGAGCAAAGATGTAGCTTGTACCTCCATGAATTATATTATAAATTAATAATATAAACTTTTTTTGTCGGCCGGTAGATCAAAATGTTTTATAAACTCATCCAGGAAGAAATTGTTTTGGTGTGTGCCATCAGCGTATTGAGCTCACAGAAAGGTTTCGAGTGCGTAGAAACAAAGGAAGAAACTTATCAAAGATAGTTTTGAATTCTATTAATATTATTATAGTGTATAAGGTCATTATAGTACCTACTAAACGATTGAATGATATGATACATTATTTAATGCTAAAACTGTTTTAGACACAGTGGCTTAACTATAGGGTGGCAGGGCTGGCAAAATGTCAAAATTTAAAATTAACAAAATTTATTAAAAAATATTTTATATGTGTTCTCAAAATCAATTAAAGTTACACACAAGAAAAGACATATACAAATTCAAATAAAGTATAAGATAAATTTATAAATCATTAATAAGAAAAGGATGTCGATCAATTTTAGAAAGCATCCAATGTTTGTTTTTTCTTTATTAGGCGGGGGCCTATTAAATAATTGGGTATAGTTACGCCACTGTTTACTCATATTACTTAAAATGGGAGGTTTTCTTTTTTGATATTAAAAAAAAAAAGTATTTCCCCAGAGCTCTCTAGATGGCGCTGAAATGACTCCGTTACTAGGTGCCAAAGCCAAAAGGCTTGGAGAAAAGCATTGTATCAAATATTCTGAGTTTGTTTTGGCTTTCCAATCATCCTAGTTTTCTCGCGCTTTGTTATAATTCAGTTTTGTTTTTTCGTTGTTTTCGTAAAATCGTCTAAATACGTATGGTAGACGTGATATTGATGTGATATGACTATAACGTTTCATTTTATGATCTCAAAATTACGTTCAAGTGAATTAATCAAAAATAATTTAACGTTCCGTTCCTTGCAGTAACGTACATAGTTTAGCGCCATCTATCCAGCGACTGGGGAAAAATTTAAAAAAAATAAAAAGAAAATCCCTCATTGGCTTCGGGCAAAAGTTTTCATTCTACAAGAGGATTTTCAACAGGAAACAAGGTAGCTGGGCAGTGAGCATTCACCGTCGATCATGGCTCGCCTTTTTCCTTGATTTAATTTTGACAAATTAAAACTAAACACATATTTCGCAAACGGATCCCTGAATTGAAAAACGTTTTTTATAAACCCCTATTATCTTTAAAAAAACTTATCAAATGATAGACAACACTACGGAATTGGTGAGAAAAAAAAATCATCCCCTTTTATGTATAAGGTATGAGAAGTACATACCGGGTTTTTTTCCATATTTTTGTTACACCGTTTTATCAGCGAGATCAATATTTATGACCGTGCCTTTCAGATTTGTGCTACCAAGAGTTTCTAGAAAAACCGCGGACAGACCGACGCGACGGCAGGACATCGCGAAACTATAATGTGTTCGCAGTTACCTACAGAACCCTAAAAAGGAATCTGGAAGCTTACAATCTGAGATTGTTAAGTATATGTGTTATAGTCAAACCTCGAAGCTCCAGCGCTCCTAGGTTTGACTAGTCAATCCTCAAGCAAACCTAAGCTAGGATAAATCCGAGAAGAGACTGCATATCGACCTTTGACTATTAAATATGGACTAATAGGTTATATTGTGCCCAGCAGTGACCTTCTAATCTATCTCTGTGTAAAATTTTATCGAAATCGGTTTAGCTGTTAAGGGGTGAAAGTGAAACAGACAGACAGAGTTACTTTCGCATTTATAATATTATCAGGGATATACGAGCTGGGTTCTTCTTCTTTTAATATCAGTGAATAGGAATTTAGATCAAACCGGCCCAGATATGGCCAGTTCTACAGCCTTTTGATGTGTTGCCTCGTTTAGGTCGTCCCAGTGTGCAGGATACAGGGCAGAGATACAGTGTGCAGAATACAAGGCAGACTGGACATAATGGATCAGACCCATGTATCTAAGGTAAGGTGACGATATTCGTAAGGTAGCGGGCAGTTGGAGGAGGAGAGCTTAAGACCGAGCTCAGTGGCGTACCTTAAGAGAGGCCTATGTCCAGCAGTGGACTGACAGGCTGATGATAAAGAGACCTTAATATGTATTAAGAATGTGTATATATACTCACTTGTCATGTTTATTCCTGGGATGCGGCTCCAGCTGCAGCGGTGTGGCGGGTGCGGAGCGCGGGGCCCCGCACCCGCCCGCGCCGCCCGCCGCGAAGTTACCAGTAGACCTGCAACAAGGGAAATCATATCAACACACATACACAACGGCGGAGGAATAGTGGTGCTTGGGAAGATTTAATATAATACAATACAATACAATACAATATACTTTATTGCACAATTTGAAAAGAAATACAATGATGAGACAATTACAAGTAACTTTACAAAAGGTACAATATAGGCGACCTTATCGCTTCAAGCGATTTCTTCCAGGTAACCTTTGGGTATGAAAAGTCGCATAGTGAAATCAAGAGCGGGCGCAATATATAAACCTAAACAATATATATTAAACAAAATATAAACATATATTTAATATAAATACATATATATAATATAACACAGTTTAACATAAATACAGTTTTATATGTAATTATTCGATATATAAGACACACACACACATAGTTAAAGAGGACCTTAAAAATAAAAAAATATTATTACCCCCGACATTCGGCTTAACCCATTTTTGATCAAATATAGCTAAAAACTATCTCGATCTCGATTACGTAAGCTTTCAAACAAAAAAAAAACACATTCGTTTAGGAACTACGATGCCACAGGCAGACACACAGATACACAAACATACAGATACATACACAGATATAAACACACGTCAAACTTATAACACCCCTCTTCTTCCCGGGGGTTAAAATATTTGGGGCTGTGGTTGTATTTCAATTTATTATTATTATATATTCATTATTGCACCTAGATAACATGGGATACAAAATAAAAGAAAAAAGTTTACAAAGGCAGACTTATCACTAAGATCTCTTCCAGCCAGCCTGGTGCAGTAAGACATATTGTTTTAAAAACGCGGGACAAAAAAAGCTGTTAGGAAAGTCTTACAATATGAACAACGCACTGGATTTATAAAGACTTACACTAGGTTCCTCCCTTATGTCGTGGGTCCCTCGAAACATACATAAAGATAGACACATTAACTTAGACAAATTACTTATTTTCTGTGACTACACCCAGGATCAAAGCGGATAAAAATTTATAAAATTCTCGCAGCTTAGTTGAGTTCAAAGTTTGGAATCGGTATGTGGTTTAGGAACGTCTATGCAACAGTCGACCTTGACCAAAGACCATAGAGGTGTCTAATTGATCGCAAACCCAATTTAGGCACCTCGACGCCTCGCGAATAGAAAACCATGACAATAGGTCTGTCATCAACTTGACTACTCTTGCCGTGTGATTGATTACTAAACCTTTAGAAGGAGAACAGTAACTGGGTAAATGGTTTTGGTCTTGACCTAATTCTAACACAGGGAACGATGATGGGACAAAGTGCATTCATCCAGAAAACGCCAGTTCTCACTAGTTGCAATAGACAACTTTATTTTATCGCGAAATCCTAACCAGCCGTATCTTATCCTACGTCACTAAATTGGTACAAGAAAAAAATATTTTACGGGTCTTTTGTGATTCTTAAAAAACCGGCAATGCAAACTAGAAAACTGCTTAATTGCTGGAAACGATGATATCCATAATTGCGACATTGTCTGGTAGAATTTACGACAGTAAATAAAAATAAAATACAAAGACAAATGCTGCTGCTGTCCATTTGTTAAAAGTCCTATTAATTAGACTTTTACTTAAAAAAGCTGTTGTTGGAATTTTATCAGCAGCAGAATCTACACTAATATTTTAAAGAGGAAAGATTTGTATTTTTTTTATGTTTCTAACGAATAAACTCAAAAACTACTGGACCGATTTTAAAAATTATTTTACCATTACAGTAACATAGGCAGGCCACACAATTTTCCCGAATTTCCATGGGAACGGAGTCCCGTGCGGAAAGTTAGTAAATTGCCAAGTTATTATCCATAGTACGAAATAATTCCTACTGGTTCAAAGGAGTTGTAATGCAAACTGAAATAATCTGAATCTATATTGTTCTAAAACACTAATCCAAGCACATTAGTTCCACACAAAGGGTAAATCTCTGATTCAAGGCTTTAAGTTAATCCTGTTACCACATACTTAGCCACTAACGGAAATTGTTTCCTTCAGTTTCAAGGAAATAACCTTGAGAGAGATAGATACGTATTTTGTATAGATCATGTAATTATGAAGTAAGGGGAAACTGTAAAAAGGTGCAGGTGCTCCAAATTCGGTTTATCTAAGTTCGTTCTAAATTATCACCACAGAACAAGAAATGGGTGAGGAATTGGACAGTGGAAACTTATTAGAAGGAACGTCAAATCTACACTAATATCATAATTAAAGAGGAAAGATTTGTATTTTTGTATGTTACGAATAAACTAAAACTACTGGACCGTTTCAAAAATTCACCATTACGATGCCACATTATCCCTGAGAAACACAGGCTACATAATTCCCTAATTCCCACGGGAACGAAGTCCCGATCGCAAAGCTAGTAAAATATAATTTGTGACAACAATTTCAAAACGCTAAATCATTTAGGCAATTAAGAAGCAAGACAAAACAGATCGACAAAATTCATAATATTGCGTAATCTTATACCTATACCAAAAACTAAAATCATTGATAGTTATCTTGATATGTGTTAATATGGCTTACTTTGTATTTTATTGATTTGTAACATGATGACTTTAATCAAACTAAGTGAAAACAGAAAAAGAAATCCTGATTTGGTCTTGTTTCATAGAAGTATGCATAATGCATATTAAGAAAACTTTTTAAAATTAAATTGGGAAATTAGAATAAGCAATCTTTCTTTCTGTCTTTCTTATCTTGTTGGTATACTCAAATATGTGGTGAACTTGACTAACCCTGGTCAGAGTTTTCCAATTGAAAGTACCTTCAGAGTTTCAACCCTGGAGAAGTTTCGCGTCTCAAGTCGATGGTCATTTCTAAAAGGAGACGATATTAATACGACACGTCTTCTGGGCTGTGACGTAAGCACTAGAACTAATTGGCAAGATGTAAAGGTCAGGGTTTCGTTTTATCCAGAAGGGTAAGACTGCAGAAACGTGTCTGATTTTAATTTAGAATAATATTCGAATTCTTATTCTTTGATTCTTTATTGGACAACACAGTCCATCAAGTGCAATCAAACCAAACTTAACAAAGCATCTTAGTATTAACTAAAATTCATTCATCGCTAACTCATTAACGGCTGAACCAATTTTGGTAAAATATAGCTAAGAACCATCTCAATTAGATCAGCTTTCAAACAAAAAAAACCGCATCGAATTCATTTAGTAGCTACAATTTCCTCCGAGAGGTTTAATTTTCCTTTAACCTTGTATAAATAATTTTGCACAACTGACGAGTTCGATGGGAATTTTCAATGTCACAACTACGTCAATATTGATTAAGCCTTTAACAGTAAATTCCAAGTATAACGCCACAATATGCCAGTAGATACGGGTCACTGTTTACAGGAATATGGATATTGTATTTTTGAGTTCGTATAACCCCAATCTGTTTAAAGTTAGAGTGAATGGACCTTCTAAGGTGAGCTTGCTACATAGTATGTTCAAGAAGGTACTCAGGTCATGTCTGTACACGTAACTCTAAACATCTGTCATGCATTTTTTGTTTCGGTCAAATACTTGTAAATTGGGCTAGAGGTTAAGGTACCATTTTGCTTGGAAGAAATTACTCTGTGGCCCAATTGAAGTCCGCCGCATTATTAAATATGTGGTTTTCTTTTTATACTTATAATTTCACATTTAAAACGGTTAAAAGAAATGTCAACCTGTTTTTAGTTATGTTTTTTGATGTGCAATAAGTATATTGAGTAATCTTAATGCAAAATCTGATTGAATCATAAGATTCATAAGCTAAGTGATTTTGTTAGCGATTTGCCCCGTTTCTCTTTCGGGGATTTAAGGTGCATCTAACCAAAACCCAGGTTTGGCAGGACCGTCATAATGACCTCCTGATAACATTGACAACATATATATTATTATTTCATAAAGAATTGGTTCGCTCTTGAACACAATGCTCAGGGGCGAAGATGTGGTCGAGGATGTAGCAAGCTCACCTAGAAGACGCCTATTTACTCTTACTTTTAAGAGATTTGGGTTAGAGCCTGGAAATACAAACGCAGGCAGAAAAAATCCATTCTGTAGAAGTGGGCAATATAAAATATGAAACATACAAGTAAAGTATACAAGTATAAAACATGAAACATACAAGTTATATTTTATATGTTGCCTGAAAATAAATGATTTTATTATTATTATTATTATTAAAAAATATTATAACCACATTACCTTTTCTTGTTTTTTTGTTTAACTGTAGATCTACGCCTAATAATTGTGAGTTGTGGAGTCACGTTATATGCAGGCAATTTCTTTCGCCTCTTAAGACTGCTATTCTTAGATTTAACTGTTTTCATGGTTTGTGCGCTTTTTATTTTCTTTTATTTTTTATTGTAGTTATGTTTTTGTATTATATTATTAATATTTCTTTGGATGATTTCAAACTCTGTCAACAAAGAAACAAGAAATCGCTTTCAATCATAGCTGCGCGTGTACTGTACACTGTACACAGAAAGTAACTGGGGTAATGCGAAAATTGCAGTAGAGGTAGAGCTGTGAATCGAAAAAGTGGCTTAAGATGCAGTGTATAGATCGATGAAGTCCACCAAGGCACATAGTTATTCTTTATCACACAATAATGTAAAGCAAATTCCCTTCTTTCACGTATTTACAAACAATTCGCTTGTCTAGGTCCTTTTTTGTCGATGCAAGGGTCAAATAATGAAGCAAATCATTACTTTCTTCAGGAAAAGGCGAAACTATATCTACTATTCTACTACATATCATCTTCGCAACCACCAATATTTCTAACTTATCATTATCACAAATTAAAAAGGTTGATAGGTGCTTCTAAAAGTAACAACGACTTTGACAAAGAAATTTAAGTGACTCCTTATCAGTCGTTTATGTAACTTTACACTGCACACGCCACAAGTTAACTTAACATGACAATTTTAATCACTACAACGTTTGGTCTTCAATATTTTGGTTGAAATTGTCTGTGAGGACTATATTTGGATAAGAATAGCACTGAAATAACAGGTTCTAGAGACACAATTCATATTAATATCACTTGGACAAATAGTCTGATCAAAGGCCATATCTTTTGTCATCGTTTGTAGCACAAACTGTTTTTAAAAGAGCCCGTTATTATTATTCTATTACAACACAACTTTACCATCCGATTGCAATAAATACACTGATGTGTTTTTTGTATTCACGGGGCCAGCGTTACAATCTTTGCAATCTTGAATCGTATTGCCCCATTCTAGGTGTTTCGAAATCATCACTGTCACTAAATGTTTTACGTGTATGTTTATTATTTTGCTGTGTAACGATTTTCCGACTATTTTCCACGATTTTCCGGCACAGCAAGATTTAAAAGTAAATAACTTCGACTGTGACTATTAATTTCAGTTTTCAGCAAATCACCTCTAGTGTAAACACTGTTTCAAAGGGCATTTCATGTTTTATTTCATAAAGAGAGTTATTTATTTATTTATTAAGGAAAACTAAACATTACATGTTAAATAAAAGTAGTACCATCAGTCAAAAATCGTTATCACTGAAAAATTTAACACATTGAGTTTCTACATATACAGAGTTTCTACCATGTTTAAACTTATGAAATGAATATAATTACATTTAAATATTTATATATGAGATTTTAATTATATATTTCTAATTAAAAAATCAAAGGTGAGTTTATTATGTATCACACTAACTTTGTTTTGTTATATCATAACTTCATAGACTTTCTAATGGCAGACATGAATCTAAAGCCTTGATGTCGGATTGATTTGATCATAAATATTACCTAAAATGACAAAGTTACCTGTATTCAGATGACAAGATAACCGCAACCCTCTTTTACCACTAATTTTGAAAATGGTTAAGTATGACTTCAAATAAAGCGGTAATAAACTCTTTTGAATACGACGAAGTGCAGTCGCAATTCCACAGGTAAGTAGGTAGAAAACTAGCCATTAATTTCCATTATCTACAATGAAATGCACACTCGTGTTTTTCCGTGGTAAATTAAACCTTCCTATAGTGCACCGTATCATTAATTTTTATCAGGTTAATAAACTACATCCGCTTATACACAAGTACATAAAGTAGGTATACGCAGATTAATGCATCGTGTAATGACTAAATGTTTCTAACTTAAACCTGTGTTGTATTACCGAAAAAATCGCATTTTAGATTCAGATATTTAAATAAGATTTTTCAAATTTTAGTTTTTTTTTTAATCATTTAGCGTCTATAATATTAGAGGAGGTAAAAAACATGTCAATAATGTAGGTACATTTACTTAATTTAGGTATCATAAGATAGCATACCTGACCTACTAACCATTTTGTAAAAATTTAGTATGTAGCATTATTTAATAAGCAATTGGACTCCTTAATTAAGTTGATCATTTAAAAATTTGTTCATTAGGCTTAAGTTTTTATGAAATAAAATATATTATCTTATCTTTTATCTTATATTTAACGTTTATAGTAGAGGAAGTAAAAAATTATGTCAAAAATGTAGGTATACTAAGAAAAACGTGGTAAAAATGTTACTTTCAGCTACTTCATAAGGATGATATAGGAAAATTTAAAAAGAAAACTTGAAGGGATTTATTAAAAAAAGAGTTACAAAAGGTCAATTTTAAATGAGGACTGTTTAAAGAACGAGAGCAGGAGCTAAAAGCGTCAGATACAGAATAAAAATAAACAGATCTTTCAAACAAAATGGGCGCCAGTGTGTCTGCCTTTAGGGATATAATAGAAACTTTAGAAAATGTGTATTTTTACCTATGTTATTAATAGCTCTACTTATTGCTATAAATAAACAATAGTTGATCATTATACCAATGTATAATGATCAACTATTGTTTATTTTCATCTTTACTAGTTTCACCCCCGGGACTTGGTTTCTGTAAGAATTTCGGGAATAAATTGTACACCATAAACCTTTCTCTTGAATCACTCCGTCCATTGGAGAAAACTGTATGAAAATCCGTTCAGTCGTTTATAAGTTTATCGCGTGCAAACACAGACAGACACGGCAGGGGACTTTGTTTTATAAAATAGTATGATTTGATGATCTTCTTCTTCTTCTTATCATGTAGGTATAGTCAAGTGTGTGGCGAACTTGGCTAACCCTGGTGTCAGTTTTCAAACCGCACAATGGCCACCGACTTGGTTTTAACGACTGTAGTCAATGGACAACAGCCGGGACCGACAGCTTCACGTGCCCTCTGAAGCACGGAAATGCTCGTTATAAATTACCACTTTGGTCACCCATCAGGTTCTCTGCCTCTGTGTATGTTGCTTAACCTCGCTGATCGGTTGGGATCAGCGAGCGCCACTGGGCTACGAGCGCTTCATTTGATGATTTATAAATTGCATGCAACAAAATCATAAGTTACAGAGGTGAGTAAGTTTTAAAACATTCAAAATATCTTAAGTTTTAAATGATTTAATTTAGGACGCAATATGTACTCATTTTTAAATCAGGAACTTTAGCATTTGACTTCGGAAAAATTCCAACCAAGCTGAAAATTTGTGTACATGTACCTTTTAACTTCCTGAATAACCTCTGAAAAGTCCCAAGAATCCAGGCGTGAAAAAACTTTTGACAGCTAAAAAACCGTAAAAAAATGATACTTTTTCAGTTTTTTGCTAATATCTTCGTTCATGTTCATCCTACCACTATGAGGTGTTGTAATAAAAGAAAGAATGAAGAATTCTGTACAAAATAGCTTATGAAAGTTCATCGATAAAATCAGTCATTGCCACGGAAAAAGGTGGGAAACATCGGATTGAGTTTCAATACGTCACGTTACAGAATCACGCCCCTGATTACTTATTTTTGACCTTAATAACCTTATAATTGTTTATCAATTAGGCAATTTCTGATAAATATTATAAATGCGAAAGTTTGTGAGGATGTATGGATGGATGGATGTATGGATGTTTGTTACTCTTTCACGCTCAAACGGCTGGACCAATATTGATAAAATTTGGTATGACACCCTGGATTAACACATAGGCTACATAATTTTTCCTAAATTCATATGGAAACGAAGTCCCGGGCGTAAAGCTACTTAATGATTAATTAATCTAACAGTACTTGGATTTACTACTTATTCATTCTATAAAAAGTTTTTAAGACAGTATATTTAATGTTTTGAAATAACCTTTGTACTGTTTTCTGCTGTTTTGTTGTTTTTTGAGGTGATTATGAAAATGCACTAAAACATCCATGTAAATGTTTACCGGAGTTTCAATGCTCGATTACGTAAAAACTATGATTGTTATCAATTAACTTTGTATCACCGTTTTTGTAGAGAATTTTCCATTCTTTATTTCATTAGTTAACCGAATATTCGTAGCGGTAAGATCGACAGGAACGAAGATATAGGCAAACAACCGTAAAAAGGTAAAAGGTTTTTTGGCTGTCAAAAGTTATGCCCACCCCTGAGCTCTTGGGACTTTCTAGAGGTTATTCGGGAAGCTTAAAGGTACTCGTGTAAACAAATTTTCAGCTTGGTTGGAATTTTTCCGTAATTTTGCCAATTGTTTTTCTAAAATTTCTGGATCCTTTGTATGTATTCTAAAATCTAGATCCTTCATTCATCGAACAATAAAATTAGCTCATAGTAATATGATAATATTGAAAATACTAGGTGCAAAATACGTTTATTTAAAACTAGCATTCCGCCCAGGACTTCATTCCCGTAGGAATTCGGGAAAATTATGTAGCCTATGTCCATCGGGGATAATGTAGCTTTCTAATGGTGAAAGAATTTTTCAAATCGGTCCAGTAGTTTCGGAGCCTATGCAACAAACAAACAATCCAATCTTTCCTCTTTATAATATTATTAGTATAGATACAAAAAAGGTTCTACAATTGACAATAGTTCTGCGAATTGCTCAACAATCATAACTAAATCAATACCTTGTTCCAGAAACATTCAAATTATAAAGGAATACATTCTAGTAATTTAGTTCAGTCTAGATGTAAATCCGTGCTTGCAAAAGGTCGGGTCGTTCTGAATTTTTTATATGTTGTTAAGACCTAAACCAATATTAAAAAACCAGATATGCAATTTCCAAAGTGCTGTGCGAGCGGCGGTGTGACCAAAAAAACCATGAAATTTTCGGATTTTTTTCAGTTTTTGCTCAATATCTTAGTGAAGGAAGGGTCTGATAAGTATAGTCACTATAAATACCTTTAAAGTATAGTAAATTTGCTACAATTTGAGATCAAGGCGAGCTCTCTACAGCTACTGGTTCCCGAGTTACAGTTCTTCGAAAATATTACTTTTTGTGCAAAAAGTGATTTTTTTCGGAACGTGTACTTATTTTGTGAAGTATCTTAAAAAATATGCATCCCACATGAAATGTTATGTTGTATTAAATTTAATTAGCTTTCATTTGAGATCAAACTAGTATCTTTATACCGAGCTACCTAAAGTAACATAATCTGACAGTACCTCTAAGAAAAGTAATATAAATCATGTAGGTCATGTGTTTTGGTTGCCAAATTATGCATTTCTTTTCATCTTTGATGACCCAGGTTTGGGTTCGTATGAAGATGGTTCCTCTTCGACAGTAATGGACGCTGGGAGAGGAGCCCAGTCTGTATTCGGGTCATCTTCATCATCCGAGCATTTCAGCTCCACTTCCGGGACGTTAGTGCGCAATTTGCCACCGCATGACTGGCAAAGGACTGAGCAGCGGAGCCCAGCCTTTCTGCACGAGCAGCTCCCAGAGCACCCTTTCTTGCATTTACAGGAAATTTTTCGCAGAAGGGCAGGAGGTGCGGGATCCATGGTGGTGGGGATGGGGATGAGTCCCTGAGAAGACATCTTCCACCCCCAATCAGTGGGATTCAAGTTGACTCCCCGCCACTTCTGCACTTGGAGGTAGCACCTTGCTGCATGGTGGCCTGTGGCATCTTCTGTCGGTGGCAAACGGGCTAGGTTTATGCTAATTGAAGTGACAAACGTCTTATACCTGAGGAAATTCAAAGTGTCCCTCGCGATGTCACCCCCATATAGAGCCACAAAGCACTTGATGCCGGCTTCTTTCACGGCTTGTGGAGTGGAGTCTGGCCGAAGGAAGACCTCCACTTGCTCAGCAAGTGGTTCATTCTTACTCAGGAGTGTGGTGATTTTGGTCTTTCCTTGGCAAAACGGTGCTGAGGTGGTATCGCACCCGGTAAAGGCGTGGGTGAACAGTACCATCCCGGTTTGTTTTTGAAGAACTGTATCTTGGGAACCAATAGCCGTAGAGAGCTCGCTTTAGTCTCAAATTGTAGCAAATTTACTATACTTTAAATGAATTTATAGTGACTATACTGATCAGACCCTTCCTTCACTAAGATATTGAGCAAAAACTGCAAAAAAACCGAAAATTTCATGGTTTTTTGGTCACACCGCCGCTCGCACAGCACTTTGGAAATTGCAAATCTGGTTTTTTAATATTGGTTTAGGTCTTAACAACATATAAAAAATTCAGAATGACCCGACCTTTTGCAAGCACGACCCCCTAATAACTTGACTGAGCTAATTCTAGTATGTATCGATTCTAGGAATATTCTTCTTTTGTTTTGTTACCTAAGAAAAGTGTGTTTGAAAAACATATTTTCATGTTCATTTTTACTTACTTCATGCGCCATAGAGAGTGTTCTATAAGATAAGTATATTCTCGTAAATAATGCAGTACATGTATACGGGGAAGTAAACAGCTAAATATAAGTTTTGAACATACATTATATGGCTAAGTATAATGCGTAATAGCTCAGAGGAGTAGTTTATAAAGCTTATATTTAAGTCGAATCCGTTGTTTACAGAAAGACATTTGTGTATTTGATTGAATCCACTATTGATCTAAACAGAACATAAATAAGTAATGAGTTCATATGGAAGAAATGAAGATATACCGACCCCAAAAAATGATTTGGAAACAGGTTAATGATGAGAAATGAACCAATGACATTTTTGGTATGTTACGTTTAAGTTGTATCCTTCATTTCCAGTGATGTTTTGGTGTGTGTGGATTTTTCCATCAGCTATCAAATATTAGTGTGTGATCGAAACATGTTTACAAACCCTTAGATAGGAGTTGTGAACTGTAATTCTTTGTAATTGTCATTTGAACAAACCGATAACGATATAACCAGCCTTTGTGTCAATGACAACCAAGTTAATGATTTTGTAAACTGTGAAAATGATGAAAAGCCACGATATCTTAATTAATAATTTCTAGTAAAAACTATTATTAACAACTCCAAATTACCTTTTAGTGAACGATTACATATATAACAAGTTTTTCGAAGAAATGTATGTGTTTAATCCGTATCCTTATTATAAATGTGAACGTGTTTGTATTTATTACTTCTTTTACGTGGAAACAGAGCGACGAATCAACAAAATGTTTGTACAGGTATAGTTGGAGGGTTGGAGAGTGACATAGGCTACATTTTCACGCGAAGTCCTGGCCAGAAAGCCAGTTAAAGTAAAAATGAAAATAAAGTGATAGCAACTTAGACTCCTTCAAGTTTTTCCAACTTACGCCGCGCGTGTAAAATTTCTCATGTGAGGCGACATGTGTACCAGTTTCTAGGTCAGTCTGAGGCGCTTTAAAATATTGAATATTTAACACGATGACACTTCGAGCTACTTTCTTAGAACTCGACTTTTCTGCAGACTCATTAAAGCACACGAGTTTATTTTCGAATTTGTTACTAAAGCCGTGCCCGGGGCTTTGTTCCAATGAGAATTTCGGAAGATCTAACTATGTTCCTTTTCGTAGAGCCTCTGTGCGAAACTTCAGCTATCTAGGATCAATGGTTTGGGCTAAATGGTTTGATGAGTTAGCGAGTCCTTTCTGTAGGTATTAATTTAAAATGAAGTTCATAGATACGTAACATGTTCTTCTTCTACCCAAGCGCATAGTCCCGTTTCTCATTCGGGGTACGCTTGACCACGATCAAAGCTTGACGTTAGGTCAAGACATAGGAACGTAACATACTACATTGCGTATTAAATTCAGTCTCTATTAAATAGTTTAATCGCGACGATCTTGATGCCTTCGATAACATCTTGGGAATTTGCAGAATAGAACGGGCACCAGACGAAGTTAGAGATATAAAAGTGTGTTTGTCAATCAGGTGGTAAAAGGTAAAATTGGGTCGATGCGATTTTTAGTACTTGCAGGCATAGCTATAGAGGACTGGCGATATATTATAAGTGTGTGTACTTTTACATTCGAAAAGACCGCGGGCGTTAAAACAAAGTAAAATGTGACAAAAAATATAATAAAACCAACTCTAGGTAACGTAAAAACCGAAGATTATTTGTAAGCCAACACCGTGCATGTTTCTTAAACACCTCAGCCATGTTCGATGTGAGGTTATTAAATTCGGAGTAATTCAAGAGGTATTTACATAATATACTAAAACAACGGGAGCGAGTTTTCATTAAACGGTGCGCAAGAGTCGATCAAGTCAGTCATGAATCTGTACGTTGTGGTGCTTGGAATCGTTTTTGAAACTGCGGTTGTGGAAAATGTAAGTTATAAAGTAACTAATGTCGTATTTAAGTAGGTTTAAGTGAGAAATAAGTTAGTGTTTGTTGCGAAATAAGTGGTGCTAATTTAGGAGCTTCTTCTTCTTCTTATCGTGTAGGTACAGTCAAATATGTGGCGAACTTGGCTAACCCTGGTGTCAGGTGGTGTCAATCGCCAACAGCCGGGACCGACAGCTTAAAGTGCCCTTCGAAGCACGGAAACGCTCGTGATAAATTGCCACTTTGGTCACCCATCAGGTTCCTTGCCTCTCTGTACGTTGCTTAACCTAACTGATCGGTTGAGATCAGCGAAAGCCAGTTAACTGGGCTATGAGCGCTTCAAGGCTAGGAGCTTCTGTCAAAAATAAATTCCCGCATTGCCTGGCATTTTTTCCAATCGAAATCCAAATGGAACAATGGAACTTGTTGAACACAATAACAGAATTCCAACTAATAAATTAAAGTTTGAACGAAGAATCATCACGAATGCTAACCTGCCAGTATTAACAATGGCAGGGTGGTTTTGGTATTTTTTGTCACCTTTTGGTGTTTTTTTATCGGTGGTGCTGTTCAAAGACGATAAACAAAAAACATAGTTTTTGTAAACTTTGTCTAAATAAAGAATGGAATCAGTGTTTCTATCTCCATACTATAAAACAAAGTCAACCGCCGCGTGGAAAGCGATAAACTCGAAAACAACAAAACGGATTTCATACGGTTTTCATCATAATAAACTTATTCACTCATACAGAGAATGCTGCCTAAGCCGTACCAGCAACTATCTAATGCAAGAATAGTCAAAGAAAACATGGAGACGGAGTACAGAGAGAAGTTGATGTCACTAAGAAGAAGTATTGATGAAAGTAAATCACAAGAAGATGGCAATTACAACGAGAACGTCGCAGTCCACCCTAGTGAGGTAATATCACGTTATTTCACAAATTCTGACTAATACTGGGTAAAAAAAAACCTTCTAGCTATATTCAAAATCCTGAACTATTATCACTTACAGAACACTTTAGTTTTTTTTTTTCGGTAGGATTTTTTTTTCCTTAACGTAGACACCACTCGGGTGCACCCCCCGAGCGCTACCCGCACCCCTCGCGTGCGGGTAGCGCTCTACGTTTAAGCAAAAAATTAACTATTCCCGTTGAAAAAATATTTTTAAAAAAATAGCTCGGAGGTTTTTTATTATTTTGAATATACCTAGGAGGTTTTTTATCACCTTGTATAATAAATAAATGAGAAAATGTTTTTTTCCCTTTGGCTGTCCTTCCTTTATGTTAAAACGGGGCAAAAAAGTTGTTTTTAACTCCCGTCAAAAAAGTGGGATGTTATAAGTTTGACTTGTCCTGTGTATCTGTGTCTGTCTGTGGCAACGTACCTCCTAAACGAATGGACCGAGATCGATGCGGTATTTTGTTTGAATGCTGACGTAATCGTGATGACTCTTAGCTACATGTAATCAAAATGGTTCAGCCGTTTAATAGTTATAATTGTAATAAGCAAGAAATGTCGGGTGTTATAATAACATTTCTAATTTTGCACAGGGATAGTTCGAGGGCTAGAGTGACTAGGTTACTATTCCACGCGAACGAAGTCACGCGTGAAAAGCTAGTATTCTATATTCTAAGTCTATATTTTTTCCTAACGGAGAAGACAAGACTACCTTGAATGTAATAAGAATAAGGGATAACTACC
This sequence comes from Aproaerema taeniolella, assembly GCA_949987775.1. Lineage (NCBI taxonomy): Eukaryota > Metazoa > Arthropoda > Insecta > Lepidoptera > Gelechiidae > Aproaerema > Aproaerema taeniolella. Next base: position 10,681,660 of record OX465260.1, read on the forward strand.
AAAATATGATAAGTGAATGCTTAATAGGATTTTACAATGCAGTTGCTCGGAAATGGCCCCGTAACATGGCCACGGAGTGTACGTTTACGTACCCCATAAAACACATGTCATGTTATGTAATTTGAAATGAGAAGAAGATTTTGAAAAGAAAAAAAAATTGAACTAATGAGCAAATAAACCATTTTTCATATACCAAAATTCAACTTCAGCGGCTATTCTGTGATCCAGTAAAGTTATTTTTCTTATAAAATAATGCATAACAAGTAAGCAAAAAGTGAATAAAATACTGACAAAAATGTATGACGCAATAAAGAGTAGCTGATTTGATAATTCAGTGACCCTTTTGACAAGTGAGAGTATTACCTTTTTCATAAAGCTCGCTTCGCTCGTGTTTCAAATGGGCTCGCGTTACACATTACCTACGACACCAGTATCGTTAATAACTATAACGTCTGCTTTTCAAAGTTTTACTGTTTTTACAACGCTGAGCTAAATGCACATTTCGCTACTGTCCAATTTTGTAGCATATTAGACTTGCAAATTAATAGAAATCGATGAAATCGTTTGATGTCTTTGCCCTGGCACGATGTCATTCCTAATGCTTATTAAAAAATCTGGTTAATCGAATTTATTCTGCAATAATGATATACCTACTGGTTGATTTACTTACAACCAAGTTTTGCATACAGGTGGAATAATTACCTATTGTCTTTCTGTTTACAGCAATGTGCCATCTTGGTGATGTCCGATCACGGGAATGCAAATCTGCATCAGTCTCTTCTGCGCAAGTACAGATACAATCGCAACGGTGAGTCTAATTTTTTTGAGGTCGCATTTTCAAATTCCTTGGACTGGCCAGCCAACATCTTACTTACTAATCTTATAAGGCATATTATTTATGGATTCATATCATAAATGTGAAAGCTTAGATGTTTGAATGGATGTTTGTTACTGAATCACGCCTGAATGGCTGAAAGATATGGATGAAGTTTGGCACAGAGATAAATTATAGTCTGGAATAGCACATCATAGGCTAAATAATTTTCCATCCATGGGAACGAAGTCCCAAGCAGAAAGCTAGTTTATTCATAATGAGTTGTAATTCCAACAGGAGAACTGATACCAAGCAGCGTCCAGTACTTCATTAAGTTCCCACAAGGCAAAGAATCAGCAGCAATATTAGTGCCATTGAAAGACAGGGCGTTCTCACAAACTGGCGGATTTGTCAAGTAAGTTTTTTATTAATTTTTTACGCCACAAATATGGGGCGACTTTAAAATAATTAGCAAAACTTTAGGGGGTGACTCTCTTCCTGAAACTGAACTTTTCCCAAGGGACCTATATGAAATTCTCAAAAAAAAATTCGACTTCCCATACAAGGGAAAATCAGCTGATCGCAGAACTTGTTTGTATGGAGACGCGAAAAGTTTTTCAGTTTTGTGGGCTGATTCACATCCTTAATTTTCGTTAACTTATTTATAGTATTAAAGTATTTAAAGTACTTATTTAAAGTATGTATTTTAATGCACATTACAACTCATGGTAAGGTGGATTTTATGAAAACTGCCAATTGGAATCGTGATCGTTTATCGTGTTTCAGTAGAATAACCTCATTATTCATAAATGTTATTTAAAGTAAATTTAAAGTATATAACATTCCGCCCGTGACTTCGTTCTCGTGGGAATTCGGGAAAATTATGTAGCATAATACGTTACTCAGGGATAATGTAGCATTCTAACGCCGAAAAGATTTTTTTAAATTGGTCCAGTAGTTTCGTAGTTTTCAATGCAAACAAACAAATAATCAAATCTTTCTTCTTTATATCATTACTATCATTCCGCCGGGACTTCGTTCCCGTGGGAATTCTGAAAAATCATGTACCCTATAATCATCACGGATAATGTAGAATTCTAATGGTGAAAGACTTTTCAAATCAGTTCAGTAGTTTCGGAGCCTATTCAATGCAAACAAACGAACAATCAAATCTTTCCTCTTTATAATATTAGTATAGATTAGTGTAGACTGTAGATTATTTCCGTATTAATAAGCCACGTTTTAAACGTTCTCACGAGGCTTTTAACTGTCACTTAACTTTAACTTTTATGAACTTTTATGACTTTTATTAACTTTTAAAGTGATTTTAACGTTAATGTTAAAATCCGTATCTTTTGTAGTTTTTTTACCACTTTAACCCCTAATATTAAATTGAGAGTCAATAAATACAACGATGCAATACTTACTAAGATTTATATGACGAATTAAATACTTCACAACAAAGCCACCGCTCTTAAAATGAAACTAAAACGGGGTTTTATTTTTCCAGATATTACAAAGAAGTTCCACCGATACCGCAGTCGTGGGTTTAGTAAAAAAAATTATACCTAATTAGGTAATGTTAAAGAAAATGCACACACTATCCAACCTAAGAAGTATGATAAATAATAATACGTTATTTAAACTGTCTATTGTGTCTATAACATTGCAAATTGCATTTAAATATTATTAAGTTTTACATTTCTATTGTTTTATTTTCATGACTTTAAAATTAACTATACATAAATAACGCTCGACATTTTTAACGATCGATCTGTGCCCGGATTCTGTAACTTCAGTTGTGTGTCGATGGAATAGTCGCCATTTTATCCATACAGGTGGCGATTTTGAGAACTATCCATATTTTATACATCTCATGACGGTTCTTTGACTGGTGGCGCCACCGCCAACTGAATTTTCAGTTGCTAGGTAGTTTGCAACTTTACGTTCGGTTGGCGGTGGCGCTGCGGGTCGGGGTGGCTGTCAGCAAGCATATGAAAATTAAATAGTTCTCAATTTCGCCACCTGAACAGATAAAAGATAAAATTGCTGCCTTGCAATAAGGCTGCCTTTTTGTATCACAATGCTTATGTTTGTATTTCTTGGACTTGTTGTATTTTTTGTGTGCAACAAAAGAGTATGTATTGTATTGTATTGTAAGTATTGTAAATGACGATGGACACGATATCGTAAAAAATATAACGTAATTGGACAAAATACACACATCAACACGGTCTAGGGATATTGCACGATTTTTCATACAAAAGAGGTCTGTTTGAGAAGCTATAAAAGCATACTCGAGATACATGGAGGGTTAAAATTTCCAGACAAGTTGTTTTACTTGAAATTTGTGAAAACGTGACGAAAATGAAAAAAAAAATGCGTAAATTCGACTATTTTCATACAAAAAGCAGGCAAAAAGTGCATTTCCGTTTTTGTTTCCGCCACGTTATTACTTTCAAGTAAAACAAAATTTGTTGATGTGTATATAAGTGTATTTGGAGTGCGTCACTAGAAATAGCGATAAATTATTATCTGTTTCTAAAATAATCTTCCTACACAACAAAATTATTAATCAAAAAGTAACTGAAGTCTCAAAGCTTTAGAGCGACGACCAGCGTAAGTAGACTCGCCAGTTGTGTTTATGCCAAAAATACAGATTAAGCTCTTTGCCAAGTCAAAGCAGACGGTTATCAGACGCACGTGAAGCAACACTTTTGAAACATTATTAATGGAGATCTTGTACATACATACATACGCTCATGCCCATAATCCCCAACGGGGTAGGCAGAGCATCAGTGGTTCTAGAACCACTAGATGCCACGTTTGACACAAATTGTGAGGGTTATCAGATGGAACAAGTTGCATAATGGTGAGAGGTGGTCAGCTTTTCGCCCATTATACAGCGTATCCCTCGTATCCCTCTTACGGACTTTTACTGTATACCTGGGAATAGTAGGTAGCTGACACATTCTAAGTTTTTCTTTCACTACCAGTCCAGCATGGAAGTATCTTGTCTATTATTTACTTTAACTATATACATCTCATGCTAAAAACAAATGTGTACTTCAGATACTATCACTGGATAATATTTGCGAACGACTTTTTGCTAGAGATAGGTAAAATTTTCCCGCACCATTTTTTCTTATCATTTACCCAATTTCAATATTATCTCAGGAGGGAGAATATGCGAACATCGACGCCGATGCTTTCTAGAGACCCGGAGCCCGCCGAATAGCATCAAGGTTATTCGTTAATATTTGGACCCACTTCTTCTTCCAGTGCAGGGCCTTGATTCAAGTTTTTCTTCACTCAAAAAAAATACAAGCTGGGACCACAATTTATACCCTTTAGCACGATCAAAGCAACTACGCAACTAAGCAATTAAGGTTTCCTACGTAAGAACTCTTTATGTCACGCATGCTTGTCGGATTAAGATACCCTAATAGAAACAAAAAATATCCATTATCTAAAAAAAACGTTCAATCTTTCGAAATCTAAAACTCGGAAGCTTCTGCAAATTCTGTTTAATCTTTAGTATATAAATCTTCAAACGATTTTCACCCCAACGTCTGTATAATATTAAATTATCAAACAAGACCGTATCTCGTTTCATCTTAAAATATAGAAATCAATCGACAAGTCTCTGTATTTTCTTTGTCTTAGAATAAGATGATATTTATCATATCTGAGAATAAAAATACCAACGGAAAGATTTTATCAATAAGGACATTGATATCTTCGAGTCTGCAATAATGATACGATACGAATCTTTGATCGTTTACGCTGTTTATTACCGTAAAGTGCTGGTTACTTAAAAAGTTCATAATGTATTTTTCGTTGAAAGTCCAAAATGAGGAATTAATGTGGCGTCTACAGCACCCCAAGTTCATTGGGTCTGGCGTGTACCCAACAATAACGGGATAACATGAGTACTAAGAACAGTTCGTGCGCAAAACTATATTTTTTCTTTTACACAATTTGTGGTTGGTTACTTTCAAGCATGAACAGTTACTACATCCATTAATTTCATTGTCGAAGGAAGAAAATAACATGATTACTGTTTAGGCGATCAAACGTAAACTCTTAAACATAAAACAGATTTCATCTTGAGTAGAAGACATAAAACCAATTTTGCGTCAAATTACATTCAAGCGATATTTGATTAAGAAACTGAAAGTAAACTCGCAACAATTTTACGACAAATGTAAAATTAACCGGTGATATTTAGCTTATAGGTTGTAATTGTAAGCTTTCGTTTAATAAGAGCAATCGAAGATGTAACTATTACAAACAATAAAGGCGTCAGCAGTAATAGCTCCAAGTTGGAAATCTGCCAACTCATACCTTGTTTAGCTTTGATTCTACAACGGGAAGTAAGTACAGTCAGAAAAGGTCCACCCGACCAAATTAGGAATGTCTCTAGCTCATAAGCTTATCGTTGCGACGTATTCATGTTTAATTCAGTAGGATATTTGGTAAGTGCGATGGCCTTGGAATGATATCTTACAAAATAGTCACGTTCGTTGATGGTTTTGATGATAGGAATCGTGGACGGTTAAATACGTTACAATATGGACGCTAGTGGCACTGACCGAGATGAATCAGCCCGTCAGCCCGCAGTTTGAAACAAAGACTGGTTACGTTTCTTAAAATGTAGGCGAGTACTGGAACGAAATTATAACAGGAAAACGATACCTATGTTTGGAAGACAGTACTCAATTGTTAAATAACACACCTTGTTTTAAAATCCAGTGTAAAACTTCCCTCTAAGAATGGAAGGAAACTTTGGCAGTGCTGCTCCTTATTTTTGTTGAGCTTTAATTACTAGGATCCGAGATTCGGGAATCTCAGAAAATAATTCTTGAAAATGCAGGATACAAATTTTGTAGACACAAAACATAAGCTAATGATACTCGTAAGTTACTTTCGAATCACAACATTCATGATATTTGATACAATCATAAACAGAAACATGTATATAAAAATAGAAATAACTATAAATCAACAAGCTGATTCTAAATGAAAACTCCTTGACCTTGCGTTATCCTAGACCTTAACCCCCTGGTCTACCAAAGTTCTTAATGGAGCAAAAACCCAATCCCATCAAAAACAATACTTGTCAAAAAAACCAAGTCTCGCAACTCAGTTGTTCTGCGGTAAAAAGTTGTGAGATCCATGTAATACCAAGTCCGTTATTAATTTATTCAGTCTCTACTTAAGCGACTTTCTGTCTTAATACGTCCAGTCTGTAAGACCACGATCGTGGTCCATAACAATTGAAAATCAATTGTGTCTGGAATCTCCGTACTCGAAGCATTAAGTTGTTACGTAATAATTAACAGCATCTTATAGTGACGCATATCAATATTAAAATTCTTTAATGTTTTATATAAATATATCGAGACTTGGCCATCGCACTAAATAATTGAATTTACATGTGTTTTCAGGCTATTGAATTTACACGTGTTTTCAGGCGATGGCCAAGTCTCAATATATTTATATAAAACATTAAAGAATCTTAATATTGATATGCGTCACTATAAGATGCTGTTAATTATTACGTAACAACTTAATGCTTCGAGTACGGAGATTCCAGACACAATTGATTTTCAATTGTTATGGACCACGATCGTGGTCTTAGAGACTGGACGTATTAAGACAGAAAGTCGCTTAAGTAGAGACTGAATAAATTAATAACGGACTTGGTATTACATGGATCTCACAACTTTTTACCGCAGAACAACTGAGTTGCGAGACTTGGTTTTTTTGACAAGTATTGTTTTTGATGGGATCTCATTTCTTTTTGTATTTTGTAGACAGTTCTACTTTTTTCCTTTTCGGTACCTTCTACTTATTGTATATATGTATATCTACCAGCAACGAATTTTCTTAAAGCCCTCTCTCTGACTTATGAACTTTTCTTATTTTTGTAGGTAGCCTTCCGTTTTCTCGTTTCCGGTACTACTTCTTGAGCTTCAGCTACAGTTTTTCTAAGAGCCCACTCCCTGTCTCTATGCGTTTTTCTGGGAGGCTTTGATGTTACAATTTTTGACAAATCTGGATGGTAAATGCTTCTTAGTCTGTTGTATTCACAAATTGAGGATTCCTGCGCTTTAACACTTCCAAAGACGACATTAATTAGATGTAAACCGCCCAGACTTGTAACTCTCGAAAGTGCCACGTAAGCTTGACCGGATGTGAATACCTACTGTAGAACCGATATCCATCAGTGCATTATGTAGACTTAGTCCTTGACTTTTATGTATAGTTATAGCATAGGCTATACATATGGGAAACTGTTCGCGATGAACATAAGCTCTATTAATAATTTCAAATTTAGTTTTAACCGGACAAAGTTCGTAAACATGTTCGTTATTAAATGTAATGTATATTATGTCGTCAAACTAATAATATAGCAATCTAAAATTATCAATGAAAATCGCAAACTTATAGGTAAGAATTCTGGGCACATCCGAACAGCATTGGGTCGCTCGCGCGTATGAGCGCGGCTGCTGCTCGCTCGGCGACATTCACCTTTCCGCGCGCCCCGCCACTGTCCCCGCCCCGTGCCCTCGCGCTAGCACCGCGCAGCGCGTAGTAACGTCCCGCGCTCACTCGCTAGCATCGCAGCGCGTGGTATAATAATTAATTTACAACCTTACGCACTCGTAATAAGTACGAATACGCACGTAGGTACGTTTTTGCATTAAATAATTTAATTTACACGTGTTTTCATGACGGGAATACCCATTTTTTGCTCGATTTGGCAGGGGCACTACCATGCGCCTATATTTATATGGGACTTGCTTAAACCCGCGGCTTCGCACGCAATAATAATAACTGCCATAAAACATCGTTACGAATAAAGCCAATATTGAAAAATTTAACTGAAGACTTGGCTGTATGGGCTTAATTTTCTTTGCGGTCTTTTCTAGATTTTTTAGTTTTTCCTTGATTCATACACCAAACACTACTTGTGTTCCAAATTTGAAGCTTCTAGGTCTGCTAGAAGTGCCTTAGAATTTTGATGATCGGTGAGTCAGTGAGTGACAAAATTAAGAAATTTGACCCGTTATAATTCTTAAAATACTGGTTCAAATTGAATGAAATTTGAAATATACCGTGTCTTTACAATGCCTGCATGGTTACTGAAAATTTCAGTCTTCTAGTTTTATCCACAACGAAGTTACAGGGGGTCGAAAATGGTCTGAATTGCTTCGAGAAAAGGATGGTACGGCCGTGACGCTTTTTTGCTCGACTTGGCAGGGGCACTGCCGTGCCCCCAGAAACTGGCAGGCTCTACAAAAAGTATCGGCTCACATCACCATTATTAATGCCATATTGGAAGATCCAGTTTTTTTAAGTTACCAGCTCTGTTACATCAGCTTAATGTCTTAAAACATAAAATGATTCTTCATAGAAAAAAGCAAAAAAAAAAATTTTTAAAATTATCAAATCGTCTTTGACACTTTCATATGTATAATAATAATAATAAAACGTTTATTTTACTATGCAGCACACAGATACAAACATTTAGACGATCACAAATGACATAAAAAACACACATTTAAAATAAACAAAAATACAAACAATATAAACAGGTTAATTTGCGTACGGATGCTGCAGTGAGTAAAAAGGCCTGGGCTCAGCGATTTTTGTCAGTCTGTATTTTAGACTGGCAACACTGATTTTCAGCCCATTATTGGCAAGGTTTAGATGCTCCTTCCGTTAAATAAGTCGTTTCGTCGCTTATTTGAATTCACATAATTATTATATCTCATCAAAACGTATGGTGTCCAATTAAGATCAAAAAAGTTCTTAAATCGGCAGTATAATCGATCAATCACGAGTTGTTTGGTTATAACATACTTATATCGGTCAGGTCGTTTGTACGTATAACCCACATATATTCTTACCACCAGAAAAACTCACTAAAAAGAAGAAGACTATGGTCCGTATTACAGAACGCGACTCAGACTCAGATCTATACTTAAGTAGCAGTCGTCTTTTTCATTTTGAAAGTTAGAGAATGAGACAATCAAAACTTAAATATACAGGGCTTTCGGTATCTCTCTTTCAATTCAACCTCTCGAGTGGTTAATCAGTCCATGAAACCGAACAACTTCCCCAAGGAACATAGGTCAAAATACGAAAAAAAATTGTTGATCTCCCATACAAAATGCGCTTTATGCTGATAAAGTTTGTATGGGACCTCAAATTTTTTTTTCGTATTTCGACCAATGTTCCTTGGGGAAGTTGCTCAGTTTCATGGACTGATAAACCACCCGAGAGGTTGAAAGAGAGATACCTAAAGCCCTGTGGATCAAGACTTGAGTCTCCTTCTGTAATACGGGCCTAAAAGTCATAGAATAATCTTGAACGTAACAATATAATCGAAGGTTAATTAAAGCTAAGTAGGTAAATGTATTTATACACCACCTGCATCTGGAGCACGTATTATACGTCAAGTATTCTATATTTTAAAGTAAGCCATTAAAGCTTAAGGGAAATAAAATTGTATGGAACTTCCCTTGGACATTAATGACATTTAAATATGGAACGCCAAAATTTCAACAAAAACTTCTATCAAAAATAATTTCGAAAAAAAAAACAAAGCTATTGAAGGCTTAACTCAAGGAAGTTAAGTCCAAGGAGATTTTAACTATAAAATTTGACACATCGAAGAGATTTTGCTTTTATTTAAAGTAATTATTATAAAAACTTGGCTGTATGTCTTATCTATTGACTTTCCTTTGCCTACGGAACTAAATATTATAAGAAAACATCGTCGGTGATTTTGGATCTGTGATTTTTACCGCGAATTACTAAATTGTTTGGTAAGCTTTTTTAATAAATCTAAACAAAAGTCCAGTTTGTAGGTAATTCCAGCGACTCTGACATAGAAACGGAGGCTCAAAACATTATTGATGGGATGAATTTATGATTTCTTTTTTATTTAACCTCACAGTAGGTGTATAAAGTAGAGTAAGCTCCTCGGGGATAAAAGTGTCATAGTCTTGGGCAGACTTGAATCCTTCGCTTCATTCAGGATTCTTAACATAATTCACTACGTTCGGGAATGAACTACAGAATCCTTCATTTCGCTCAGGATTCAATATGCTGCCCGTGACATAATACACTGTTTTATCCCCTTGTTGCTTAATCTACTATTAAAAGTAACAGTAGATAGAGTTTTTGTCCAGAGGTTAACTACTTAATTTACTTTATGCACAGAGGCTAAAGGAACCGAATTTCCTTTTCTAAAGATAATTTTTTTAAAATATAAAAATACCACCAAACAATACATTTAAACACTTGTTTGGAATCCGGGAATTGTGTAATCTACTTGCCTAAGGCAGGAAATAATTCGACCTCATTTAGATTCAAAGCCAAGGCTTATCAAATACAATTTAATCAGCGTTTCAGTTCTCTTGATAAGCCAGACGTTTGAATATAAAATAACTTTTGTTAAGTGCCTTGAATAATTAATTTTTTGTTAAGTAATTGGTTAACGGTGAAGGAAAACATCGTGATGAAACCCGCCCGTCCAAGGAAATTCAATTTTAGAAGACGAGCGGTCCACCAACCCGCATTGGGCCAGCGTGGTGGACTATGGCCTAAGTCCCCTTCGTTTTTCGAAGGGGGTACCTATGTGCTGGTAAAAAATTGCCTTGAATAGTACATTGGTATACATTGAATACGTTTACATTCATTGATTACAGATTGTTATTTTACTGATATTTTGGTAATTTTGAATAGGTATAATATGTTTTTGATTAGAACGAAAGCCATGCGCAATATAAAATTAATAACGAACCATAAATGTTTTCTAAAAGCTTTATAAGATAAATATTATTTATATTACCAAAGTAACAATAGTAACAATAGTGTATACAAGCGGGCTTTTCTCTTGAAGAGATCTCTTTTAGCCAACCTAACCAGTGTTTAATGGTAACAATCCATTGGTTTACCTATCGTGAAAAAAACCGCAAAACTTTTCTTCATAAATACCTACATAATATTATATACTTTTAAATATAGCGGAGAGCGTGCCCCATGATTTGCATTATGTAGAGATTGTATACATATAGAATTTTCTTATACTTATACAACTATACAATACACGCGACTTAATAAACCGGAAAAACCTATAACGAATGCAATTTAACACGGCCCGTTAAGTTATACGCAATGGCACACTTTGCATATCAATTCAGATGAAGATTTTGAAAACTTTGCTGTGGAGTTTTTAATTATTTATTTACGTATAACTAGCATTTTGCCCGGGACTTCGTTCTCGTGGGAATACGGGAAAATTATTTAGCCTATGTTACTCAGGGCTAATGTAGCATTGTAATGGTAAAGGAATTTTTCAAATCAGTCCAGTAGTTTCGGAGCCTATTCAATACAAACAATAAAATCTTTCCTCTTTACAATATTATAGTAAGTATAGAATAGATAGATAAATCATACTTTTACACGCACCTTATTTAATAATGTATGGTTGAGTTCATTTTCATGGTTGGAACAAATTCACAAAACTACGTCCGTATATCTTGTTCTTATAAGTTACACGCGTTTAAACTCTCAGCGAAAAACATAACAAACACAAAATAACATCTCTTTATTCTCTCTCTTTTCCGTCTCTTGTTCATCTCTCTATTTGTAGGGACGTGTCACAATTACCAATTCCATGTCTGCCCTTGAACCACGTTTAGATAATATTTACTCTCTGGGTAGCATCCTTGACTTAATACATATATCAAGATATTTTCTGGAAAAATCCACGATAGGAGAAAAAGAAAACATCGAGAGAGGAGTTTCTTTAATAAGTTCTACAAGCTGTAAAAGAATCGTGTTATCTAAAAGTTGATTTCTGAATTAAAATTATGCTTTCTTCTAGTTCGAATAAAATGTCAAATACACGTGATACTACAAAAGGCAACAATCACGTGTGTCGTCTTAGCTTCCAATTATTTTAATTCTTTAAGATTTCCTTCGAATAATCGACTTACATGAAAATCGTGTAGGACAAGCTGGTTACCGCGTATTTAGTACGAGCATTTGGCAGTTTTATGGCTTAAATACGAACGTCATATTTTAGTGTATAATCATATTCTTGTGCCCACTTTTACAACACTGAATAGCTGGAAGAAATCTCTTTGTTACTGTATCCTTGATCAACACTGTTAACTGTAAGTGTACAATAAAACATAGAATATATGGCAAGGAACGGAGTAAAATTGTATCTGAAAGCCTATGTAATGACTAGTCAATCCTATTTCTAATACAATAGGAGACTTATCCTTTCAACTCAGGGATTTATTAGCACAGTATGTCGATGATAGTAGATATTAGATTTAAATGAAGGCTTTATAAGCGGGCTTTCGTTAGTTGTGTACCCAGCTTTTTCAATAGGCGATTTCTTTTTTTATCAGTCCATATACGTCCCCATCGAGGGGCACGGCCTTCCTTCAAAACACGAAGGGTTTTAGGCCATAGTCCACTGGCCCGATGCGGGTTGGTAGACGCAAGTCGTTCAAAAATGTTTTTTTTTAAACGTGCGGATTTTACCGCGACGCGATGTTTTCCTTCACCGCTGAGCAAGTGATTAATGAAAAAAATTGAATGCAATTAATTTAATAAATAGCTTTATCCGTGCCTTTGATTCTTAGATCTAAAATGACAGTTTTATCGCGTTGCGCGAGATAATGAACTCATGCATCTTAGGCCGGGGTCTCCTACAAAAATGACTCAATCAACGTCGACCTTAGCGTAATGTAGTACCGGTTATTTTCGTCGTCCAGTAAGTAGGTCGACGGCACATGGAAAGAATCTATCATATGCGTGTGTTGCGCTTGCGACAGCAACCGCGAGAATTTTTGAAACATGACAAAATGATACTAACCGAAATGAGATCTATTACTAGCAACTTACGTAGCCTACCTAATTAGAGCGAGAATGAAATTTGAATAAATAAATCGTTATCTGTGCGGAAAAGTCGTGTACCTAATATTTTCACGAAATAGTAAAATAGCAAAAGTTGCTTAATTCCACCTTTATACATTAAATCTATTTCCAGTCTAATTATATGTATTTTATGTTCAAGTGATGACAGATGAATATGTCATCACTTGATGGCCCGTATTACGGAAGTAGACAAAGTCTTGATCTATACTTAAGATTGTCTCTTTATCACACTGTCAAAATGACAAAGACGACTGCTACTGAAGTATAGATCACAGAGTCTGAGTCGCGTTCTGTAATACGGACCTAAGAGAATCGAGTGGCTATAGATTTTAAAATATGAAATCCGATCATGATTAATCGGCTCTATTAAATAAGTACTTAATGATTCAATAATAATATATATATATATATATATATATATATATATATTGGATGTATTTCTGCCTAGACGCAATAACATGGAAAAGTATGTATTATATTCAGCAGTACATCTCTGAAGCAACAGAGCAATATTTTTTATCACTGAAACTTCATCATGAAATACTGATATATTTATCACTATCAATTTAGCAGCTTGATAATGATAACACGCAGGTGTTTGTGATTTGACACTGAATCACAATTGTTTTTCTTTCCATATCTTATCTGTTCTTCAACTTATGAAATACTTCCATTGTAAACATGTGACAAAATTGTGTAGAATTACCCTCATAAAGTTTTAATTTTTTTTCTTATTAATAATAGATTATTTTAAATTGCATGGAAAGTTATCGAAAAGGAGAATGAATAGGCGCTTTGTCCACAGTAGTGAATCGTGTTGTATCAAGTTGTGATACATGGCATTTGAAAGGTCTTAAAAATAGCTTCATTTTATTTTAGTACAGCGGTTCCCGAATGGTGTTCCGCGGAACCCTGAGGTTCCGTAAGAGGCTCTCAGGGGTTCCGCGAAAATTCAAGATTTCGATGTTTTCTTTCTAGTCCAGCTAGATTTGGAAATGCCTTCACCTTTGATATATTTAGGTATTTATCGTAAAAAGTCTTTCATTTAAAGTAAAACTATACTTACAAAATGCGAACACCTAGCCACAAAGCCTCGCTATGGTATGATTTCACGTAAAAAAAAAACAATGTTACAATTAGTTAAATTTTTACTTGAGCTAGGGTTTCACCTAAAAACGGTGAACCAAAAAGGGTTCCGTAGCCAAAAGAATTCGGGTACCGCTGTTCTACTACACCATCAATGTAACTCGTGCATGGAAGAAACTATAATTCGAAAAAACTACACTACTTAAAGCTAAAAAAGTATGAAAAAATAAAAAATACTTCATCCCATAGTTCCTTCCCTGCACAAGTTTCGTTGTTGGTGTAAACAATAAAATGATGCTATTATTAAGACCTTTAAATGACATTATATGAAAACTTGATACACCATGATTCATCACTGGGGACCATACAAAAGCGCCCATTCTCCTTTGTAAATAAACTTTATTTAAAAAAACCAACTGTCAGAGTTTCTTGTCTGTTCTTTTCGGGGGAAGACTGCTTTGTGAACAGCGATAGAAGTACAAAAAACAGAAAGTGACACATGTTCCTCCAAGATAAAATCATTTTAAATAGAATTTGCAACTGATAAACAGAGAACAGTTTTATGTATGTTAAACTACTTAACTGTAAATAATCCTTAAAAAAAATTTAAAGCATAAAATGCATTAATAAATAATTAAGACAGGAAAATTTTAAAAATTAATACTCAATACTCATGTCAATTACACAATTTAGCTAAAATTCTGTAATTTATTTAGTAAATTACAGCAATTCATCTACATTACTTACATACCTGTAGTTTATGTGTGAATGTTATATTGTATTCTCTACTTATTAGGTTCAATTTTTAACAATGAAAAATAGAACTTGTAAAAAATATAAAAATAGAATTTGTAAGTACTTACTAAAAGTTGCAATAGCTCATATAAATGAGTCAGCAGTTGTATTTTTATGAGTGAAAAGTTGGAGACAGGAGATCCTGGTACTGAGGGTGCCAGTCTCATCAATGTCAAACGTAAAGCGAGCCCCGTGTGGTTATAATTTATATCTATGTATGTATATGCATTTTGTTGTTAATATGGGGGAATCAACAAGCAATCAACTGATTGTAACTTACTTAATGAGATATGTTTTTAAGAATTTCATGTTTAGTTGTTCAGCTTCATAGGTACAATCACCCCTTTAAGTATCGCTAACAAAAAAGTCACTATTAAGCAACCCAGTTCAAACTTAATTGAATAAGAAGATAGGTATAGTAAAAGTAATTTAAACTATTAACTAGAAGCATTTTTGATTTTACACTTACAATAAAGTAAGTGTACATACTACTTACATTTTTCGTGTTCACTCCCAGAACACAATAGTTAGGACTTTTTACCTTTCTTGTGATATTCCCCCTCTGTATGCGAGAGGGGGAAAATAACACATAGTCCATGATAACAATAATGATAACACTTAAGAGAAAATTTAAGTTTGGTGATTAAAAAAGCAGCCCTTAGTAAATTAAAATTTGAAATAAATAATAATTTAAGTCACCATAGCCTCCTCAACATAACTCAATTTAAGTAGGTAGGTAGATAAAAGTTTCAGTTTATTTAATGTTTATTTATTATCAATATTAAACATAAAGTTAAAGCAGGTATCAAACTTTTGATAAAGACAAAAATACAATCAAGTGCTTGTCATACGACCACTTCAATGATAAAATGCACATTCAGAAGAAATGTAATCAATATAATATTTATTATATTTTTGTACCTACTTAATGTAAATTCATGTTTGGTTTGAAAAGATGGAGTCTTATTTAAATTAAAACGATTTAGGCACATATAAGAGTTGAAAATCTTTTTGCTAGTTAAAGAGTTTTAGTATTTAGCTTAAAGAAAATACTTCCCTAACAATAAAAGTAACAAATAAAACCAAAATAGCTAAATAAAAGTATAGAATATGGAATTATAGAACCATTCATATTTTATGCTTTATCATATCAACAATCCAAACAATAATTATTATAAATATTTAAGGATAGAACAATTTTCAGTTTACATCTAAGTATTTTAAATTCAAAGAGGTAAAAAACTTACCAAGTTTTCCGAATGGTCAAAAGACCCTTAGCAGGTCTCTTCCCGTTGGTGTCAGTGATAACCGAGAAGCGGTCACTAAGGCTCCGCTTCACTTCTGGTTGACGGTTCTGTAGTCTATCTCCGGAGGAGAGTCGCAGCGACTTCCCCGTAACCAGAGATTGTGTCTTTTTACTTCTAAACTCAACAGATTCTTCTATCACGTCTGCAGTTAACGCCTGTCTCAGTTCCACTGGCTCAACTACATCAGGATCCACACTAACTGTCAATTTTTTCTGTCTTCTTTTCTTAGAGAGCCTCGAGTTACTCACTTCACCACCTTCTATCAACTCACGCGGTTTGAAACTATGCTCCCCATCGCCAAACCCTTGGACAAAACACAACATAATGTCATCGGGATATGACTCCTTCATTTATAAGGTCATGCCTTCATTACACGTACGAAACCGGAGGTCACTTGCGATGCCTTACGCTTCGTCGCCTTCATCCGATCATGTTACTGACGAAAGTGAATCTCCACACATTTTCATCTCAGGAAAATTGTTTCGACACTCAATATAGTCATCTGGTAGAAAACCGACAGAAAGTTTGCCAAATAAACAATTTCAGCAATGACTCCAACAGATGCACTGTCTAAATAACGGAACACAATTGGAACTGCACTATTAATTCACAACACCCCTGTCCTAATCAGTAGATTTTTTTATTTTTACAGTTTTTCAAGGTCCACATTCCACAGGCCGCCAAAAAATAAAGGAAATCTGACGTTTGTTTTTACGTTTTGTATTTTGATTTTCGTGACACGGGTTTCGTTCAGAAACACGCACAACTGGAAACAGCTGTTGTGGGACTGACGGGGCGAGCGAGTCGGTCGGTCGACCGGCCGCGGCCGCTCTACGGCAAGGCCCCCCGCGCCCGCTTGCCGCGCGGTGAATGGATAATGGCTAAGTATGTAAATAGATGCAGTTCTCTCGACGAATATTCAACGTGAATCCAGCACGTGTAGGATGAACGTGCCCTTCAAAAAAGGCTGTATGTTTCACAGTACAAACAATTTAAGTTCGTTGAAGGTAGGCGAAATCTAAACTATCCATCTTATTCGTATTGTAAAATGTATTTTCAGTAAGTGAGACAAGATTTTCATGATTCATTTCAAAGATCACAAACCGTAAAACAAAATTGTATGAATGAAAAAGGACAAAACAATATTATACACTATATTGTACAATACATATAACATATATAAACAATATTAACACGCAATACCTATTGCGTGACCATTTCGATCAATACACAAGGGACAAGGGAAAATAAAACGAAAAGTGGGATCGCCAGGGTTACCGGGAGGCAACAAATTCTAAATGCTTAACATTTTCAAATTAATTTAATTTTTAACTCAATATTTTATAACTTTGTATTTATTAATTTATCGAATTATATTTTTTTTTCTTATGGTTAAAAATGAACTTAAAGAAAATATGGTTGTTTATCCCAATAGATTATTTTGGCTCTTCTTTCGTATCAGAATTCATCGAAATAGATGTATACTTACATAAGCACATAGTTACTTACTCATAATAAGTTTGTGACCGATTTTTATATTCTTTATTGTACACACATAGTTTGATACTTAATTACTAAAAAATGTTACAAAGGCGAGCTTATCTCTATAAGAGATCTCTTCCAGCCAACCCAGCCGGTGTCAGAAAAGCTATAAATTACGGGCACAAGACTGTGTGCATTAATTATAGTAGTTATAAAAATAAACATTAACAGTTGCTACTAAATTACAAAAATACAACATAAGAAATATATACATTTATATATAAATACACATACATACACACATATATATATAATATAATATACATAAATACATGCTATTTAATATAGTGAAGAAAGATAGTGTTGTTTTACTTGCTTATTAAAGGAAGTGATCGATGGACTATTCTGAATCTGTTTCGGAAGTTTGTTCCACAGCTGCACGGCTCGGACAGAGAAGGAGTTAAAAAAGAAATTGGTGTTTGCCCCAGGACATACCAACGTCACATTGACGCATTCACGCCTAGGGCGGGTAGAGGGCAGATTCATCATGATCAAAAACAAAACTGGGTAGCTATTTTTCCGAAGATAAAACTTCGCTCATAATTCATAGTAAACACGACGAGACAATTGTTGCAGACTTTAGGTCTAGACAACAGGGCACTGAAAATTATCCCTACAGAGTATTTCAAAGGTGAATGACCTAAATACATAAAAGTGCTAAAATGAACCCGGTAGGTCAACGGCTTTAGCTTTTGTTTCATCTTTAATTTGGAGGCTACATACGCCACAAACTCAAAGGCCCACATTGCCGTGGGTCCGTTGGGACACACACATACAAAGACGGTCATTAACTGACATTAATCAAGAGGCAAATGTCGTTCAATTAATAGGAAACCTTATCTCTTTTATGAACTTAAGTTCACTGAGCACGCTCGACCATTCATTTACGTACCTAAACTGAGCAAAGAATGGGGACTGCTTTGGAACCTTTGGATGGAACATGGAGCCCCTGGAGGACTGGAGAGTAAGTTAAGTACCTCTGTTCTATCTCACCACAAGAAGGAAGCCGTGACTCGTATTTACGATTACCTAAGTCCTACCTAGCTATGTAAGTACTACATACTATAGGTAGGTAAAATATGTAGAGTCACATCACAAGTTACCCAACACTTTCTAGTTTCCTCATATCATATCAATTGGGAACAGAGCAGGCTAATAATGATTATGATAGCATATATATAATCCACATGATCATAAGATCATAATCATCAATCACCTGCCCTGTTCCCAATCTAATCGGGTATGATTGAAGCATCTTACATTTTATTCTACCAGCCGCCAGTTCTTAAAAATATTTTAAAATACATGTCTCAATGTCCTCATTTCAGTTATGATGTCTGAAACAAGGAGTAGAAAACACTGCTTGTCCATTTATTAGAAAAAAAAATCGCCCCTCGTGGCGTAAGCGTGTAGCAAATATGTAATTATTTATGGAGCTACTAGTTTTGCACTGATAACCACCACTGCACCGCATACCTACATAATGTTAGTTGGTAATCTTGACAAACGTAAGTGTGTACACCTAGTTTTAGAATGAAGCCTTTATCTATCAAAATATTTACCTAAATTATCATTTAATTTTTTGTGTTACTCTACTAATACAGCTTAAATCTAAGAGCTACAGAGGCGGAATATTCTTGTTAATATTTTATTTATTGAATAAAATATTTTTTTTTATTTACGAGCAAAAATCGAAAATATCAATGCGCTTCGCTGAAACGCGCTCACTTCTAACATTTTGCAAAAAAATATGATCTATGAAATAAAGGTTTTTTTACTTTGACTTTTCAAGCTCGATAAAACGTTATTCAATTCGTTAATATCAGAGGGTGGGACGAAACTATATTGTTAAATCCAAGTGTGGGAGGGTCCTGAAATCCAGGAACATTTCATGAATATCTAAGTACAAGTACCTACTATAGCTTGGGTTGACAGTATAGGCACCTAACAAAGCAAAGGTTCATAAAATTCGGAGAATGCCGTGTAACACGGCAGTTATCATTTCAGTATTTATAATGCTTGTTTACTTTTCCCCCTTTTTATAAGGAGTAAGCTACATCAAAGTGTGAATTTTCCTGGAAGTTTGTATGTCAAGAGAGATTTTGTTTACATTCACAGGCATGTATTCCAGGCACTTAGATCCGGGATGATTTCATCACAGTGTTATTTTGAAAAGTTCCTTGAGCCTTGTTTACCGGAACACACAAATAACACGTTTCAACTTTGTTTATCGTGTCATATTGATCACTGCGATACGCATCGATACACTCACGCCGCCGTGGGTCCACGTTTGACATACATTCTGGGGGTTGAGGGACTTTCGATTAAATTTACTTGACCTTTTCACAGAATTTTTATTAAGGTAGATTAACTAAGGTAAATCAAGTCTATGACCTAACCTATTGTAGAAGAAAAATCTATCCAAATTGATCGATCGGTAGTTAAGAATAAGAGATAACTGCCAGCAAGCAGTAACGCCCCCTTTTAGAGACAATTTTATGTTATGTGTCGTATTATGTTCTGTTTCGTATGCAAAAAAAGACATTGATTCATTGATAAATTAAAGAAGACGATCAAATATGTTAACAATATCTTCAGGATTTTACAAGTGAAGCAACGCATTTTCTTAAATTCTGACTATGAAAAACAAATCTGTTTCGATGTCGACGACCGACGCTACGATACGTTTGCAATTTTAATATTAATATGTAGGTATGTATCCAATTTCGTTTAGGCGCGGTGGTGTGATAATGATTGCGAAAAAAATTGACATCAAAAACAGCTATGAATTTTTTGTAATTGTTTGCAGGTTTAACTAGATGTTTTGTTTATTGTATACATGTTATTAGGTCTATTATACTTTTAAGGAAAGTTGAAGTAAAACTCGTGGGCGAGTTAATTCTAAGTAATGTAGGTATCACCTTAATTTGATAAGTTTTAAATTAATAACATCTTCGGATCCATTTAATTGCAATTTAGCAAAATCTATGTATGTACAAACGCTGAATTAGTAAATATAAGCGTATTATATTGTAACCCAAATAAGCAAATTTATGAATGGCACCAATATACGTGCAAAACTAGCAATTTCTCGTAAGTACATTACATGCGTCAGAGCTCAACATTTTTAGTTAGATTTGCAAAAAAATTATATGTATATGATATTTATGTGAAACTATATCTTACATAAAATGTTGATCTCACTGAGCACATTTCGATGTTATATGTATTTTTGTTCTTATTATTATTTATTTTATAACTTAACGATTCCATGCATGTCAAACCAATGGGGCTTTTTATAATTCGAACGGCACGGCACGGCAAGACCGAATTTGTATTGCCATTGCACCTGTGTTCCCAGCTTCTAGTATCACTAGTACATAGGAAGCAATGGTAATACAATTTTGCCGTGCCGTTTTCCAATTATAAAAAGGCCCATTGTCAATACCTGCCCTGTTCTCAATGTTAACTGTTTAACTCAGCGCAATATGTTAACGCAATAGTAATTAAAAAATAAAATAATCAAAGATTTTTCCTCGCACAAAGTAACAAAAGTTTTAAGTCAGTAGGCACTAAGTAAATGCGACAATTTGTGAGGCAAGTACCACGTTAATATGGGTGCCGGATTTATTTTTTGTGAGTGTAGGCCACTTTATTTTCGCCGCCCCATGTACCTTTCTAAAATAATAATTTTCCATTTGTAGTAAGGAAGGCACTAAAATTAAATAAACGAATGAATTAGTCAATAAGAAAAATAAAACCGGCCAAGTGCGAGTTGGACTCACACACGAAGGGTTCCGTACCATTACTTATAAAACCGGCCAAGTGCGATTCGGACTCTATAAAAACCATTATCTCTATAAAAGCGGCAAAAAAATCACGTTTGTTGTATGGGAGCCCCCTTAAATATTTAACTTATTCTACTTTTTAGTATTTTTTGTTTAGCAGAAACCAAAATACATCGTGTTTACTATGAAAATTTCAACTGTTTAACTACCACATTTCATGAGATGTGGACTCGGACAGACTTATCTATAAAAACGAGCAAAAAAATCACGTTTTTCGTATGGGAGCCCCCTGAAATATTTATTTTATTCTGGTTTTTAGTATTTGTTGTTATAGGACCAATAGACGGACGGACAGCGGAGCCTTAGTAATAGGGTCCCGTTTTTTCGCTTTGGGAACGGAACCCTAAAAATTACGGGACTTTTTAATAGCAAAATCATCTATAGAGGTAATATCATCATAGTTTATGGTGTTTATTATCTCTGCTTCTATATAGAGAAGATTATTTTTTTCGATAGGAATGAGTTTCTGAAATCGAGTGAGCGTCCTCTGAAATCTGCCGCCCCTAGGACGCTGCCGCCCCTAGGCCGCGGCCTATATGGCCTATTGACAAATCCAGGACTGATTATACAGACCTTTAAACCCTAGAGCGCTAGTTTTCTCACATTCGATGTGATTGGGACGAGAAGGTTTTGCTGTATCATGGGTGATGGGTGTAAGGCTGAACCTTTTACCACAACACTTATGTTTTAGCTAGGAGCGCGTGACGCTCTGTCTACCCCGAAAAGGATTACAGGCATGAGTGTGAGGATAGATAGATGTGAGTGGTAAAGCAGACAAAGTGGATTCACGGCCGTGTGTTTTACGTGAATACGCGCGATGCGTTATAGTCCTCACACAACGTAACAATTTTTTTGATTCTTTAGCTATCGTGTTTTATTTTGTATGTACAGGTAGATATGTACCTGTAACATACAGTCCCCCGATAAAGAGCTAAATAATAATAATGTTTTTGATGACTTGGCAAGGCACGTAGCTTCCAGAGGTGTGTCGCATTGACGTCATTTTGGAACAACTCCTATTTTTTTGTGCCATTCGTGATGACGGTGAATCGCGGCCGCTTGACACCTTCAACACCCACATTAGCTTTAAAGAACAACATTACGCACATTTATTTTATTATGCTTGTCTCACAGCATAGTCCAATTACCAACATGTGTAAATATTACAACAACATATGAAACGATGTGGATATTTTCGATGTAACTTTGAGTTCCCTCATTAAATTCATGCTTGAAAAGATATAAATTAATCTTGAATGTGGTCAAATTTTAAAACCAATTACATGTTAATTTAATGGTTTGTATTGTATTTGTGTGTGGTGCATGGTATTACTTACTTAATTGAAATGTAAATTAAAACTTATAATATTTTCGCCATACCTTGTAATGCATCTCTAAAAGTGGAGAGGAACGCAAAAAAGAAGATTGCTTTCCTTTGTTCCTGTGAGAATTTTAGAAGATTATTGCCTATTGTATCTGATGTACCTACTTATAAGTAACATGACTGTAAAGTTTCACCAAAATACATAACAGCTTACTTTTGCGTAAAAGAGTAACACACATTCATCCACCCTTTAGAATTTTTTTTGCTTACATGCTAATAATATAATGGGAAAATTAAATGAAACGTGTTTTCATTTAATTTTCCGAAGATGATTTTTTCTTTTTCAGTTCTTTTTCTTTCGTTACTACAAAAAGACAAAATAAGGTTAACGACTTCTCCAAAAGATGATACAATTTCCGAACGTCAAAGTTGTAATCCTTTTTGTGCCGGAAGCGTGGCCTCATTTCAGCATAGTCCATATTATCGGTCAGTTTAACCTTAATGGCCGGACCCATTTGGAGTGGGACTTAGGTCGTTTAAACGTCATGGACACTGGATTCTTCCAACTGCGAAGGAGATGTCAACGGAAAATTGTAAAAGCCGTAACATTACAATTTCACTAGTGAATTTATAATCTTCCGCGATATTACAATTTGCCTAGTAAAATTATAAGGCCGCCTACATGAAATTAGGATAAAGTTATATTAGTTACTTATTAGGTTAGGTTAAGCTTTTTAAGGTTCGGTAAGGTTAGAAAAGCAGTGATAGCCCAGTTGGTAATGAGCCAGACTTGTACTAATCCGAAGGTCGCGGGTTCAAATCCTGGTGCGGGCCTGTACCATTAAATTCGTCTTTTCGGATTTATGTACGGATCTCTATTTATTACTTGCTCAACGATGAAGGAAAACATCGTGATGAAACCAGCCTGTCCAAGAAAATTCATTTTTGAAAGACGAGCGGTCCACCAACCCGCATTGGGCCAGCGTGGTGGACTATGGCCTAAATCCCCTTCGTGTTTCGAAGGGAGGCCCGTGCCCCTCGGTGGGGACGTACATGGGCTGGTAAGATGAAGGTTAGATTAAGTAGCATTAATATTATAAAAAGTCCACAAAGTACCGAAAATTTATAATCTTACAAAGTCAAATTACAATAAGACGGGTTTGATAACGTTACGGTGACAAAGATACATTAATCACTAGCGACACACTACTGACGTCACTAACCTTGTCATTCTCTACATTAGGGTATGGCTAACGAACTTTGTACGAGTACTTTGGTTTAATAGCGTAGGTAATATCTAGTTTTTTAAATACTGGTTTTAGCACCCATTAATAGTATTAAAAGAGGTTTAAATAAACTTTTCTCGATTAACGCTCTTTACATGTCTCTGTTTTTGGGTTTCGACACATGTTTATTACTCTACTGAGTGAGCGCCGTTCTATTGTCTAATAAACCTAAAATAAGTCCTAAATGTATATTTTGACGAGGATTTGAAATAAGAAAATTATGAAACATGTCAGAATAAATTAAAAACTTGTTCTGTAACTGTTAGTAGGTAAATGAAGATAACTGTTATCTATTTACGTCTTTCTTACCTTTTCACAGAACCAGACGAAAGTCTGACCTAAAGACATGTGTAGAAATAGCAACCAAGTTATACAAACAACTACGAGCAAGTAATAGAATTACAAGGCAGGTGTTAATGAAACGAACGGACGCTTCAATGAATCCGGACTACCATTCACGGACGAATGAGTCTATTGGGTGTAGAAATTGGAATAATACATGTGCATACTTACTCAACTGAATAAATATCGCTTTCATACTTTACTATGAACATATTTTAATGCATATTTCTCCGATTAACAAGAAACTCATAGAAAAACGTCTTAGATGGTACAAAGACAATGCATAGGCATCTTCTGGGTGAGCTTGCTACATCCTCGACCACATCTTCGCCCCTGAGTTAGATTGTGGTCAAAAGCGAAACTATTCGTTACTAAAAAAAACGAAGCGTGGACGCGGAAGGCCCTACCACTTGGTTGACGACGGTTTAAAAAGACTTCAAATATAAAAATACCAAAACCTCACTAGGAAGGAGGTTAAGGAAGAGCAAAGCCGACCGGAATACGGAAATAGGCCTGGGCCGTATGGTTTTGGCGATATGGCCCAGGAAGATGATGATATTTCATACACTTAATAATTATGCTTTATAACATACAGTTTAAACTTAGAAGTATAAAAATGTGTGGTCTTTTAAAAACAATTAATCAATGCTTTAATTGTTTTTCAAAGAAACACGGACAGTCATTTAAACTTCACTTCGGTTTGGCTGACAAGCGAAATGTTAGAAAATCCACCTATTTTTTTTATCGATTTGAAAAAAGAATAAAAGTCTACTCGTGAAGGACTCCGTTTTATTATGGAGCCCTAGACAAAGTTACATTCTGTTAGCGATATTAGTTATGTCATTAAAATTTAGTTTACAACTTTTGTTTTTCTTTATCAATTTTATTGTCTTGTCTAGAAGTAATGTTCTGTAATGTTCCCTCAGATAGGCGTGCCTTAGGCATCCATCCCGTTTCGTTATCGTTTCAGAATCGGTCACAAGCAAAGTTACCGATCTGACACAAACGCTGATTGAAGGATGAAGATGATATATGCGTGGTTATCTTTCCGAAGATTGCCTGCTTTTGACATTTTCATCAAGAATTTTCAATAAGGACTTTAGTCCCACATAGTCCCTTATAGATTAAAAAATCTCCATAGATTAAAAAGTGGTGTGTACGAATAGATTGTACCGAATTTAAGTGCTTATATCTGTATACCACGCACGTCCCCGAAAGGCTGAAGTTGTGCTGCTGTATCTCACTTAGAGTACCTGACTACACTAAAAGATTGAATGAACACAAAACAAAGTCTAACAAAGGTCGAAGTTTACAAATCACCGATAGAACGGGTAGAAAGAAGAATTTTCAACAAACACAGGCAACGTGCATCAAAGATTTATTTGCTTTATTACATACTCGTTACTTAATTGCAAAAGTATATGTGATCACAGTGTAAACGAAAATATTTTTATAAAACACAATGAATCGATTTGTAATCCCAACCCAACGTTATGGGTCAACTTACATCTTATAAATACACATCAAGAAAATGAGTAATATCGTGGCGCGTGTAAAAACTGTTTTGTAACTATAAATATAGGTATTATAGAATAATCTGAAAAGAAAGTCGAACACTCTCTAATAATGGTGCAAGTAGATAGTAGAACTAAGTAAACGGTGAAATATGGAATAAGTAAAAGTATCTTGATTGAAAAATCTTCAGTGTTAAATCAGACGTCTTAAACTAAACTGGCCCTCCCTACGCTAGTAGATACTGCGTCTACGCGTTTTCTTAAATAAGCTTGGATGTAATCAGAAGGTAATCAGCTGCACTTATACTTATTAACATGTAGATTTGATTCACATTATAATAATCTTTACACTAATTGAACCTATCAGCCAAAAAAATCGTAAACCTGACCTCTCCTATGATTGTTATTCCAACAAAATAGGTAGAATGAGTAATGTGTGAACCTTACCGTCTTCTCCAAAGTAAGACTGATTGACTGAGTTTATCTCCAGATGGTGAAAGACTGCTTTTCCTGTTAAGCCAAGCTTGCCTCAAGTTGGCTAATGGGAGACTATCCCTTCTGAAAGACCAATGAACGCGACGCGTTCCTGTCGAAAGAGCGCGCTTTCTCGTCTCTATGGTCTCATCTTCGCACATTCTTCTTTCAAATCTAAACTAAAAAGTTTTCTTGCTAATTCTCCACTAAAATTGTGAAGCCATTTTAGAATGTCTCGAGCTAACACTCACGTCACACATTAACAATCAACACTACATTAAAATGTGAACTGAATAAACCAGCAGAGCCTATTATCTTGAAGATTTTGATTCTTTATTTACTCTGAGATACGGTGCAATGAATTTAAGTAAATAATTACATAATATCATATGTTGCTCGAGTGGTGTGTAGGTAGATTGTGTACAGGAGATAATTTAGAACAGTTTTTCAAACGCCACGTACCCCACGCGATCCTTTCTACATTGGACAAACGGGGAAAGAGAGTGAGTGGGAGTGCACCTGTTTCACTTATGTTAAAGGGTATGATAAAGGTAAGTACTCACTGGGCAGGTATCGCGGGGGTGGGCACCCGTAGGTGGTGGTGGTGGCGGCGCGGGCGCTCCGCGTCGCTGTCACTTGCCTCTTCGATGCTGACTGCGACGTTCGCCCCGCCGCCCGTCGACCTATTTTTCAACAAAATCTAGCTTAATATTGGATTTCATACCTTACCTAAATAACATTTAGACATAACTTCTCAAACGATCTGAGTTTAATCTTGTAAGCTATTAAGGATATTGGCCGCGACCTGCAATTTAATGTATCTTATGGAACAAGTGATGCAAAGAAGAATGTGAAAGATTCTTCGAAAAAGAAAGCATGACGCATCTCTTATTTTTCTCAAATTTCTTATCTTCTGTAACTTATGGATAGGTAAGTATGTACATATAGACGGTAATACCCTGACCAGGCAAAAAAGCACTCTTTTCTTTGGGCCAGGCAATGACCACGTAAGTACTGTGGCGAATCATCCACGACTGAGAAGTCTTAAAACGAATGCTTTATTTGGAAATTTTTAAATCAATATTCGTTTAAATATAGACATTTCCGCTTTAGCTCTGCCTTCTTTGATAGGGAATAAAAATCTGTAGGTAATATAAATATTCTTTATTAATATATAATATTATATCCGTGAATATCGGGAAGGCACTTAATTTCCCCCTTTCGCAATTTCGTCGTGGAGGAGTTATAAATGAATTTCGAAAAAAGATAAGATCATGAAATATTTACCAACTTAAAAACCACATGCAACGTGAATATTTTACCACTGACCCACGGTTCCATGCAGCTAATTATACTTCCAAATACTGAGATACTCCAACTGTACAGTAGAATAAATGCTTTTAGGAAAATAAGGAGTTGAAAGTGTAGTAAACATAAAACAGGGCACTGTAAGGAAATAGGTTCGTTGGCGCTAAAAGTGTATATATATATGTGTTTTTGTTTTATTGTACAATGATAATACAGAAGATAACAAGTATCGAATATGTAATTAATTTGGGAGTCAAGCTTTTAAAGTATCATCATCCGCCACCACCTTTGTAAAACATAAGTTTAAAAAAAACGAAAAGCACAGAATCATTTTGGTTAAAGCATGAAAATTAAGTATAGGTCAAGTAAAACTTTCGCAAAAGAAATCTATGTAAAATTTTATAAGACACTAGCATTCCGCTCGGGACTTCGTTCCCGTGGGAATTCGGGAAAATCATATTTACCCTATGTTCATCATAGATAATTTAGGATTCTAATGGTAAAAGAATTTTTCAAATCGGTCCAGTAGTTTTGGAGCCTATTCAATGCAAACAAACAAACAAACAATCAAATCTTTCCTCTTTATAATATGTATAGATTATTAATGTTTTGACAACTCTTACACAAATGCGATGAATTGAATCTGATGGTTTTCAATTCCTATCTATAAATTCATTTTTAAAACTGAAAAGTTAAAAACCAAAATCTGAAAAGCTGAATCAAGCAACCGTTTCAATTAAAATACACCAATTAACTGATCTATCTCTACCACACGACGACCACTGAACATCTTTTCCTGGATGAGGCACATGCAATGATAAATACCTGGGCATGGTAAGCTGATAAAAAGCTGGAAGCGATTATTGCCGGGTTAGTCTGGTTATATGCGCCATGCCGATTACCTAGAACGCGGAAAGCTACTATTAAAATGGTTACTAACTAATCGTATATTTCCATGTTTATTGGTATTTGTTTACGCAATATTTTACGTAGATGATGGAATTAACCTTTGTATGTTGAGTGAGATTGAAGTAAACAAATTAGAGAATAACTTTGGGAAAGTATGACTGATAAACAAAAAATGAGAGCTTAACACATTGAGCCTTAGGAAAAGTTATTGCGTTTGATTTGATGTCCTCATAAATGTACTATCGTGGAAAAGTTTGCAGAAAAATCGGGATATGACTTTGTCGTGGACACAGCCGTGTGTTTTACGTGGACGCGTGATACGTCACGTCTAGACACAACGTAACAAATTCTTTGATTCTTGAGCTATCGAGTGGTGTAATTTCATTTTGGATGTAGAATTGTAGATGACAGATATATAGCTGTACTACCAAACGTAATCCCCGATTTTGTTATTATGAATTACGTCCCAATGGCAGCAAAAAAGACAAACTATATTCACGTCAAAAGTTTGTTAGTTTCGTCTAATACCAAACGATGGCAATCGGTCATTTTTAGAAAAACCTTTTCTGCCAATTTGATGTCTGATGAAAATATTTTTACATTAAAATATGGCGAATCGAACATGTGAGATGGATAAACCCAGTACGGGTTGTATAGGAAGCCAGACCCTCATCCGTTGATCAGCAGGACGCTCCGCTAGCAGGTGAGCAACGATTTTGGAGCACTAAGATGTTATATCCCATAAGTATTTTCGATTTTTTATGCTTTTCCAAAGTCTAAGTAATCTAAATCTAAGGCAATGAAAAATTTTCAAATCACTCACTTATAAACAACATTCTCTTTAATGCCTAAGACCTTAAGTGGACCTGTGAATGAACTAACTCACTAAGTCACTTACTTATTATATAAATTACAAAACTTAATAAGAGCGTTGTACTTACCGAAAAATTCTCTTCAAGCGACTAATGACTTGTTATTTTGGGTTCACTTTTATTAAAGAGTTTCGTGTTATGAAAACAATAAAATGTTCAAAATACATTTCACAAAAGTTTCGGAGTTCTTGATGGCACTTACTATTTTGCTTGAAAATTTAGAGTCACAATCTGTACGCCTTTTAGATTCAATTATTTAATAATCATAAATGTTAATTAATGGACTTTTAACACAATATATCTGCCTGTGTGCAACGTAGCTACCTATGTGGGGTAAATTGACTTTAAATTAGTAAGAGAAACTTTAGGTTGTGATTCTCCCTAAGAAGCTGAACAACTTTCCCCAAGGGGAAGCATATGAAATTCTAAAAAGAAAATGTCTAACAAATCTCATAATGTCTCATAATAAGGCAATCATCTGGTTTTATTTTATTTTTATTAAAAGGGTATACCAACATTGTTTATTAAAAGGATACATTGTTTCCCTGATTGCTCAAGTTGTATGGAGAAGCGAACTTTTTTAAAATATTTCGTCCTATATTCCTTGGGGAAAGTAGTTCAGTACTTATAGAGTGGGCAGATTCCTGACCTGAATTTTTACTAACTAATTAAAAGTAATCCTATATGTATTTATAATAATTGTTTTGCCTACTATTTGTATATTCTACTGAATCTCTGGAAAAAAAATTCTTAGTTTTTTGTGATCAAGATGTATAACGCGTTTGGCTTTTATTGGTAAAAATATTAAAGCCAAAATAGTTTTGTAATAGTACATTATGCTACAAGTGTGCTAAGTTGGATATTACATTAGAGTTCGGCTCAGAATGTAATATCCAATGCGCACGCGTGTCATACGACGTTTTTCAACACATTTGTGAGGAAAGAAAGAAATAAAAACTATCCTTTGATATTGACGGCAACAAGCTATCACTTGCATGTTGCGCCTCTGAAAGTATTTCTGGCGGTGTACCCACGTAGGTTTTCTGTTCTGCACTTGAAAAAGTCGTTTTTTGTGTTGTATTTCTGACAATAATAACAATCTGATTTTGCGAGCGAAAAAAGAAAAAAAAATCGCGCCTCTTTTCAGATGTTTTCACTTGGTTTTCACAAACGGCATTTGTATTCATCAGATTGTTGTTATTGTCAGAAATACAACACAAAAAATGTATTCTCAAGTGCAGAACAGGAAACCTACGTGGGTACATCGCCAGAAATACTTTCAGAGGCGCAACATGCAAGTGATAGCTTGTTGGCGTCAATATCAAAGGAAAGTTTATATTTATTTTTTTCCTCGCAAATGTGTTATTGAAAAACGTCGTATGACACGCGTGCGCATTGGATATTACATTCTCGGCTCAATTGAGCCCTCGCCATCGGCTCGGGCTCTAAACTCGCCTCTATGTATTTATTTATTTATTTATTTCTTAAGGTTCATCTACATCACATGTATTTTACAATTTTGTAGAATCTTTCTTAAGCTTACAATTTTCTGACACATATGACTGTTACAGATGAACACATCACTCTTTAGTTATAAAACATAAATCAATTTGTAACAAAACATAACTTCCACGAATGTGGGATTAAATAATATAATATCCAACTTAGCACACTTGTAGCATAATGTACTATAGAATGTTCTTTAAAATAAGTTATGTCAAATTAGTGAATTACACTAGTTCTTAACTCTACGCCTATTCGGTGCATGCAAGAAATTCCGAGGGGTGCTATTTTCAAAAATCTCTACAAAATTCGTTATTTTCTAATTTTTTACCGAATTAAATTTGAAATAACTCTAGAGCTGAGCAGTTTAAATACATACTTATTTCTTTGGTATTGTCATAAAACTAATGAATAACATTTTATATTATTCATTCTTATTGTTCAGCTGCCTGTTTGTCATTGCTAGCATACTTAAAAACTGACTTTGGTTTGTAATGTAATGATTATTACAGTACAGTACAGATAAAAAAATAGTTAACATTAAATTACATTTATTTATTTCATAATAAAGCAGACAATGTCAAATTAAATACTTAAATTAGTCACTCCACCCCATGTTATGAATGTTATTAGTTATTTCGTCACAGGAAAACAAAAAATTAAAATAAATAAAATGTCAACGGTAAATATTAAACCATGTCATATATTTTATATATTTTTTTAACTGTAAAGACAAGTAAGTATACTTACTGAGTTTTTGAAAATAAGATTCTAACTAAAATGTTAATAAAAAAATATCAGCGTTACATAATTTACATACACACAATTATTTATTATTTTTTTATGATTTGAATAAGTAGATTGTTATTTTTTATTTATGTTTTTTTCCTTATTGTTTGGTAGGTACCGCTTGGACGCGGTCGCTCACTTGATGCTGACGGAAGAACAGCGCTGTCCTGTGGCAGCATACGCTGAGTCAGCATTCCCTTCACACTGCTTCCTATGGTTTTAATTATTAGTTATAAGTTATGTTGAATTATTTTGTTTTGTCGTGTATTCGTTTTTCTGTATATAACTGTGTGTAAATAAAGTTTTTATCTCATCTTATAATTTTATTGTGACTGTTTTTAATACAACTTCAATGTAAGAATCTTCATATTAGTATACATTTTTAATTAGATCCCTTTGCTTTAAATGAAAAACAATTACCTAATAGTTTAGTAAGTAAGGTACTATAGTTTTTAAAACATCCGGCTGTAAATTGGACTTTCCGACTTTAAAATTCATGAGAGATGTACGTTTTCTGTTTCGCAAAAAGAGTAATCTCGAATTTCTAGGTAGCTTCAACTTGTTAAAATTTCATCAGGTAGGTAGCTACCTGCATTGCGTTCTTTTAGATTACGATATACCTACCTTATCTTTTACGTCAGATGAATGTATAAAATGAACTTGTATTAGCGATATAAAAATAGTTATCCTTAACTTTTCGAAGGAAGCGTTACTTAATGGGCATTTATACGATTCGAAAACGGCACGGCAAAAATTGATTTCCATTTCCTCGTATGTACTAGTGATGCTAGAAGCTGAGAACAAAGAAGGCAATGGTAATTCAAATTTTGAATTGCTGTGCCGTGCCGTTCAAATTATAAAAAGGCCCAATGGTAATACACATTTTTTCGTGCCGTTCAAATTATAAAAAGGCCCATTCTGCTATAATTTTGAAAGTTATATTTTACGACACATTATTTAACCATTTTTCCGTTTTATGGAAATATTCTCATATTGTTTACGTAGATAATCATATGAATATTTATGTATTGTTAGAAGAGAGAACAGTTGCGTTTCCTTGATGTGCTGATGACATACAAGTTCATTGGATTGCACCCGTTATCTTTATAATAGATTATTTTAGAACATTAGAATGCATGACTGTCAGATATTTTTTAAATTGCATTTTCAGAATTTCACTTTCAGCCTTAAAAATCAGGTAGCGGTTTATCCAGCTGCAGAAACGTCCATTAAAGTTAATACGACTTTAAATACATATAATACTTATCTTGTTGACGTAATTACGGCATTATATTTAAAGGACCTTTTACTTCAATGAATGTTTCTGCGACAGTCTCTAGAGCTGAATAAAATATTTTCTAATCTTAAGTAGTATTGTACCACTTATTATTTTTATCATAATCTTATGTAACGTAACGACGACATTATGGACCAGTTTGGCAAGGTTTTTATGGTATTCAATAATATGTTACCACAGAAGACGCCTACATCGTAGTAAACATTTTATTTTCATTCACTGTTGACTTATTCATTTATGTGAAAAACCCTTCGCAACACATGTGTAACCCGTTTTCCGTTTTATTTCATAGTTTTTTTTTCTACAAAAGGATAGTACTTGCAGGAATACTAGGTATTAAACAACACAGTTGTAGAATTAATTACCTCAAATTCCAGAAACACGTATTGTAGAGACGGAAATCTTTGGAATGTATCTGTATTTAGTGATCGAGGTCAAAACGATTGTAAAAATAACATGAGCAGAGTTTTCCTCATTCTATTGATCTCCAGCGATGATAAATTATTTCAAATAATTTAAAAACTGTTTAAATATTCTTCGAAGCTAAACTCAGGTACCTATGCCAATCCATTGTTTTGGTAAGCTTAGTTTAAAAAAGTCTAATGAGAAATTATTTGTTTATATAAATTACCGCTAGCTCGAATAAACTATCTAATTCACACAAAAATTGTTGCGTAAATTCGAAAACGGAATAAATTTTATCATTCGAATTCTGCTTTCGCAATTATTTTTGCATATCTCGTTTTTTTTTAAACTAAATGCCCTAAGAGTGATAAATAAACATATAATAAAGCGAATTGAGCCTTATGTATTACCAAAGTAATCTATTTTTTTAGCTAATTGATATGAGCTCGATTATGCGTACTCTGTTATACCGGTGTACAGACCTTGACTCTATTACTTAAACACCACTTAATTTTGATATATTTTAAAACTGCTCCACCATTAAATATTCACTTAACACTTAATATAATAGAAAAAATATATAATCCAATTAAGTTAACACAAATATAATTCCAAACACACTGTAACGATGTAAATAACACACGATTTTTCACAGATGCCAGTCTCTATCACACACGTTGGATCAATATTTCGTTGGCAAACAAGAAAACAACTGAAACAGAGGTCTTTGGGTGATTTTAAATCAGGTTCTATGTTATAACATGAGATAATTCTGCGTTCACAATATAATCCTCGTGCATACTGTGCTTGGAAAATAGAGCTGTCATCTGGGCTCGGCTTTAACTGCACACAACAATAAACTATGACCCCTAGAAAACAGAGTTGGATTTTCAGTAATGGATGAGCAATCCTAGGGAAACATGCGCAGTGGTGCATTGCGCAAGATATTGATTGCAATCATATGTATAGTGGAAAAAATGGCGGGAACTCGAGTTTTTTCCTCTTGTATTGGGGATTTGAGGGTTAATGGGTTTTATACAATCGAGGAGAATTGAAGAGATATTTTCCGTAAGAGGTAAGGTTTTCCATAACCTTTGATGCCAAAACCCGATTGTAAAGACGGTAT
Organism: Aproaerema taeniolella; assembly: GCA_949987775.1. Lineage (NCBI taxonomy): Eukaryota > Metazoa > Arthropoda > Insecta > Lepidoptera > Gelechiidae > Aproaerema > Aproaerema taeniolella. The sequence continues at coordinate 10,716,174 of OX465260.1, forward strand.
TTAAGTTTTCTAGATATGTACAGTTTTAAAAGTTTCAGGTAAATTGGCATATTTTATTTAGACGTTTCTAAATCGCTAGAGAATTGAGTTAAAGTCTTATGGAATCCAGATTTTGAACAAAATGTGTTTTTCATTCTTTTACCTGTTCAAGTAGGTTAGGTACGACAACGTAGCTGAACCGGGAAAAGATAAAGAAAACCTTTTCAATGATCCTTGAAAAGTTTGTAGGTAAGTACTTACTTATTTTCCCGTTGTTAATTTGGCTTTGCGCGCTTCTCAAGGATTTGTATCGTACTGTCATGTCCCAACCAATCCAATACACATAATAAAGCCTTTCCGGCCTGGTAGTCATTTGTATAAACGTTTATAAACAACGCTGATATTTTATAAAGCCGTATCGTTTTATAAAACAAACATTAGGTAACTTAACCTAAGGCTAATCTTAACATATTTCAGATAGATGTGTAGCTAATTTATAATGGTTTTAAAAAAAAGGTGACTGCATGAAAGACTAATATTTCATAGTTGACTTTAAGATAACATTAGAATATCTTCTGTTAGGTAGGAACGCACTCCTAATGGATTTGAGAAAAGGACAAGACAGGGAAAAAAATCTTTATAATGATATTTAAAATATTGTATGATATGCAATACTTACAATTGTTTTAATACAATTATAATACAATTAATTACATGTCAAAACTTAAAACTAATAAAATAAAATTTGAAACAAAAACTTCAAGTCAAAATCCAGCCCGAATCTCACCCGGAGCAAAGGTCCCCATCACGCTCGCAGCGTTACCGCGTTGTAATAATTGACAAATAAATTCCTTTATTGTTTTAATTTCATACGAAGAATTTATATTAAAAACTAGCTGTCCGCCCGCGACTTCGTTCCCGTAGGAATTGTCCCGGTGGATTTTTTATTTTTAAATATAAACCCTGGTGGTGACAATAAGGAACACAACAAAAACGAATCATCCAAATCGGTCGAGCCGTTCTCGAGTTTTGCGCTCACCGACATTCATTTTTATTTCTATACAGGGCTTTAGGTAAATCTCTTTCAACCTCTCGGGTGGTTAAAAAAAAATTTGGATCTCCCATACAAAATGCGTTATACGCTGATGAAGTTTGTATGGGAACTCTAAATTTTTTTTTTTCGTATTTTGACCTATGTTCCTTGGGGTAGTTGTTCAGTTTCATGGACTGATTTACCACCCGAGAGGTTGCAAAAGAGATACCTAAAGCCCTGTATATAGAAGATTACTTAGAAACGTTTAACCATTATAACCACAAAAAGTGTGTTTTTTTGCGAGTGTATATGAGTCAGTGAGTTTACACTACATTATTTAAAATACTTATGGCAAAATTTTTTGTAAAATTGCGACGTCGCCGTTAGTAAAAACTTGCAACATATTATGTAATTACTTATAAGAGGAAAGAAGCATGTCTCACAGCTGAGGCCAAGGCCATCGAGATCGATAACCATCTTAAGACTTGCAGTCTCCACGCGAGTACCAGTTGCCCAATAAAATGTGCAATTAGAACTAATCACTGATAGAGAAAGTTGCAGTTGGATATGTGTATCTTTTCTTAGGGTAAATGATACTGTTGTTGAAATATAGGAATTTTTCATATTAGTTTTGATTAAAATGTGACGGTTGCAGTGAGTTAGGGTAAATCTTATCTATTGTTAAATAAATACAGAGTTCATTTTTTATGAAAATTCTTGCACTAATCTTTAATTTGATAATTAATTTTACGTCATCTTTAGGGTTTTGACTTAGAAAAACTATAATTTTCTGTATAAGGTACTCGTAACACTAGAAATCGCGAACTGTAAATATGGTTATCTATAAGCTCTATAATCTAATTGTCACTTAATTTTAGTTTTAATGGCAAGCTGTTCATACTTCATTATTTCTAGTTTTATCTAGTTAAACACTAAAACCGGTTGGAGAAACATATTTCAGTGATTTGTGGTTTCTGCCCACTGCAATGGGACAGAGGCGTGAGCTTATGTACAGACATCAGCACGTCAGGTTACCTATTTACACTACGCAAGCCGGCGCTATTGCGAGCGAGATAAAGGCGACGTCAAGGTCAACATGTACAGCCTGATGAGCTGCCGTGTGTATGTTTAGTGAAACGATTGCAATTGCTTTCACAAAAATGAAATTTCACCAATTAACGTGTAAACTGCTGTTGCTGTGTATTTATTCATGTTACAATCTTTACAGCAACAGGTCCTTGGCTAATTTAAATGCATTAAAGTATTACCATTCTATAAATGCGCTGCCCACTCTATCAAAATTAAATCTAACTTACATAAAATAATTATGTAGGTAACTACTTAAGTATTTCTATTTTAATGTTTTTCTTATAGGTTATTTTCCCATGCTATCTTTGCTGTCGGAAACAACGTCAGAACGAGCAAGAAATGCAACGTCAGAATCACAATGACGTCAATTTTCAAGTTATGCAGAAGGTAAATTGAAGGATAGAAGGACACGAAATTAAATTATATTAAAATGAGGGACTTAAACGATTTTTAGGGGTCCTATATAGGTGCTGAGTGGATGTGAATCAACCGACGATACTGAACAACTTTACCCAAGAAAAGTAGGTTGAAATATGAAGCAAGAAGATTTTTTTTTCCATCGTCACATGGGTTCTTCGGGGAAAGTTGTTCAGTTTCATAGGGAGAACCAATTAAAGTTTCGCTAGCTAATTTAAAGTCACCCCATTCAAAAATGATTATCGCTGGCTCTTCGAACCCTACACACGTATAGATATCATATCTATATCGTATATTCTTAAATATATAAAAGGAGAAACTGACTGACTGACTGAGATATCAACGCACAGCCTAAACGGCTAAACGTAATAGGCACTTGAAATTTGAAAGAGACGTAGCTTAGGTACTGTAGAGGTGCACTAAGAAAGCAATTCCCGAAATTCCCACGGGAACGGGAATTAGCGGGAAAATCCTTTTGTATGAAAAATCTAAACCGCTTAAGTTAGACGCTTGAAATTTGGCATGCAGGTACCTTTGTAAACTTAAAGCTTAGTTGCAACAGGATATTGCAAAATTCCCACGGGAACGGGAGTTAGCGGGAAAAAACTTTTGTATGTAAAAATCTAAATTAACACGCAAACGAAGTTGCGGGCATCAGCTAGTCATATCTATATACGCGCGAACGGATGGAACATTTCGCTAATTCTTTTGCCGTGTTTATTATTGTCAGAAGGTTCTTATGAAAGAAAAAATTAAAAAAGTTGAGCGGAACATAAGTCTGTCACGACAAAGTCTGTCTTTATAATATAGTATCGGCCCACGCTTACTTATCCCGGACAAGTTCAAGGGAAGTATTGTTCGAGACGTTGCGGACGTCATCAGGGTTGCGGAACGTGACGTAATATAGTGACGTCGCACGGTGGGTCCTTTACTATGGGTTGATTGGTCAGAAATTAAAAATATCAAAATGAAGGTAGACGTATTTTTTCTTTTGATCAGGTAAGTTAACAATCTATGGCATTAGTTTCAACTGAGATAAGTAACATAGCTATCAAGTGTCATTTATATGAGACGCGTGTATTGTGACCAATTTATGATTTTCCTTGTTGAAAATTACGCTTTCTAAGTTTTATTCAGACTTTAGAAAAATATTGTTTCAAAAGTACGAAGAGATAAATTATAAAAAAAATCATGAGTGATGATGAAGGTATGTAGTATTTATAATATATTAATTTAATACACTACGCTTACTATTCATTGTGTAGTAAAATTTTACTTAAAAATTGCTTTAATTGCATGAATAATATTTTGTTTCCGAAATTTTTCGAAAAAGGGTATTTTGCCTTAGTACTTATTGGTTTCAAACAGTTCTCTGGTCGATGTAGTTTACAGTTTTGAAGTCCAAAGTTAGGGCAAAATCCCCCTCCACCCTCAGTAATGGTTTAAAGTGAGGGGGTAGAAATTTAAAAAATTTGTGCCACTTGTTTTTCGGATTTTATTACACACATTTGTGGATTTTATTATATATAATACATATTTAACAACTTTGCCTAATATTTAACTAAAGAAAGATCATTTTATTTGATCTTTTTTTTCCCTTAGGAATCGTTATTTACTCCATAAAAAGGAGAGATTTGTGTGAAAAATTATTTTCTTTTCAATACAAGAAATTAGACAGAAAATTCTTAAAACCAGAGGAAATGATTATCAAGGAAATAAATAGTCCTGATTCATATAAACCAGCAGTTAAAGAAATCTTACAACCTTTTCCAAAACAATTCAAAGATAAACGGCTTAAGTCGAATAGAGACAAACAAAGATTTTACCAAGATTATTCGTCATGGTTAGAAGAATCGTGCATTTTTAAAAATAATTTTCTAAAAAAAGTCAGTTTAGGCAGGCCTCCCAATGATTTTTTGGACGTGCGTCCAATTCTAGTAACGAGTTGCTATTTTCTGCTCAAATGAATCTCAGGAGTGAGGGTCAGCTTTCCAAAGCAAATACATTAAAATATCACCAAAGAGCCCTACAGAGACAGCATTTGAACAAAAAAATGTATCACCACAATCAGCTTTGTCTATGTTAACTGAGGCCAAATTAAGTAGAAAACAGTATAACGTGGCACGAAGCTACGCACCTCATATCTTCCCATTCTATAAAGAAGTGCAAAAAGCCAAACGAGAATGTTATCCTGGTGAAGTTAAAGTAACTGAGACTACTGCTCGAGTTCCACTACAGAATCTACTCGACCATACCATTAGTCGCCTCACAGACATTTTAAATTTGTTTTTAATATCTTCGGATCCTTTTATATCTTCCTCAAGGGTTATAAGGAAATATAAAATAGCTCTTCCAAGTGAAGTGCTTGCAATGATTTTGCCTGATTAGAAATATAAGCACCTTTTGTAAATATACTTCCTGTATAACTACTTCCTGTTTTTGTAAAAGTAGTTACTAAGTTTATTTTCACACTCTCTTTGTATTGATGGGTTTATTATGCACTAAAGAGTTTACTTAAATATATATTTTTCATTTTCAGTGGTATTATATTAGACTAAATAATATATTTTGCTTAGATACTCGCCTAAGAATTAATACATGTCTCTAAATAAAGTTAAATAATATTGACCAGGCCTTCCATAGAAAGGACCCCACTGTGTCGGTGGAAACTCGAGCTGACATTTTTCTCGAGTCGTGCTATTGACATTGCTAATCCGTCAAGAGTGGAAAAGTACACTTGCTTGCACTCGTTACGTCATTCTCGATCGATTTTCGAATGAAAGTACCCCGTCAAAGTCGATGTGTTTGTTTGTTGCGATGCATCAACAGTACATTTTTTTCTTTATTGTGTAAAAGTAACTATGTAAATGACACCGTAACATTGTCAAACACGTAATATTGTCATTTGACTTAGTAAGATTATAAACTCTCAGTACTTTGTGAACTATCCCATTTTTCTAATTTGACGGACTTTTTTATAATATTATTGCAACCTAACCTAACCGAACCTAGAAAAGCATAACATAACTTATCCTAATTTCATGCAGGCGACCCTTAAAGTTCTGTAAATTTATAATTTTACTAGACAAATTGTAATATTGCGAGAGATTATAATTTCACTGGTGAAATTGTAATATTACTTACCTTTTTTTACAATTTTCCGGTGACATAAATAACTTAAACACTAAGGTCCGTATTACAGAACGCGACTCAGACTCTGATCTATACTTAAGTGGCAGTCGTCTACGTCATTTTGACTGTGAGAGAAAGAGACAATCAATACTTAAGCATAGATCAAGACTTGAGTCCCCTTCTGTAATACGGGCACAATAACACTGCAACAATTTTTTCAAAGTATAATTAAGAATGGTTTCGTTACGATTACATAAAATGTAAAATGAAGTCAATGTTCAGTCGTACAGACAATTAACTCGTATTTCCCACTTTCTGATACAAACATTAAACAAAGACTAGGTTATTAGAGTGATTACATTAAAGTAATTGAAAGCGTCTTCCGTAATTAAGAGGCTGTATTATGCTGTTTTTTCTTCGCGTAGGTAGTCAAGTTTTAAGAGGAGCGTCTCAGTTGTTTTTCTTGCTGTCTCGATGTCGACCACCCGCCTCAGACTTGTGCGGAAGGGACAGTTGCAGCTTTCCGGCGAAATGCCGAATTTTGTTTCCAAAATTATGAGTTTAGGCGTCAATGAATTGCTACCCTAAAAACTTAATGAAATCGTACTTTTTTGGTCTCCGTCGATTTGTAAGCGTATGAACAAGGTACGTTTTATTTTTTCCAAAATTGTTCTTAGTTTTTCAACAGTCACCTCTTAAATGTTGAGAATTTCTTTTGGAGAAAAATGATGACTTTTAGTCTCAAATATCTTTTTGTCTACTAAAAATATCAAAAAAATAAAAACGTACGGACCTAGTTTTTGGTGTTCCTGACACTATACCAAAATTTCACAGTTATCTGTTGACGTTTAGGGGGTGGAATCCATTGACGCCGTTTGTATGGGAATAAAACACTGCGACGATCCTCTTAAGTCAAGTAACGCGATATCAAATGGCCTTAGATATGTTAGATCTATAAAATTTATATAATTACCAATTTTTAAATTTAGTTCAGTAATTCAAGCGTGCAAACAGAATAAATAAAATCACCAAAAAACATTTTTTAAATTCAGTTGGCTATTTTCAAGAATGTTCCACCTTGCTGTCTTTGTAGACCGATATTAGTAGTTAGGGAGGCGAATAGGGGAATTTTCGGCAATACTCGAGCGTGGCAGTTTAAGATATGAGAGATACCTTAGACCTAATAGAACAGCCTTGTAAAGTATTTAGCTCTATATGTAGTGACGCGCGCCTAGGATAGACGATCAGATTAGTAAAAAAAAATGGATAGTCTGAAATACTCGAGCGCGTCAGATTAAGATATTGGGGGTTGATTTTAGTGTTTAAAGACTAAATTTAACTAATCTGACGATAAGTCCTTGACGCCGCCGAGTTATAGGGTCGCGAACTTGTAAAAAAAAAACGTTAATCCGGCATTCTCGAGCGCGATTTTTTTATTTTTTATTTTGAAGAATATAATCTAAAACTTACTAAAAATACAAAATCTGCCGGTTTCCGCATGACCGGAAGTGTGGAGGAGCCATTTTGTCTTCCTAAGAACGCGTTGCGGCATATAAGTCGCGAACGATACATTTTACAAAAAAAAGTTTAAATAAACAAAAAAGGTAATTTTATTTTACACAAAAAAGGTCTCTTTACATTTTTGTCCAAAGTTAAAACTTTTTGACTCGAAGCATAATAAAAACTCAAACTCCCGGTTTTTTGAGTATATCTCGAAAACTGAGGGTGTTAAAAAAATTTATATGAAATAACGATCATTAAATTATGTGACTTTTATTATATCTCAAAAAATTTTTTTTTTCTAAAACTTCTCCACAATTTTCGTGGACTCGGGAAAAGTTACGCGTATCTGTATACCAAAGTATTATTAACATGTACAGTTTCATGTATGTATATTATTCAATAGTCTGTTGATCCTCAAATTGTTTTTTGGACGTACCGTAAGCAAAACGAAGTGAAGAATTGAAGCAAAAAAGAGTAATTTGCCATAAACATGTAATACAGACTGAGCGCTTCGCGGAAATATGCCGTCCTACCAGTATTTTTCCTTTATTTCGCAACATTGATGGTGGGGAAAGAAGCGGTAGAAGGGAATTAATTTTCGGTACACCCTAATATATATATATATATATATATATATATGTTTATGGTCCCCTAACGTAGACCTATGTGCCCTCAGTATGACGCCGATTGAAGAGAGAGAAAAGACCCGACGGTATATTTCTCGAATGTGCTGGAAACTTTTTCGGTCAGATTAAGAGAACCCACCAACATTTTTGTCAGATTAAAAAAATATGCTTTCAGGATACCGAGATAAACCTCCCCTATGAAAATCTGACGCGCTCGAGTATTTCAAAAAAACTTTTTTTTTTTGCATTTTCAAAAATTCATCGTAACTTATCGTCACGCCGAAATCGTCAGTTTTTTTAAAGGGAGCTTCCTTGGGGCCTACTTAACACCCCTTCCGAAAATCTGACGCGCTCGAGTAATTTTTTTTTTTTGCAGTTTTGACTACTTTATATGCCTACCCCCACCACGCAAACCGGCAGATTAGTATACCGATGTTATCAGAGGCACTTGGGGCATACGTAGTATGAATATCTGACGCGCTCGAGAATGCCCAAGTAACTGTTTTTTTTAACATTTTTGAAAAACCGTAACCGCCAAACCCACCGCTAAAATGGTTTTTGCCATACGAGCTTTTCTTTTCGAAATTATTTTATCTTTCGATTTTCATAGGTCTCGACGGCGCCGTTGAATTACGCCATTTAGCTACCTCGCCTCCCTAACTATAGCAAAAGTAGCCCCCTTAAGTACCACTTTTTTACTATTATTATTAAAACTGAGAGCATGGCGCATTCTTTAGGCTCACTTAGAAGCCATGGAGTCACCTGTTTCGATTTTTAATTTAAAGTTGAAAATTTAAGTCACAATTCACCGAACGTAATTTTTTCACTTTTCACCAACATTTTCATAACTTTTATCAAAGTTACGAGGCTGATTATTTTATTCATAAAAGAACAACTCATAATGATTCAGTTGCAAAAAAAATACGAAAAAGTCTTCCACTTTAAAAAAAAAAAATGTTAAACGGGTCAGGTCGAAATTTCTCGAAAATTCAGAAAAGAAATCGTAACTCGAAAACTACAAAAAATCGCGGAATATACGTAGGGGTGTTTCGGATACCCCACGACACGAGGGATCAAAATTTTTTTTTTAAACGTCAACTTCCCGGCCACCCTGTACATATAAAAACCGGCCAAGAGCGTGTCGGGCCACGCGCATTGTAGGGTTCCGTAGTAGCATGGTTCAAATATGCAGCTGGTTTCTTAATTCTACGAGCAAATTGTCATAGTCGATGTTAAAATCCCCAAATACTATAGTATCAAAAAGAAATGTATTAAAAAGTTTGTAGTTTCAGAAATAATTGTAGTTTTGATCTGAATATAACAGAATGGAAGTATTTAATGCGCGAGCGAAGCGAGCGCGAATTTTTTTTATTTTTATTGTTTTTTTAGTTTTTTTTTTGGTTTTTGATTTTTTATTAATTTTTTTGCGATAATATTATTGTTAGGGATAATATAATAATATCGAGCTGCTGCTAAAGCAGATCGCGTGGTGATCTTGTATAAATTTGATATCATTTTCGTACTTAGCACCCCCAAAAACCTATTAAACGACACCTGAAATGTCAATATGTTACAGCTTGGCTTTCGGCTCGCCTCACTTTAAGCGTGGAACCTTGTATGGCGGCCATTTTGGATTAGTGTACACTTCGTCGTGAATGCTACTCTCGTGAATTATTCCACATTTTATTTTTATAAAAATTAATGTTTCCCAAAAGGACTGCTGAATCGAAAAACGTTCGTAGTAAAACCCCTTCTATCTTTTAAAAAGCTATCCTATGATAACCTACTCGATGACATCGGCGGGAAAAAAAAATCCATCGCCCTTTCACGTGTATGGGAAACACCCGAAAAACAATTTTTTTTCCACTATTTTATTTTGTAGATCTATTAGGGCAATCAATATGTATGACCATGCCAAATTTTAGCTCTGTAGTACCAAGGATCTAATATTAGTGAATATATTCTTATTAATCCCAACAACGTTTAGCACTTGGTCGACTATTACTCACAAGCTTGAAGGGCCAACTTATGTGTGATAGTTTTCCTTTTAATTTTGTTGTATATTCTATCACCGTGAATTTTTCCACATTTTAAAAACAATCGTTTTGCTTGTAGTGGGGGACACTTGTTTTTAATAAAAAATTTCACTTTAAAAATTAATTTTTCGCAAAGGGAATGCTGAATCGAAAAACGTTCTTAGTAAACCCCTTCTATCTTTTAAAAAGCTATCCTATGACATCTCATTCGATGATATCGGCGAGAAAAAAAAACCATTGCCCTTTCACGTGTATGGGAAACATCCGCAAAATTGTTTTTTCCAAAATTTTATTTTTTCAATCTGTTGGCGCAATCACTATGTATGACCATGCCAAATTTCAGCTCTGTAGTACCAAGGATCTAATATTAGTAAATATATTCTTATTAATCCCAACTAAGTTTGGCACTTGGTCGACTATTACTCGCAAACTTGAAGAGCCATCTTATGTGTGATAGATAGTTTTCCTTATAATTTCATTGTATACACTACCACCATAAATTTTTTCACATTTTTAGAATCAACCGTTTAGCTGGTAGAGGGGGGGGGGGGGACACTTGTGTTTGACAAACATTTTCACTTTAAAAATTTATATTAGGCAAACAAAGTGCTGAATCGAAAAACGTTCTTAGTAAACCCCTTCTGTCTTTTAAAAAGCTGTCCTATGACACCCCATTTAATGATATTGGCTAGAAAAAAAAAATTCATCGCCCTTTCACGTCTATGGGAGACACCCGAAAATATTTTTTTTTCTAAGATTTCACTCTACAGTTCTGACGGCGTAGTTAATATTTATGACCATGCCAAATTTCAGCTCTGTAGTACCAAGGGTTTCTTAGGAAACCCGCGGACAGACGGACAGACGGACATGGCGAAACTATAAGGGTTCGTAGATTACTACGGAACCCTAAAAACTCACAATCAGAGGCGCTTTCGCATTTATGGCATAAATGAAAAGTAAAATAAATAGAAACACTTTTCACACAAAATTACAAAAAGTTATCTAATTAGGCCCAAAAATGTACAAAGGCGGCCTTATCGGTAAGCGCAATCTCTTTCAGGCAACCATTGTTTTACGGACAACTCAATGGATCGATAATAATAGTGCAATGTTTACTATATAACTACGAAATAAATAAAAATAACCTATCATGCTATTTATGCAAGCTTTTTAAGTAACTGTGAATATTATAATTACGGTTGCAAATTACACCACCCAATTTCTTCCAGTCGGAACCTTATACGTCCTACACTTTCGAGCTTTCAAATATACAATATTTGTATTTTTACATCTATATATATAAAAGAAAGTCGTGTTTGTTACAACACTTATAACTCGAGAACGGCTGGACCGATTTATATGGTTTTTGATTTATTGTATTTCTCTCCATCCCGAATAGCAGAATAACTATTAAAAACATTGGAAAATTGACGGGGAAATTCCCACGGGAACGAAGTCCCGGGCGAAAAGCTAGTTTTATATAAAATTGAGTCTGGCTCTGATTTATTGGAACCTTATTATGTTTTGTTCACGTGTCTCGCATTTACGTACAACCATAACATATTATTGTAGTAAAAACCATGTAACGATAAAAACACAATCAAGTTACAACACAATGCTACATTAGTTTACCTCAAGTTTAAAATCTTTACAGTTTATTTACTGTAAGGAAGACGTAAGAGCATCACTTGGTATGGTGGAGGCAGGGTAGACACGCTGTCACCAAATCGGCGTAACCCAGTGGCAGTCGCTGATCAGGCTCTACTCTGCACTATCTACGACCGAAGTTTCGATGCAGCGAATGTCAGTACATCTCTATCTATACAGATGATAGGACAGGTAGTGACAATTATCGACCGTCTGTCGATCGTAGAGAGTACAGAGCAAAGCCCCTGACCGATCAGTGAGGTTAAGCAAAGAACACGGAGGTAGAAACCTAATGGTTGAGGAATTTATCAAAATTGCCACCAATTTATCAAAAGCGTTTCGGAAGGCACGTTAAGCCGGTGGTCCTGGCTGCTGCCGACTGACTACAGTCGACAGTCGTTAAAGCCATTTGGCGGTTTGAAAACTCTGACACCAGGGTTAGTCAAGTTTGCCACACACCCTACACAATAAGAATAACAGACTAAATCGACGGTTACTGGCCTGGATTCAATCCCCGGTCGCGTTCGGTGCTTGTTTTCGGGTCAGGGGGGGGGTGTTAGTGTCCCATCGGAAATGTCGTGTCGTCACAAGAAAAAATATTCTTAGTATGGGCTTGCTCAGCTCCAGTGTTATTCAGATATGAAGTCATTAAAATTAGAAAATAAGGAGTATGATTGATTTACAAAGAGCAACCCTTGGAGTTTCTTGCTTGTTCTTCTCTGGGGAAGACATACACACCTTTGCGAACAGGCGCAAAGTTAAAAATGCTATTGTTATTCACTTCTTTTTGACTTATTTTAAGTAACATTCTGAATATTCTATGAAATAAAACTATTTTTGACTTTGACTTTAGTGTTTGTCGCTTCTTTTTAAGTTTATTTACTTTTTTTAAAACTTTACTTACTTAATTTCATTAGTTTTGGTCTAAGTCCGTCGTAATAGCTTTGTAATATGCAAAATTATTTACCTTGATAACATAATGTAAAATAGAAGGGCGGGGCTTCTAAAACATGTAAATGTTTACTTAAAAGAAGCCTCAACACTGGATTTTGTATAATTAGTTTTTAGTAAAATAAACAAATTTTGTTTTATTTACTTACGTGAAAGATATCTGAGGTACAGTGGCGCATATGCATCCCTGCAGTGATCGTCGAGTGGCCACCACCGGGATATCCAAATAGGATAAGTCTGGATCTGTGGAAAACAAGGAGATGAGGCTAGCCTACTTATTGTCCGCTCTTTTGTTTTATTATAAAAAAAATCGGATAGTGAATAGACAACAATTCTTTTTTTTGTGTCGGATAAGGTAAATTAAAAAAGATGTTTTTTGAAATCTAAAGTAACGATAGTAAATTATTTATAAAAATATATCCGCACTCACGTCATTCTATTGGGTGACTTTAGATTAGGTAGCAAAAATGAAGGATATGAATCAGCCCTTAAACTGAACAACTTTTCCTAAGGAACATAGGTTGAAATATGAAAAAAAAAATTGTTGCTACTCCCTAGAACTTGCACGATTAGCTGATTTGCCTTGCCTTTGTGCGAAAAGTCGATTTTTTTTAAAGAATGTCGTATGGGTTCCTTGGGGAAAGTTCTTCAGTTCCATGTGGAGAAACACCCCCAGAACAAATTTAAGTCACCCCATATACATGTGTTTGTACATCTCTTTGTAATTAAAGTCCATGCTTTTTCCCGCGGCTTCGCTCGCGCAAAGAACTCTTTTAGTCACCCATTTCATTCTTGACCCCTTAGGGGATGATTTTCGAAAAATGCGAAGTACGTGTCAGTTTATTTGCTTCAAGGTATATCTTGACAAAGTTTCGAGTCAAAATGTGCAAAAATATTGTTTTCACTATACAAACTTTGAATTGAACCCCCCCATTTTATTCCCTTAGATATTGAATTTCGAAAATTGCCTACGTCAAGCATCTTGCTTGCTTTCTAATTTCAGCTTTAGGCTGGGCGTTGATGAGTCAGTGAATCAGGACCTCCAATTTTATATAAGTATAAGAAGAAAGCCGGCTTACCATGGTCAATAATAGTGCAGAGTCCAGCATCAGACACAGATCGACCTCGAAACCTGAGGCCTGGCCCATCCTTCCGAAAGTACGACCAGTGCCGCGCTACTGATGTCCTCAACAGGCGATTGAATCTGTATCGGTGAGAAAGAGAAATTCTAAAATGTCTACAATTTTATGGTGAGTTGGACCTAATCGTCTGAATACTATTGTACTCAGTGGCTTAATTAGGTAGGATGGCAGGACTGGCAAAAAAAGGCCGCGGCCCAGAAGTAACCAAATATTTTAAACAAAATTAACTAAAAATAAAAAAAAATGTGTAAGTACTTGAAATCAATTTAAGTTAGAGAAAAGTAAAGATTTTTTTAAAAGATTTAAGCGAACCCATACGAAGAGGATGTCGAACAGTTTTAAAACGCATCCATTGGTTGCATAATTTTGTTTTACTAGCCCCATTACAATGTATTTGCCATGGGCCTCATGTTCTACGTTAAATTTAAAAGCTTCGGTGCTCTACTGGTTAGCAGATCGGACAGACTCGTAAGTGAGAGGTACCGAGTTCAATCCTCAATGCCGCTACGCACCGCACAGAGGATAAGATGGGTTCACGACGAAAATGGGGTAACCTGATGCGCTGGCCTCCGTACCAGTAATTCATTTTCTGATTAATTACTCTACATTAATTGCACACTAACCGATACTCTTACAGTGAGTGAAAACATCGTGAGAAAATCTGCACATTCGGGAGACCGAATGTGTAACCATGATCAAATCCGGTCCAGGTTCCCCTTTTAGCAGGGTCACGGAGGTCAGATAGCGATCACACCAGTAATAATGTCTTATTACCTGCCAATCCTGGATACTGATCAAGATTTACCTACTTGCGCGTTTTTTCTTTATAAGAGTTTCAATGTGTGCCAAGATTGTTGTCTGAATACTCGTACAGCAATAATAGTGGGCGAAAGACTAGCAATTTTTCAATCTATCACCACTATACTCATTACGTCAAATGTGGTGTCAAGTGTTTCCAGGACCATATTACGTCCAGCCGAGCCAAATCCAAAAGTGATTCTAGGCGTCAGAGTATAGATAGATAAATAGGTACGGACGGCCGAATATCAGGCTAGCACACGCGTGCACTCTGTGTTGTTGTGATAAGAGCGGTTTAGCTGGTCTCTGTAGGTACAAAGGTTTGCAATTTTTGTTTACTTTTGCATGTCGTGTCTTGATCCAATCTGTCCTTTTAACTTATGTCCAGTCGACACTAAAATGGGAATCGATATCGGTTTGTCGCTCGTAACGAATTCATTATCGGCGTCGTACACAAGACAGACAGAACATGAAACCTGACATTTTGCTGAGTGAGAAACTTATGAGAACACTATTACATGCAAATTGGTGCCGTGCCCACGATTATTTGGTGCGTTTTGACGATTTAGGACAATAATTAAGGCAAGATTGAATTTTATTTGATTAGGTTCCATTCGAAAATTGCACAGTGGCTTTTGGCCACACTACCATTTTTCTTGTCACTCCGTCGCTCGCTTCTCAATAAAATACGCATTCGAAAATACTTGTAGGTACTTCTAGTAGTCAGGCGGCGAAGAAGCAATTTGAGATTTTTCGTAGGACTCTCTTCTATATACCTAAAACTGGGATGTATGTGTTCCTTGTGCTATGTAGAACACGAAACTGCCTGTTTTAAGAGGAGGAAGTGGGGACACGCATAGCTGTGACGTCACAAAGATGGCGGCCAACCGTACCAAGTTTTTCTTCATTTCTCGAGTTCTACTGCATCAATATCGTTGTTTGATATGTCATTTGAAAGTTTATATAATTGTCTATGATTGCTCTTTTAAAACCTACTAATTTAGCTTTGTTATTTTTAAAATATTCACTAAAATATGTTTTTTTTTCATATTTTTTATTTATTTACCGGTATAACTAAATAAAGAGGAAAAAAAGTGCAACTAAGTTAGTAACCAAAATTAAGTCCGTTTTATTATCTTCTCAAAAATATAAACATCATTGTAGTGCAATAATAAAAAAAAAAGTTGTGACCAATTCTGTAAAGTAAGTCGTTTGAACTATTGATTTCAACATGATATGTATTTAAGAGAAATACAAATAAAAGTTTAAATATAATACTTATAGGTTTATTTTTTTATTGTAACATAAGAAGTATGTGCTAAGATAAAAATACAAAGCAAAGTATTATTGTAATCATAACAAAATTATTTTTACGTAAACCACATTGTACCTACAAATAGTAATGAAGTAATGAATGAGATACATAATGTAGACACAATTGAATTATCAAGTTTAGTGAAGAGACCATAGCAGGCAACATACTACTCTACTCATCAACATCCTCAAAATTATGCAAATTAAAACATAATTCTTTTCCAATATGGAAAACTCTTATCATACATTTCTCCTTTGAGCGTGCAAAGCCGCATTTTGACCACAAACTATTATGGAACAAGCATATGGATCACAAACTAGAGAGAACATGCATAACCTTCTGGCAATGTCGAACCTGGGGTCTGGCTCCGAAAATAGTGCTGTGGTTGTACACAGCCATTATAAGACCAATATTAACTTATGATAGTGTTGTTTGGTGGCCCAGGACCGAACAAAACGCAACGGTCGCCCAACTGCAACGACTTCAGAGACTGGCATGTACGGCGGTCACTGGTTGCATGAGAATCACACCTACAACACTTCTTGAAGCAATCTTATGTCCTGCCACCGTTGCACCTGTTTATACAACAGAAGGCTGCGATGGCAGCCATAAGGCTATAAAAACTAGGGCTCTGGGAACAACGTAGAAGCACACACGAGTTCATTTTGGACAGGGCGCTAGAGTTCCAACCACTCATTGAAGCCCCATGTGATCAGACTTCTAAATTCTATGCATTTGATAAGAAATATCAGATACAAACTAAAGAAACCGAGAAGGACCAATCTGGGATCTACAAAGTCCGTATTTCTACGGATGGATCTAAGATGAAAGCCGGCACTGGGGCAGGAGTCTTCTCCCTTGATCTAAACATTCTAAACATACATATATATCACTAGCTTTGGGACTACACAGCTCCATCTTCCAGTGCGAATGTGTAGCCCTAGAGAGCCAAACATTCACTTCAGGACTAATTATCGAATGCCATCAAGCGCTGAACAAAATAGCATCAGCCAACGGTCATCCTACAATGGATCAAAGGGCATAGTGGATCGATGGGTAACGGCGCAGCCGATATTTTGGCTAGTAAGGGATCAGATACCACCTTGGCAGGCCCTATACCAATTATCCCCGTCCCCTTTAGCCAATTTCGTACTTAGATTCGCGATCGCACCCTCTCACATCGACAGATGGAACAGTATAACCTCCTGTCTGCAGTCAAAGGAGGCCCTAACCAGACCTACCCCGCGCATGACGCACAGAATGCTCGGCCTTCTAAACAGAAGTAACTGTGCTTTAAACAAGCACTTATTCATTTTAAGCGCCACCGACAGCCGCCTAGCCCCTTGAGGCTGATGAAACAGTCGCCCACGTAATCCTGGAATGCGTGGGAGTGGCGGACCAATGGGCAAAAATAATACCAGGAATTAGGTCGCTTCGTGAAGCCTGTGAATCTCAGAATCTCCAGAAGGATTCTGAGCTTCTGGTCGGAGCTGAGGTGGCTGGAATAGCCACCAACCCATACACATAATGGGCCATCTTAAAGCTTAAATGGGAGCCCTTATCAACTTACCCATCTGCAGTCAATAATTCAAGACTCGCCGCTTGCTGAACTATATTTTCAGATATAAATTTAGCGAGATAATAGACAGGTTCTCGAGCGTTCAGGTTCTTGAATATAGACCACGTCTTAGCAAACGTAGCGTAGGACGCCCCCAGCCAGATGGACAGATAACCTAAAGAAGATAGCGGGTAGTGGCTGGATGCAAAAAGCGGAGGATCGTGCAAAGTGGTGCACTTTGGGGGAGGCCTATGTTGAGCAGGGAACTTCAAGAGGCTGATATGATAATGACGATCAGATAAATGCGATCGCAAATTGAATGTTAGGCACCAACGGTCTCTTGCTGTGTCATTTCTGGTTATGCCGATTAATCCTCCAGCTATTTTGTGAATTTTGTAAATGTTCTAGAGTTAAATCCGGGGACTTTTGGTTAAATGCTTTCTTGGTTTGTTTCCGTTGTGAAACAAAAATTTGCCTCTAGAAAACTCTTCCTTGCCAGTTTCGTATAGCGCTTACTTGCTTTACGGTAATAGCCACAGTTAATTTATTTATTATTGTAAAGAGATGATATTTATATTTTTGAGAAGGTAATGAAACTTGGTTTAATTTTAGCAATAAAATATTAAGCTAAATAATCTTATTTTTGAGTTACCTACTCTGGACATATTCTTAACATCGTGCAAAAATAAAAATAAAAACTTATTTTAGTGAATATTTTAAAAACAACAGAGCTAAATTGGTAGGTTTCAAAAGAGCAATGATAGACAATTATATAACCTTCCAAATGACATATCAAACAACGATATTGATGCAGTAGAACTCGAGAAATGAAGAAAAACTTGGTACGGTCGGCCGCCATCTTTGTGACGTCACAGCTATGCGTGTCCCCACTTCCTCCTCTTAAAACAGGCAGTTTCGTGTTCTACATAGCACAAAGAACACATACATACCAGTTTTAGGTATATAGAAGAGGGTCCTACGAAAATCGTGAAGGAGATGACTTATCAATTTTTTTCCGCCTGACTATAGGAAGAAAAATTCCTTTTTCTATTTTTATTTTTGTATTTGGAGTAAACTTCGTTATTCATAATAACAGCCCGCGATGAGAATTAGCAAACGGCTCTGTGAGTAACGTCTTTACTCCAAAATTTATATGTTCATACCTACCCGCTTTCCACTCGAGTCTTCGATTCCGTGAGTAATGATAATGACTGCAAAGTTTCATCAAAATCAGTTTGGTAGTTTTTTCGTAACGAGTAACAAACATCCAGCCTATCGGGGTGACTTTAGATTAGCTAGCAAAACTTTAGGGGGGTGATTATCCCCATGAAACTGAACAACGTTTTCCAAGGGACCTATACGAAATTCTCGATAAGTTTGTTCGACTTCCCATACTAAGGCAATCAGCTGATCGCTTAAATTGCATGAAGAAGTAAATTATTTTTCATGTTTCGACCTATGTTCCGTAGGGAAAGTTGTTCAGTTTACTGAACTAATTCATATCCTGAATTTTTGCTAAGTAACTAATTTAATGATATACCTATGTATATAGAATACTGATGCTGTGCCTACCCCGATAGGGATTATATGCTTGAGCGTCTGGTAGGTATGTATGTGTACCTATTCTTAGAAGCCTTACGTAAACAAATGGCTGTGTGTTTACTATAACATTTACGCGTATTGTTGATTATTCTGTTAACTAGTAACCCATACCTATTCTGTAATCTTCACCTTACAGGCCAAAGGGATTTTTTTAGTTTCAATCTGTTCTTCATGGTTTAACCATACAGTAGTTCCTACAAATATACGTACATTTTGATCTAACGCACTTACAAAATTTTGCGGTTTTCATAGAGCAACTCTATGACTTAACTGATGTTTTTTTTTTTTTTTTTTTTTTTAATTATAAGGTGTCTTAGGTATGTGGTGTCTTAGGTAAAGATTTGCAATTTTGTAATGAATATACTTACTTAAAAACTACTGGACCGATTTCAAAGTCTTCCACCATTAGACTGCTACATTTGTCCCTAGGTAACATGGCTACATATCTAATTTTACTATCGAATTCCCACAGGAACGAAGTCTCGGTCGGAAATCTAGTTGTACAGATAGCAGCACGTCAGCTTATCCATTTGCACTACGAAAGCCATTTGCACTATTACGAGAGATAAGGGCGACGTCAAGGTCAACATGTATACCCTGATGTGCTGCCGTGTGTACAGAGGCCAGCGCATCAGGTTACTCCATTCTCATTGCAAAACCGCTCTTATCATAACAGCACAGAGTGAACGCTTGTGGTAACCTGATGTGCGGCCGTCCGTACATAACATTTAATGTAACAATAATTAATAATAAGTATTAATGAAATGATACTGAATTGTTTTCTTGTATTATATTCTACAGTATACTTACTGATTATGAACAAAATACCAGTGTCATGTTCACTGCTGCTAAATATAAAAATTCACATTTTCATACATCAACAGAACCCGTTATATTGAATAACTACAAGATAAGAAGGGAAGAACCTGTTTTAGCCGTCCATGTATTATACAAAAGGATTCAGATAACGCCTAGCGATGAGAGGATTTATTGTATTATATCCTGTCATCAAAACTTATTCTATTACTAGCTTTTATATTCTAACTTCGTTACCGTAGGAATTTGGGAAAAATTGTAGCCTATGTCACCTATGTGTTATTTGATATCTAAGCTACATTACTGCAAAGCTTCATCAAAATCCGTACCCTAGTTTTTGCGTGAAAGAGTAACAAACATCCATATTCCATACATCCTCACAAACTTTCGCATTTATGATATTATTAGGAAGTAGGATTATCAAAAAATGTAGGAACTTACCTTTTTAAAGGAGCGTCAGAACTTTCTGAAGACGAACTCGAGCTACATCCCGAGCTATCACTGCTGCTCGAAACCACGTGTTCATACACCTGACAACTAGCACTTTTACGCGTAGACATATTCATTGATTGTTATATCACGCTCACTTATTCACAAACAGTAAACAAACACTGGCTTGTTCGAACACCGAACTCGCGTTTACGACCGATAAAGATTCGTTCAATTCTAAAATTCAATTTAAAAACCACTGGATATTAGAGGAAAAATAAAGCAAAATACTCGTTCGGTACATTGAAATTGTCACTGGCTTCTAATTTTAAACTGAATAGACGCTGGCTCCGGCGCACGCGCCGCGTCCGAGATTTCGGCCAGTTTGAATCATCAACAATTAGATCACTCGAAAAATCCTTGAAGCGATACATTCTCGTTTAGATGAGGACGTACCTACCTAGCGGTATCTCACGTTTAGGAGTCTTATTACTAGGTATTAATACGTAATTCTAAGGATTCGGTTTTTTGAGTGGTGTAAGTAGTTTTATACCTTGTTAGAGCATAGGTACATTTGTGTAAATAATGAAGAAGTATCCTTTCCAGTCAAGATTGTGCCTTTATTCGTATGTGTCCCAAGGGACCCACGATGCAAGGGAGTCCTTAATTAGGGCCTTTGAGTGTGTAGCATTGTTGCTTTGCATATGAAATAAGCTAACATATTGGTCCAACCCCAATGAATAATAAGGCCTCCACCGCATCCTTCTGAAGTTAAAAAATTGAGTACAAAAAATAAATCGATGCTTTACACTAAAAGGCCCATAGTAAGGTTTTCGCTTGTGTTGGGTCTTTTCATACAAAAGACAGACACGCGCGAACAAACATTTACTTTTTACAAAAATATATGCCCCGACTGGGAATCTAACCCAGGTCCCGTCGATCCGCCGCGCCGACCAGAACGAAATGCAATCCCTACATGAAGAATACTTTCAACAGTATTTCTTTTTGGATGTTTATAAAAATACTTTCACGAGATTTGCAGTCACGTGTGAAATATCGTACAACAATGACTGTGTAATATCATAAATTACTACGTAACATTATTGTAAGTGTATAATTTATATTATGATGGATGGCCGCGAGTTTAGCAATATGGTGCTCAATAGAAATGACAAGTTTTCTAATTGTGATTCTTCTTGCGCTCACGTGAATCAGTGCACGTATTTTTTTTTTTCATTTATTTGGAATACCTACCAACAGGTGTGACTTACGTAAATGTTACAATGGAATAATTACAAATACAGAAATGGCAATTACAGATTAACACACAATTAGCAACAAGATAACACGATGCAGACACAAGCGGCTTGTGCTGAAATCAATTAAAGTGCAGATTCGCCAAACATTTTTCGCGAAATCCAAACAAGCCGTTTCAGAGGTAGCAAATGGTAGATTAACAGTATTAGACTTTGACACGTGCAGACTAAAAATCCAAGACTTGGTCCCGTCATTTTGACGATCACGTTCACTAGATGCCTCTGAAACGGCGTTGATAAGTACAGTTCCCGGTCAGTGCAACCATTTGTATAAAATGCAGATTTTTAATAATATTAAAAAAAAAAAAGAAAAAAAAAAGAAAGGCAGTCTGTAAGTGGAATGCGAGGGTTTTGCTGTATAATGGGAAAAAGGCTGACCACCTCTCACCATTATACAACTTGTTCCATCGATAACCCTCTGCTTACCACGTTAGGGATTATAGGCGTGTATGACGTATGTATGTAAAGAAATAAATTATTCTGGAGAATTTTTTATTACAAAAAAACATTTTAACAATATTTTAACTTTTCATAGGTTTACCCATATACAACTAATTAAACAAAGCAAACTTATGTATAATTTATTGCTAAATATATACTCAAACTTCATTTTATCATTAATTCATGGTAGTTACTTATGGTTAATTTATTTTGAGGTAATCTTTTCATAAGGTTCCGTGGAGATAATAATTTATTTTTAAATAAATTCTTTCATGCATGAGGCTGACATAAGTGCCTAAACATAATAATTGGTGTATAAATTGTAAATTCTGTTAAAAGTACATTATAGAATCTATTTACACGGAACTTAGGGTTACTTACATGGGGTGACTCTAAATTAAAAAGCGAAACTTTTGATCGTCCCCATGAAAAAGAACAATCTTCCCCAAGGAACCTATATGAAATTATCATCATAAGGTCATGGAGGCAAAACTTTTTTTTCACATTTCGACTGATGTTCCTTGGGGAAAGTTATTCAGTTTAGCGGGCTGATTCACTTTCTTGATTTTCGCAGATTTACAGTCACCAAATATAAAGAATTAAAATTCATCAAAAGCTTTCAAACATTCCAAATATATGGATATAACTATTCCACGCCTTATTAGAAGAACAAACACCTGAACATCAGGATACACAATTGTACTACAAAAAGCATACAATACAATATACTTTATTTGAACACTGAGACATAGGGTACAATTAAAATAACATAAAAGATAGAGTACAACAAGGCGGCCATAATTATTTCAGACAGGATAAGGGGACCTTCAGATCAACATGTGTAGTCTGATGTGATGTAGTGTGTACAAATGATAAGGGTGGGTATACTATTATTTCACTGTGTCAAAATTGTGTACCTAAGTAAGTTGCCAAACGCTAAATTTAATTAATATCTATTTAGAATATAATTATCAGAAATACGTCATTGTTTAGTAATAAGGTCGTCGAGGATTATTCTGAAAAAGATAAAAAAACATTTTTAATTTCTAAATCATATCCTTTTTATCTGCGTCTAAAAAAAATTTGTATCATGATTTTTAGTTTATTTTTTTTTATTATTACAATTTTGACGAACTTACTCACGACATTTTTTCGTCAGAGTACCACGTTCGCCTTAACACTCGTTGCGCGACTTATACGTCTTATATTCATCGCAGAAGGCCCAAGATCTTGCGGTAAAGTTTTGTAGCAAGGATGTAGCAAGGTCACCCAGAAGAAGTCTATTCACTCGAACTTTAAAGAGAATCGTGTTATATGAGCTCGGGAATCCTAGAACTAATCTGAAGTGCATCTTTAAAATACCTACTGTTTGCCTTCTTTTCTTGGCCCGGAGTTTTCCATCGGGTATCCGTAAATAATAAATAAAATTAACAGAAAATCAGAAGCGTAGCGCTCATAGCCCAGTAGCGCTTGCTGATTTCTGCCGATCAGCGAGGATGAGCAATGCACTCAGAGGCAGATCTGATGGGTGACCAAAGAGGCAATTTATCAAGAGCGTTTCCGTGTTTCGGAGGGCACGTTAAGCTGTCGGTCAGACTGTTGTCAATTGACTACAGTCGTGAAAACCAAGCCGGAGGCCATTTGGCAGTTTGAAAACTCTGACACCAGGTTTATTCAAGTTCGCCACGCACTTGACTATACCTACACGTTAAGAAGAAAATTGACTCACCAAAGGGTTTGGTCTAAAGCGATAGGCCAGCATCATTCGTTTCCTGTATGCGTCGAACTCGTCGTCTTCAGGCGAAACGACGTCGGACGTCGCCGCTCCAAGCCCCAGGTTGGACACTGGTTGATTTGCTCTGAAAATAAAATTAAACTTTTGTATTTAAGCGCACCTGCTGAGATACATAGAAATTAGAGATATTATACAGGAAAAATAAAATAAATTGAGGAGGCCTTTGCCGGAAGGGCACAGAGATAAAGAAGGAAAGAAAACCAAAGAAGAAATTCGATTCTATATTTATTTGTTTGCGATAAAAATGTTTATTATATATAAGGTCCTAATTTATTAGTCACTTTCCTTTTAACACGTTATTGTGTAGGTCAAAATATATCATTTGAGTCAAAAAACTAAAGCATAATATTAAATTTAAAAGGTCTTGAAAAATTTTATTAAGATATTTTTTCATTACTATGTTGAATAAACCCATCCATTCAAACGTAAATAATAATGGCAGTAGTAGAGCGGGCGAGCGGGAAGTGGACGGCTATAATCGAAAGAGAACCATTCCTTTATCTTTAAATTGATTTTTTTTTAATTTAAAAAAAAAAAAATTTCAGATAATTAATTTTTATGTTGTTTTTTGGAATACTATCAACCTATACAATAACGCCTTAGAAGGTAAGTGACTAATAAATTAGGACCTTATATATCTGAAATAAAGGTTTATTTGATTTAATCACCCCCGACATTCTATTGCTTATAATATAACTTTTGAACGGCTGAACCAATTTTGATCCAATAAAGCTAAGAACCATTTTGATTACGTCAGCTGTCAAACAAACAAAACCGCATCGTAATCGCTCCATTCGTTTAGGAGCTACGATGCCACAGACAGACACAGATACACACGTTAAACTTATAACAACCCTTTTTTGTCGGGTGTTATTATAGGTGTAAGATATGCTTAGTAGATCAGTAAAGTAGAATAATAAGTAACCTAATTATTATCTCAACCTAAGAATTGGATTTAAGACTTAACCTAACTAGCATATTAGCACATGTACTCTACATTAGAATGATATAAAAGCTATGTTTATAACCAGAGTTAAAGCAATATTTACACTGCAGACGCTGCAATTTTATGAAGAAGTCACTGGACTAAATTGGATACTAGCTAAAGCTGTCTTTTCAGTAATTAAAACTCGTAATTCTGTTTTACTGTATGAACACAGAATAAATAATAGTACTAACGTACAGAAGTCTCACTCCCTAGCAAAAGTCAACTTTAGGCATAAAAATTTGCCTACTATTGCAAGCGGCACAGGCTTGCAAGAGAAATTGAAACTTATGGTCGGCCGCTAGCGTTTATATTCTTTTGCGCACCGCTGACTCGATGCCGCGTTCGCGACAAGATCTCAGGGTTAACACTCGCCGCCGATTTAGAGGTAAAATTATTATTGAAATTAATTAAGTAAGACAACACTGCTTATAAAATCTAGAGTAACTTTAGTTAGGAAGTGTTATAAGTAAAAACACAAGTTAACATAACCAACCATGTTATTTGATACCTAGCTTACATACCTACTAACTACAGACACCTACAGACTATTGTGATGGCCAAACGTGTTTCTGTCTGGTTTTAATATTGTTAATAAGTAGGTACACTTATTATTTTGTTCAACACGCAACCAACGCGGCTCACGCGCGCGGCGAGTAGCAACCAGTAGCAACCGGCGCTCGCTGGCATACTCAGTATGCCCGCCGCGCGTACATGCCTTCACTGCGGAGTGACACCCCCCTGGTATGAAGTCCATAAAAATAACATAATTATAACAGAAAGTGAAAACTTACTTATTAATAGGGTCCACAATACCAGTCCCCTCGATGCCAAGACCTTGACCTTCATTCCAGCCCAGTTTTTGCAACATCTTGAAACCTAAAATTTAAAAATGCAACTCAGAAAAAGAAATATGTACTGTCATATTGGTTAAAATTAGAGGCCCGCTCACACAAAGTTACCACAACTTATTTTAGAGTAGAAGAAAGATGGTTTTTCGCTAAACCCAGACTATAAATTAGTTAGGTAGCGAAAACGAAAATATATATGAATCAGCCCACTAAACTGAACAATAATCCCCAAGGAACATAGGTCAACATACGGTATTTTTTTGGGTTAGATGGGTCTCTTGGCCCCAATCTTGACCAAGATCATAGATGAGGTCGACGATGGAGCGAGTTAACCCAGAAAATGACATTTAGGGCTTTAGGGCCAATTATGTTTGCTTCTTCATTCAACTTGAGCTATTAACTGATTGCTTTTGTAAGAGAAATCCAAATCGTAATTTTGCCAATGTCTGCGTATATTTTTTTTTAAATTAAAATATAGAATGGTGAAGTCGCCAATATCAAGTAAAGAAACCCTTTACGGGTTGTAATACGTCAGAGCCTCGTCCGTTGCTCAGCAGGGTGCACCACTAGCAGGGCCCTGTTTCATAAATCTGACAATCCGAAATATTTCTAGAAGTGTCAATTTTCTGTTTCATAAAACTGACAGGTGACATATATTTGTCGTGGCGGAAAATGTACAAATGCGTCGGATTGTCGCGACAATTCAACATATTTCTGTTTCATAAAACTTTTTGAGCGACAGGTGACAGGTTGTCGTGAAAAACTTGTCAAATCTGCTTTATTTAACAGAAAATTGTCATCACATATTGACATATTTGTAGAATTGTCCGACTATTATGACAGGAGCGCTACCCTCTGTCGCAAAATCATATTTTGAATTTGAAGGCGTGAAAAAGTGTTTATAAAAGGTTTATAATAAAAAATGATACTTACATTGAGCAGTGAGAGTAGTGATGATGAATACTTGGAACAAATACAAACGAGGAGGCAACGAGGATCATTTAAATCAATTCTCCTTTTTAATTACAGATTTCTGTGCGACAATTCTACAATTTTGTCATTTTTGGACATATTTGTCGAATTGTCAGCTTTATAAAACAGGGCCGGTGAGAATGACAATTTCGGAGCACTAAGATGTTATGGCCCCATCACCCCCCACACACCCCTAATTTTCACTACCCGATTACAAATTTTTATTTCACTCACCGACATTGTCCTCTTTGAGTTTAAACTCCTTGTAGTCACTCAAATCTGGCTCTTTGCCACTTTTAGCAGCCGAATACTTCTCCATGAATCTGCAAAAATAAAAACCAACAAAAACTTAAAACCAATTCTTGATAAAATGGCGTCTGAAAATAGAGAATAGCGAATCACCACAGGAAGGGAAAAAAAACCCTATTTGGGTTGCAATACGCCAGAGCCTCGTCCGTATTTAAAATAATATTAATTAGTATCTTCTTCTTATCATGTAGGTACGAGGTGCATTCAATAAGTACCTAGCCTCATCGCCAGAGGGCGCTGTAGTTTCAAAAGAGTTTTACCACAGTGTAGCACATTCTTTTTTCAAATTTTCATTCCAATCCCTTCATTTGTTTTAATTTGACAACTTATGGAAGCGAACGTGTCGATCGGTTTTACAAAAATGGAAAAAGAGCAATATCGTTCGGTGATTCGATTCCTATTTTTGGAAGGGAAAACGCGCATCGAAATCAAAGAGCGCTTGGATGCTGTGTACGGTGACTCTTCTCCATCGATGGCCACCGTCAAGAATTGGTTCAACGAGTTTGCACGTGGCCGTACGTCGGTTTTTGATGAACCACGTCCAGGTGCACTGAAAACAGCGGAGGAAAACATTAAAAAATCCATGATCTCGTATTGGCAGATCGCCGATTGAAGGTTCGGAAGCTAGCTGAGACTGTAGCCATTTCAGAAGGAACAGTGCATCATATTCTTCACGAGGAACTCGGCATGAGAAAGCTGTCGGCGCGATGGGTGCCGCGTTTACTCACACCGGAAAACAAGCGCAACCGTGAGACCACATCGGAGACGTGTTTGGCGCTGTTTAAGCGGAATCCAGCGGAGTTTTTGCGTCGTTTTGTGACCGTCGATGAAACCTGGATCCACTGGTACACACCAGAGACCAAGGAGCAATCAAAACAATGGATCCAGACCGGGGAACGTGCTCCAAAGGCGAAAACCGTAAAATCGGCCGGAAAAGTTATGGCCACCGTTTTCTGAGATTCACAAGGTGTGATCTACATCGATTACCTCGAGAAGGGTAAAACAATATCAGGGCTTTACTATGCCGATTTATTGGGCCGATTCGACGCCGAATTAAAGAAAAAACGACCCCATCTGGCGAAGAAAAAAGTGCTGTTTCACCACGACAACGCACCGGTTCACACGTCTGCCGTTGCCATGGCCAAATTGGTCGAATTACGCTACGAATTGCTGCCCCATCCACCATATTCTCCAGATTTGGCCCCTTGTGACTTCTTTCTGTTTCCTAATCTGAAAAAATCACTCGCCGGGAATAGATATGGATCAAATGAGGAGGTCATCGCCGCCACGGAGGCCTATTTTGCAGAGTTTGACAAAAACTATTTTTCGGACGGGTTAAAAAAGTTGGAGCATCGCTGGGCTAAGTGTATCGAACTAAAAAGAGACTATGTTGACAAATAAATTGCCACTATTCCAAAATTTTCGTTTACTTTTTGTAGGCTAAGTATTTATTGAATGACCCTCGTATAGTCAAGTGTGTGGCGAACTTGACTGGTGTCAAAGTTTTCAAACCGCCAAATGTATGGCCTCTGACTTGGTTTTAACGGCTTTACGTGCCCTCCGAAGCACGGAAACGCTCGTGTTCGTTGCTTAACCTCACTGATCGGTTCAGATCAGGAAACACCATTAGGCTACGAGCGCTTCGTAATTAGTATGTATGTAAACACTTGATTGTACAAAACCACACTTACAAAGGATTTACAAACAAATACGGTTTGTACGGCGCGGGCCGCACATCAGATTACCACACGCGTGCACTGTGCTGTTGCGATAAGAACGGTTTTTCAATGAAAATTGAGTAACTTGATGCACTGGTCTTTGTACAAAGGCGGGCTTGTCCCTTGGAGAGATTTCTTCCAGCCAACCTTAGAGATGACGAAAGGAGTGTGCGATTAGTCTACCACCACGTCCTATTTAAGTCATAAGCCCAAGTCCTATGGTTTAGCCATAATTAAGAAAATCACTTACTTTTTGAGCTCCTCTGGGGGTAAGAAGTCTCCAATATGATGTTTTCCAGCCGCCTGCTTAGTTAGTTCATCAGCCCATTTCTCAGTGGCATTCATTTCTTTAGCTCGAAGCCTACAAGAAAACAAAAATAATATAAGTGGGACTACCACCAATGATAAACGATGAACGATTACGACTGAACGGTGTCGTACATTGCTGCATTTAGTTTACACCTTCTATTAAAATCATATGGTGCCGAAGCGATGTATGTCGAATTGATGTCTATCACCACGCCCCCCAGCTCGTATCTCACAGATGATTACCAATGAAAACATAAGCTTAAATGTAAGAATGCAAGTTTGCATTTCTTTTGCATTCGTTTGACGTTGCTGATCTTGAATTGCTAAAACGACTCATGTTGAAATCAAACGCAAGAGAATTGAAAACTTATATAAATACAATTAGGGTCTATTTTCTTTCTTTTTTTGGAGTGAAAACTTCTTTAGCGGCGTTGTGCACTTTTTGGATGGGCAAAAAATGTTGAACTCGCGTCAGGGTCACGTGACCCTGATCGAAAATTCGTAAGACGGAGGGTGAAGTGAAAACTTCTTAGACCGCAAGGAAGTAATAATGTTCAAGTTTTCACTTCTTATTCTAAGATGGGTTAACTCTGGTTTTCTTTGAGTCGATTGTGAAATCTAAGGAACTCTCATGTGAGAAAAATCTTATTGAGTATGCTAAGGAAGCAGATTCCAGAATGTTTCTTTCCCAAAGTGTCTTCTACTGTACTATCAGAGGGGATATTTTTGTAAATATTTTTATAAATGTAACAAGGGGGCAATTTGAGCGGGATATTATGTGGTAAAGATGATTAAAAAACTAACTTGTGTTCCCAAGTTCCGTCCGCCGTGTCTTCGTCACTGTCGTATTCATACTTATGTTTGCCCTGCGCGGCTAAACGCTCCACTTCTTGTCGCTTCTTCAACATATCCTAGAAAAAAAAAATTAACAATTACCTTTAGTTATCGAAAAATGAACCCCTCTTGTACACACGGCAGCACATCAGGCTATACATATTGACCTTGACGTCTCCCTTATCTCGCTCGCAATAAGGCGGCTTTCTTAGTGCAGATGGGTAACGTGACGTGCTGCTGTACGGACAAATCTTGAAATGCGTTTTGCACAACTCAAGAAGAGATTGAAAAGCTGAACTCAATCAAAGGTTCCCGATCGGTGCAAATATTTGTGTAAAAATCATTGTTTTTACTCGGGTCTGGATATTTGAGGTCTGTATTATAGAACGCGACTCAAAACTCTGATCTATACTTAAGTAGCAGTCGTCTTTGTCATTTTGATAGTGAGAGAGACAAACAATACTTAAGTATAGATCAAGACTTGAGTCTCCTTCAGTAATACGGGCCTAAGTCTCGAGGGAACCTCGGCACACGGAAGCCATTGAATGTATAAATAAAAAATAAATAAATAAACACTTCACACTCAAAGGCCCACATTAAGGTTTTCCCTTGTGTCGTGGGTCCCTTGGAACACACAAAGACAGACACAAACACCCATGACCCGAGAACAAACATCTGCTTTTTACACAAATACAATAATTATGGCGTACATGTTTTCTTATTAATATTACCTGGTATAAAAGATTGAGTTTGAAGTTATCCTCGCATTTCTTCCAATCTTCAGCGCTAAGGTTTGTAGTGCCGTAATTAGTCATAGCGTATTGCATCAGTGCTTGGTTGTTGCGGTTCACAGTGCACAGCTTCATACCATCTTCCTCAATTTTACCAAGTTGTACTCCTGCCAAGAAACACTTGTTGGTTTGTTTGTATTTGGTATAGTATATATTCAATATCAGTCATCTACCCTATTAATTAATTTTCCATCTGTGCTTTACAAAATAGTACACGAACACGACAAACACTTGTATGTAGGTATATACTTACGATAAACAATATGGTCACCCTACAGAATTTTCTACTTAAAAAATTTAAAACCGATTTTTCCCTATATGTATGGTTTTCCCTATATGTATGGCATTTAGAAGAATGGACGCTATGTTGCATTATAGATTTAAAAAAAAATACTTAGCCTAATTTGCAATAATATAGGTTTAGCTTAGTCAATATTGCCGAAAACATTGGGCACTCAGCACAGTTCTGACGTTTTAGGAATTCTTATTCGAATATCATTTATTTTTTATTAACAATAAACTTATGTGTCGTTATTTCTTTTTTACAAATTCAACGAGTCGTATTCTATTTTAAAGTCGAATTAAACTATTTCTACAGATAAATTCATATTTCGTAGATTCCTCAGTGCAGATATTTATGAATTGAAGGCCCAAGTTAAACCGCCAGTAATCTGTAATGTGGCATTCTAAAGGTTTGGGAATTTCTTAATATATTTTACAAAATCTTAACTAAATTCTTAAATAAAAAATAATAACCCAGAAAGAGTACTTTATTAGATTTAGGCTATGCCACTTTATGTAGGCGTCTGGATTGGGGGATCAAGTTATTTGACCAAAACGGTTTTGATTCACGTTTTACTTTAAGAATCTTCCTAATCTTCTTTCTAATCTTCCTAATTAATCTTTACCTAACTTTTACTAATATCCCTGTAAGTGTTATTTTGTTTCGCAATCATTTGAAAAATGGGCTCTCAATCCAGATGCACACCATAGAAATTCATGTCCATACAGTCGAGTTATGTTATTAAAGAAACGTCAACTTATTTATAGTTTATTGTGCAGGAAAAGGAAAATTTCACAAAAAGCCGTTAAAGTGCGATCAGGCGAGACAATAAAATTTAAAATATTATTAAAAAATTACTAAACAAAATTATTTAAGATTATTTTTAAAAAATGTCACCTTCCCCATTGAGCAACTTGCGAGACTTCCGTGCTTCTGATGGCAAATTAAACCGTTGTCGGTACCGGTTGTTGTTGATTAACTTCATTCGTGTTGTCGATTAAACCAAATCAAAAGTCATTTAGATTTTAGAGTTATGATAACTCTGACACAAAAGAGAAAGAGAGAGAGAGAATGAGAAAAACATTTATTCATGACACGGTACATAACATATAACACAAAATAACAATAAACGATAACGAAAAATGTACAATAAGTAAAGCTTAGTCAAGTTCGCAACATACTTGATTTTACCTAAGTACACATCAAGAATTGGGTAGATGACTGATATTGAATATCATAACTGATTTTTATTATTTTTTATTTGATATTTATAATATCATGACTGATATTGTTTAGTAAGATTATATATTGACATACATAATGTGATAACAGAATTCAAAATCATATTTGAAAATGGTCGAAAAATAAAAAAACTTTGAGCCTATAAAACATTTTTGTCTATCTCTTGCTTACAAAACGAAATTTTGTACTGGAATTTTATATGGCGGTACTCAACTGTGACGTCACCGTTTAGTATTTCCCTCTCTGTCTAATTGAGAGATTTAAACGGTCATCTTTCTTATTTTTAAGATGTTAAAAACCATTTACACCAGGCTACTTATAAGGTAACGAAGCTCAAACAAAAAAAAATTAGTCATCTACCCCATTTATCTAATCCTCTGAACATCCAGACATACCTGGCAAGGGCACACCAGGCAACGGTGGCCCTGGCATTCCTGGTAAAGGAGCCGTCATCCCGGGCAACGGTGCACTGAGGCCAGGGAAGCCAAATCCTGGCATAGGGTTCACCAACCCTGGAGGTTTAATATCAGCTGGGGGGTCATGACCCCACCTCGACTTCTTACGCTTACGGCGTTCCTGTTTAATTTCTGACTCGTCATCACTTTGAGAACTCGCTTGCTCACGTTTGACTGACATGTTGTATTGACCCGGGATTTGGGCCCATGCGGGTTGCGAGTTTGAATCGCCGTAGCTGAAACACAGGGAATGATTGGTGGATAATAGGTACACACTGCAGGCTATACATGTTAACCTTGACGTTGGCCTTAGGGTCAGTTCACACCGTGACGCGACACTGCGCGCACTTTTAATAGAGCCATTCAAAATTGAATTTTATCTTTACATGAAAAGATAAATATTTCATTGTAAGAACGCCGCGGCGCGCCGCGAGTCATCTCGAGGCGCAGCGCTGCGTGGTGCAACTTATTCTAAATTCTCACATGTAATAAATAAAATTCAATTTTGAGTGGCTCTATTAAAATGTGCGCGCAGCGTCGCGTCGCGGTGTGAACTGACCCTTATGTCGCTTGGGCTTTTATAGTGAAAATGGCACTCTGTGCACTCTGTTTTTGATGTAATTTATTTATCTTCCCTTAGCATAGTAAGCTGGTACCCGGACAGGCGCTTATTAGTCTAACGGCACTTTTTATCAATGTTGGTAATTCGGCGCTTATCAGCGTTTGTTTAGCAATAGACACTTGGTACCAAATTTAAGTTCATTAGGCTTTATTTCACAGAACATACAGGGTACTACTAGAAATATGTTACTGACTTAAATTTTTCTTTCGAATTTAGGTATTTTCGAAAAGGTGCAGGTAGATAGATCAATTTTAGAGGGCGATTCGTGCGTCTATGTGATCTATGTGACTCTGTGCATCAGCCATAAACTATTTTTTGTAGTAAAATTGGATGTATAAGGCACTCTTCTTTATTGTGGAGTTGCCTTTTACGAGTATATTGGGATTGGGTGATTTTAAATTAGTGAAAACAAAAGATGTGAATCAGCCCACGACACTGATCAATTTTCCCCAAGGAACGAAGGTCGAATTTTTTTTTTTTTACTAGCCTGTCAGATCCCACTGCTAGGCAAAAGTTGAAATTTGAAAAAAGATATTCGACTCTCCATACAACTTGTGCGATCGGCTGATTTGCTTTGTATTGGAACTTGAAAAAACTTTTCTGAATTTCATATGTGTTTCTATTGATAACTTGTTCAGTTTCACGGGGCGAATCACCTCCTAAAGTTTCGTTAAGAAATTAATAATAATTCACCTGTCCCGACTCTCTTCTTTCACATCAGGTTTACTATCATCATTACTGTCGTCATCCAAACAGAACTCCGGTTCATATTTATCTTCAGGTTTCACCTCCGGTTTCCTCTCCGCTCTAAACTTGTTAACTAGCTCCCTAAACGCCTTATATTCCCCACTATTCGGGTTATGAAGAAACCTGCAAGAACGCACACTGTAAAGTCGATGAAAAGTGAGACAAAAATGGCGCGTTTAGGTTTTGTAACCTGAAATATGTTGATGGAACAGTGTTGCGGACATATTTATGCTACCAACATCATAAGAAGGATTTAGGGTTAATGAAATAGGAGTCAAAGAAAACTTACTTCAATTATAGGATTAGGAACCCGATTTATGTGCTTTACTAAGATGAAGTGAATAGCTAATTAACAAATCATAGTATTGAGTATAATTTCAATACGTGGTAGGGACTACAGGAAGCAAAAATGGAACTCAATTGCGAAACTTCCTACGTTATCGCGTCCGCAACACCGCTCCAGTGTCTATGTAAAATAAGTAAATATAAAAATCACGTATCCTCCGATGGGATCATTGGGTTCAGTGGCATTACCACATATTTTGGTCTTGGGAGTGAATTGCTTTCAGGACACTTTCCCAGTGGTCCCCATTGCTGGCCACCTCGTTGGCCGCTCGGAGCACGGAAGGCGGGAACGAATCTGGAGAGAGAACTGCACACCACGAGTCAACATCAAGTCGGCCAGCCAGCTGCACACCGGTCCCAATTCACAGACATTTGGTTCGACTACATGTAACATCCTTAAACTTACATGTCTATAATACATTCAGTTCCCTCAATTTGTTGTTAAAGTTCATTCTAATTTAACATTATCGCCAACAGAGCAGAGACTAGGCTGGGAAAACAATAGTACGCAGAGGCATTTGAATTGCCAAAAAAGCTACAATTTGCCTTTGTGACGTGTTATTTATTACGCCATTATAGATACTAAAACCCCAAGATCGCAACCATAAGTATACAAGTTGGTTAGAGCACCAGGAGATCTAATCCTGGGGTTGTGGGTTCAACTCCTATACGCGCCAACCATTTTTCTTTTCCAAAAGTCATTCATAGGTGTACAGTTTGTATAGAGGACCTAGAAAGGCCGTGTCCCTATTAGGCTCAAAATAAACCGGCTGACTACCTCCCTATACATTTAAAATGGAGTGTCCATACAGCGCGTACTGAGCGCAGTTTGCATTGTGAGCCTCATGGGGACACGGCCTAATAGCTGTATAACTTTGAAACAGTAACTAATTTTTTTTTAAATCAAAATGTAATGACTTGAGCTGATCTTAAATAATGTTGTCACTTTCCATAGTCTTACCATTATCTGTCGTAATCGAACAAAGCTGTAGAATATGGCAATAGCTAATCCAAGGGGAAATGGTAACCTTGGAAAAAAACAGGTTACGGCCGGTTGCGATCTAAAGATTCCAAGTCCAAGTCTTAAAAGACCTGGGTTTAATCTATAATGGAGTAATAAATAACATCACAACGCCAAACGGTAACCTTTTTCGTAAGTTAAATTTCCACGGCCAACAGTACTATCAAGCTTGATATTGAACTTTTAACCATGTATGTGCGGCTTAACTAAACTTCAACATCTAGTATGAAGTCTTTTTGACTGGGTACCTATATAATAATACTTCGAACCATGATAAATTGCTTTTAATACGCGGGCTTTAGGATTCATTGATAAAAACATTTTACTAGATACCAAAAACAAATCAATAAATAACCTGACGAAACTCCTAAATCTGATGAAGTGTTTTAGGATGGTACATTAGTATCAAACTACGGGTTATACATAATTATAGATCTAAAACATTGGCAATTTAATTCCTTTAACAAATCACCGAGATTTCAAATAGCTGTGAATAAGGCCGCAGGTGCGATAACCAATACAAAACACAATGATTGAAATTTTAAACAATCTCAATGGACATTTCTTAGATTTAAGTGTTCATTACATAAGAAGTTTATATTTTCTAACATTGCCCAATCATTGCATTCTGTAAGTTTTGCCATTAGTGTAAAATACTAGTACGAATAGTCAGGATCTCAGGATCTCAAAGTAAATTTATTATAGTTTTCTGATCTTATTCGAATAGGAATAACATAAGAAACTTTGTTGAAAATTTTATAAATACAAAGTTGTTATAACCGGTCCTATACATCTACACTAAGATCAAGACAAATTAGGGAATTTTGATGGTTTTCTGAGTGATGTTTACCTTGTGAAGAGTTAGGCGGCGCTGGTATGTTGCCTGGATCCAAGTCTTTGGGCTTTGGAATATGGTTAAGAGGCAGTGGCATCGGAGGTGGAATATTCTGCAGTTTCATTGGTTCTGGAGGAGGTATAGCATCCAAAGGCTTCTGGTCGGGCAAATTGTGCATCGAGTTTGGTGGCATAAAAGGCATATTTGGAGGGCAGTTTCCATTAGGACCATTCGGACCGAAAGGAGGGCGGGGACCCATGAAAGGCATATTACCATTGTTCATTGAATTTGGTGGCATAGGAGGACCATTAGGACCCATGAACGGAGGAGTCGAAAAAGGCGGACCACAGAAAGGAGGCATTGGTCCATTTGGCCTAGGGCCACGCATATTGGGTCCACATATAGGCGGCATAGGACCAGGTCCATTGGGGCCATTAGGACCCATGAAATTAGGTGGCATAGGGAAATTGGGTGGTCCACCCATGAAAGGAGGCATAGGGCCACCCGGAGGCATAGGTCCACCTGGACCCATAGGTCCGCCTGGAGGCATTGGCCCACCTGGACCCATAGGTCCGCCAGGAGGCATTGGCCCACCAGGACCCATAGGTCCACCTGGAGGCATAGGCCCACCAGGACCCATAGGTCCACCTGAGGGCATAGGCCCACCTGGACCCATAGGACCACCTGGAGGCATAGGACCACCTGGTGGCATGGGCCCACCTGGACCCATAGGACCACCCGGAGGCATGGGTGGCATTGAAGGCATATTATGTCCACCAGGACCCATGTTCGGGCCAGGCCCCATATTCGGTCCAGGACCTATGTTTGGACCAGAACCGCCACTAGGGCCAAGGCCCATTGGGCCAGGTCCCATATTAGGACCAGGACCCATTGGACCTGGCCCCATATTAGGACCAGGACCCATGTTGGGACCAGGTCCCATTGGCCCAGGCCCCATATTGGGCCCAGGCCCCATATTGGGCCCAGGCCCCATATTAAAACCAGGACCGATATTTGGATGGCCATTTGGACCAGGGCCCATGTTAGGTCTAGGTCCCATATTAGGACCTGGTCCAAACATAGGTCCAGGACCCCATGGCATTGGACCCATTGAGCCAGGCCCCATTTGAGGTGGCCCATCTCTATTTCCCATACTATCCTGACTTGACTCATCATTAGAATCTGGATAACTTGGCCATTGATTGTTTTCTGGGGAATTGTCGCTGGGTGCCCTAACAGGGAGTTGCATAAGGGATGGAATGTTTTTGTTATCAACAAATTTTCTGCGATCTTCTACTACAGGTGTGATAGGACTATGGGGACGATTGCGACTTCTGTCACTCCATCTGCGGTGTCTTTCCCTGTGAAATAACAGAGTTTTATAAAAATATTTGAATTTGAAAGTGCATATCAAATTCAAATATTCTTTGAATGATAATTAAGATACAGTAAAAAAATAATAAATTTCTTCATAGAAATAAGCAGTGCCTGTTGTGTTGTCTCTCTTTGTGTGTTTCTTTCTGTATGTCTATTGTGCAGAATAAACAGTAAATAAATAAAAAAATAAGATACATCTCAAGGTAATTGAGATCATCATAATAATAATTTTGCTAAGTTCACCTTGACTTCTCCCTGGGCGGAGGTCTCGAATCTTGATCATTTTCAAACTGTTCTCTATCAGGTTTTTCCTCACGCTCATTGCTTTCAGCTTGCCTTTCAGCCTTTTGCTTTGCCTCCTTTGCCTTTCTCTCCTCTTCTTCTTTTTTTAATTGTTCCTGTTCTTCTAATTGTTTTACTCGTTTTTGTTTTTCTAATAAAGACTTGAATTGACTCATAAAACTGCCATCATTGGAGAATATGTTTTTAGAGCTCGAATCTTCTTTTTTGCCAAGGCTGAAAATGTTTGTATACTTTAAAACTTAGATTAATTTCAGGTGTATTAATTTGTGCTAATCAGGTCTAAAATCAATCGATCCTACATTTATAGTAGCTTAACAGTAGCTTAATATAGAGTTAACTCTGTATCCCTGTAGGTGTAGAAACAATCTATGAGGGGTTTTTATAAACACATTTAAATGTAATATAATTATTATAACATCAGTAATAATAATAATGTAAAGTGTGATATTAACTTTTTTGATAAAACATGCATTTATACATTCTTTTAGGTATATATTACATTGCCATAAGTACTATTTCTACCAAACCACAAAGAAAAAATATGCATTGTAGACATTTTCTCACTTTGTTTTGTGGACATAAAAACAAATGCCCTAAGGTCCTGCTACGGTACACTTATATTCTGGGCTAGTTGCAAAAAATATTTATGTAATTGTGCTTCAACAAAGCCACTGAGGATGACTATGTATACTCCGTGCAGCCCTGCCAGGGCCACCAGCCACAAGGTTTCAATGTATACGAATTATCATTACAATTTAAATACTTATAAGTACAATTTATATACAGAAGCTTTCCGCCTGGGACTTCATTCCTGTGGGAATTTCAGGAATATACACATTCCTCTTCAATCACTCCATTCATTAGTGAAAACCCTGTAAAAATCCATTCAGTAGACTGCTGGACCTAAACAGAACAAACTTACGAATAATGGTGGGCACCCTCACGGGCCACTGTGCTTTAAACAAGCACTTATTCGTTCTAAATGTCACCAACAGCCCCCTTTGGGCTGCCTAGAGGCTGATGAAACAGTCGCCCACGCAATCCTGGAATGCGTGGGAGTGGCGGACCAACGGGCAAAAATCCTACCAGAAATTAGGTCACTTCATGAAGCCTGTAAATTCCCCAGGAGGATTCTGAGCTTCTGGTCGGAGCTGAGGTGGCTTGAATAGCCGCCGACCCACACGCATAAAGGGCCATCTTAGAGCCTAAATGCGGAAACGGGAGCCCTTATTAACTATCAACAACTATCCGTTCAGAAGCTTTTTAGTTTATTGTGTTCTGACAAAGGAACAGACTTGGGGGGAGACTTTGTTTGATAAAATACTGACTTTTAGCCCGGGGTTTCATTCCTGTGGGAATTCAAGAAAATTATGTGGCCTGTTACTCAGGGATAATGTAGTATTCTACTAATAGTGAAATTTTTTGAAATTGGGCCAGTTAAGTCGTTACAATCATACAAAAATACAAATCTTTCCTCTTTATAATATTAGCGTAGATTAAACTATGTCTAGTTCTACAATCCTATAAATATTTAAGTTTTAAATAGACTTAAGTAATGTGGTATCATGTGAACCACATGAGACTGTTATTTATAGGTATGAGTGTATGAATTGATGGGAATAGCTCTAATTAATAAAATACCCAGGAAAAGGCTAAAAAAGCAATAAATTGTCTAGCATGACCCACTCACCGATATTTTCTACCTTATTATGTTGCATTAGCATTGATTTATAAAGTTTCAAGTTTTAACCTTAGTTAAACTTGAAACTTAACATAATAAACAACACAGCTAATGCAACATAATAAGGTAGAAAATATGAATGTAGCAAACACGAAAACAAATGGTAAATAGATTATAGTTACGCAAACCGCGAAAAAAAAATTCGGGTACCGAAGCGTGAAACGGTGCAGTTGTCAAGTTATAGTCAAATTGGTACCAAACAGACCTACAAATCAAATAGTGTGTACACAAAAAATATAATGTAAGTGAGTGATAATTACTTGGATAGCTTGGCTTGAGCCGCGAGCGCCGCAGCTTGTTTCTGAGCTTCTAACTTAGCTTGAATTTCTATCTTCTTCTTCTCGATGATCTGTTCCTGTTTGGTCATCTGCGCCCATCTTGTACTCAGAGCTGACTTGCTTTTATTATCTTTAAAATGTATCATGATAACATCTAGGAAATTTACTAGATTCTTGGATTTTATTAAAATTATATCACAGCAAATCGTCTAAAAGTCGTCCGTCCAACAATTCCGCGATCCAATTTTTGACAGATATGAAAATCATTCACTCTCTCTCCCTTCTTTCTATCATTCACATATCCGGTGAGTCTATGGTATTTACGGCTTTGGATACAGAAACTAAAAAAACTGTCACATTACTATCACATACCTTTGATCAAAAAAGTTCAGAGTGAAACGCGTTAGTTAGCGAGAAATCGACGAAAAACAAGTGGTTCAGCCAGCCGGATATCAGGCTGGCTGGACACTTGTTTTTCAAGATTTCTCCAAAAGTATTGCATCACGATGGATGAAATTAGTTCAGATTTCTGTCACATAGGCGTCACATTACTTTTGATCAGGAACGAATCCCGAAAACCCTTCAGGAGCTGAGATCTGATGTGCTCCGAAAATGGCAAAATCCGGCTGGATGAACCATGTTTTTTTGATTTTTTGGCGAAAGTATACCGTCACAAACGATGAAAGTTTGCTTGTTTGTCGTCACAAACGATTTGCTATCGACCTGAATATGCGAGATCTCTCCGGGATACTTTGACCTACATGATAATTCCTGTACAGTCAGCTGCCACTATGAAATATGGATACAGTTTATGATACTGATACTTACATGTTTTGAAATTATATTTTGTATACCTACAGTTTTTCCAAGTGAACTCACAATTTAAAAAAAAAAACGTGTTTATACAGATAACCTTTATTCAGAAGGGGGGGGAAGGCTGTAGGTACTATTGTTGTTCATCACGTTCACACAATAGGTAGGTACAGTCAAAAGCACATCAAACTTGACAAAAGCAACAACACTGGGGTGCCTGTAGAGAACCCAGCCAGCACAACAAGGAACCTAATTCAAAATACACTTCACAACAAACAGTATACCTAGATTTTTGAAGTCTCTGATAGTATGCAGACAAAAAAAAACTGGTTGCACTCCGGGAGTGCTGGCAGAAGTGAAAACTTTAACATATATTACTTCCTTGCAGTCTTCGATCAACTATAACTTGCAGTCTAAGAAGTTTTCACTTCACCCTCAGTCTTAAGAATTTTAGATCAGGGTCACGTGACCCTGACGCGAGTTTAACATTTTTTACCCATCCGAAAAGTGCACAACGCCGCTAAAGAAACTTCAAGAAATTTAAAGGCTCCTACACACTATGCCGGTGGCACGGCGGCCGAAACCGGGCCGTAATGGACTTAGCATTTAATAATTTTTTTATTTTTTTTTTAATTTTTGATTGTTGTGTTGCGTCTATCTAT
Source organism: Aproaerema taeniolella (assembly GCA_949987775.1). Lineage (NCBI taxonomy): Eukaryota > Metazoa > Arthropoda > Insecta > Lepidoptera > Gelechiidae > Aproaerema > Aproaerema taeniolella. The sequence goes on from OX465260.1 coordinate 10,757,292, forward strand.
CGATTATAAGAAACTATTACTATGACGGTCTCTCAGGTAACTTAGTATTTCCGGAGTTATTAATTTCCTACGTAATTTTTGTATGAAGAAAAACAAAAAAAAATAAAAATCTCGGAATTCTCAAAATTTCTCAAAGAATTGAGTTTACGTGTGCATAGTGCGTATAATTGTCCTATTTTAAAGTCTATTCTCGGGTCTCGATTTTCCTCGATTTGGTCGCAATTTTAACTTTTGGTAACAGAACACTGGGTGGGTTCGAATGTAACTGCATGTTCTGTACACTATAGATGCACCAATCACATTACGACACGTCATAACTTGTTATTGCCCTCGCGCGCTCTTATCTCTTGATTCCCGGAAATAAGTGTCAAAACAAATGACGTCATAGGGTGGTGCAAAATATCGAACATTATTTTAATAGCGTTTATAAGTAAGTATTGAGATGTTTCAGTTGGTTAATTATAGATTATTTAACTAAAAAGTCATGACTTTTCATACAAATTTGATATGGCTATATCTCCGAAACTACTAGTTAAATTAAAAAAAGTCAAAGAATGAAAATGTTTTAAATATTGGTCTAGATATCAAAAATATATTTCTTATCTCTTAAGTCCAAACTTTGTAATTCCAGCCCACTGTGCGACGCGACGGCCATGCCGCCGGCCAACCGGCGGCGTATATTTGAGCCGCCGGCTGCCGCACAAACGAGCCGCCGCGGGCGCGCGGCGTGGCCGCCAGGGTGTACCTACGGGTTGCGCGGGAACTGGCGGCAGTTCGTTCCCGGCATTCGATTGAAAATCTATTGCGCGTGCGGTTCGGAAAATGATGCTCTACGGCCGCCAGCGGCAAGTGCCGGCGGCCTAAAAAACCCGCCGGCATACCCGCGCGGCAAAAACCCGCCGGCATAGTGTGTAGGAGCCATAATGCATTTCGGAGTATACTATTAGTTATTGGGTTTTGAAGTTTGAATCTCGTTGTTTGTAAATTTTTTTATCATTCCAATAAACATGTGTTCAAGAAACTTCGTTTCATTCTTACGCCTCCAGCCTTATAACTTACCAACACGTACTCTCACGACATAGGAAACACACCTGCATAAGAATTGCATTGTTAACGCACCGCTAGTGCTTATGTTATCTTTACAGTCATAAATAGAAACAGGGTTATCCCAATCATTACGAATACAGGATGCGATATTGGCTGATGGCCAACCAGCCAATGTGACAAAATTATAGGAAATCTCACGTCATTGATTGTATTTGTTGATTTCTCACGCTAATTTACCTCTTGATGCAATTTTTGGCCATCGCTCATACCACGTCCACCTTTCGAGGAGAGCACAGCAATCACACGTCTGCGAATAGTATCGGAGAGCAGACCATCCCCCTGTTAACTGCTTCGCCATGTTCCGGAGATTATTTGGAGAGTGTGTTACGGACGATTGTTCGGATGCACAAGAATATCGTCGCAATGAGACCAATAGCCAGGAGCAAGAACCAAGAAACGGAACCTATGGGAGAATGCGATACCCGGCAAAATTCCAGCCAAAAGCGAGGCTCTAAACGTAGGCGAAGATGGAGCAGTCAACGCACATCATCGTCCATCAAGCGAGAAGAGGAACGTCAGCGTAAGACATCAGCTGCTAACCGAGCCGCGGACCGTCAACGTAAGAGGTCTTCCGCTAAAAGAGATGAGAACCGGCAGCGTGAAACATTAAGTGTTGAGGGAGAAGCCGAGCCTCAGCGTAAAACATCGGTTGCTGACAAAGACGGAGGACCTGCTCAGCTCTGCTTCGATCGAGCGAGAAGAGGCCTATCAGCGTAAAATATCGGTTGTTAAGGGATATGAAGAATGTCAGCGTAAAATATCTGAAGCAAAGCAAGAGGCGGAGCGTCAGCGTAAAACATCAGCCGTGGAGAACAAGTCGACGCTCAGCCCGGAACATCGGCTGATAATAAGCCAGAAGATGAACGTCAGCGTAAAACATCGGACGTAAAGCGATATGCTGAGCCGCAGCGTAAAATATCACAAGGTAAACATGCCGAGCAGCGTCAACGTAGAACATCGGTTGTTAGGATGTCCGCACAGTTCGCTTTCATTGTCAAAGTGGTGCGCCGTGCTAAGTGATCTGCTAAGCAGCGTAATCTTTAGTTATGTGCTAGTAGACATAGTCGACAGGTTTTCAATGTTTTCTCGTAGTGATAAGCACACTTAGTCTGGTTTATTAATAAAAAAAAGTTTAGTTGAACCTCTGTAACGCTGAAGCTTTATTTGTCTTGTTTTTTTTGTCATATACGTATATATACATATATAATATTTGTAAACATGTACATATATAGTATTTCAATAAACGTATGAACACGTCATTTTGCCTAATTTCGATCTACTTGATCCTACGTACTTGATCCTACGTCGATACAGCCCACTACCAAAGCCGTAAACACACTGGCCCGAGGGAGGATCGGAACAACATAATTTACACATTATTGGAATGGTTAATAAGATAATTGTGCACTTAGCATGGTTTTGAACAATTTATACATCATGATATGCTAGATATACTAGATATACACCCCTTGTTGCATTTTGAAGCTAAAAACAAAATCACAACTTGGTTAAAAACATTAGACTACGAGCAAACAGAGTTGCTGTTTCATGTAATGAAATAATAGAAATTAAATTAAATAGTAACATATTTTTGTTTATGGATGTAATGGTGGTTCTTATACGTGGTATAAATAACTCATAATACTTTATTATTATATAAACATCTCACATAAACACACATACACAGACACATACACACAAAACACACACACACACGCACACACATAAACGTGCTCTTATATATTAATTTATACCTACCTATACTCTTAGTCACATCACTACTTCACTAATATTTTGAAATCTGTTTTTTTCTTATTTCCTACTTATTTATGGAAGAGCAGAGCCTCCCAACACAAGTATTTAACATTACTTAAAGGGAGTGCTCTTGTAACATAATATAATAATGTAATGCTAAGTTAAGGAAATAAATTATTATTATTATTATTATTTTTTATCTTAAACGAAAAATATTCATTGAACGAATATTGACTATTACTATGTGCATAATAATGGGGTTTCGTAAAAGGTCACAGAGTACCTACGAACAATATGCCACGTGACGGCGGTCGACCCAATGTGGGCTGACTTCAAACACCATTGACACCGTGCTCCACAGCACGAAGTGTTTTATCGCTGGAGCTCGTGAGGTGCCGGAGTCGCAGCAGTGACACGGTGCTGAGTGCAAAAACTCGGAGTGAGCGTGCAATGCACGGATAGACCAACTAATCAGCCTCGTAGCCAAAGAGACTTGTTCCAAGCATACATTACGTTGGCTATGCGCTATGTACTGACTGCAATCTGCACTTCCCCGCTCTCCCTCCTCCCCCCCCCCTTTGTTATACTACTCTAACTCTTGGTAAGTGGGCTTCATAGCCACGAATGACGTTGTACAACGTGTAGATACTAGTGGTTTTCCAGCTATACGACACTGTGTCGTACTATGTTAGAAATAGAAGTGGGAACGCCTAACGTATATCGTGTCGCTCTGTGTCGTAGCTACTGTTTATAGTGTACGTTGCGTGTGTTTTTGAATTTCATGAATTTCCCCGTACTGAAATGTCTAATGGCCATATTGGAATGCGGTACATGTACTTGTTACGAGGTAACGCACATTAAAATAATGTTTATGGCCATCCAGATTTACGTATCACTTAGCCTAATATAAATTCTCTTCAAAACTATAAAACGCACAGTCGGGGGCCAGTAGCATGGGGTTTCACTTGAAATATGTTTAAAGATATTAGCATAGCGACATTCACTACAGTAAACTTGTAACCGTTGAACATGTCGGTCGCTTTGAACGCTTTGCGGGACCTGCTAAAAGTGCAGGCGATTAATATCGATACCCATGTCTTTCGTCTTCATTACAAATTAACGGTGATTGTTCTTCTGGTGTTTTCGCTGCTGATCACCTCGAGGCAGTTCTTCAGAAATCCTATGGAGTGTTACTTCCCAGACTTCCCTACCATCTCCCTGGACACCTATTGTTACATCCATTCAACGTTTCTTATCAAACCAGTGGAGAAAAAGCCAGTGCCTCAAAAGTGGCCATATCTTGGAGTTGCCGCACCGACGGAGAAAGACACCGTAAAGTTCTACGACTACTATCAGTGGGTCTTCGTCGTATTGTTTGCACAAGCAGTACTCTTCTACTTGCCGCATCACATATGGAAAGTATGGGAAGGTGGACTGATGAAAATGTTAGCGGCGGACCTGTCATCTCCAATGATAAGCGCAGATTGCGTCAACAAAAATACGGACGTATTGTTAGAATATTTCCAAAAGCAGCTGCATTTGCACAATTGTTATGCCTTGAAATATTTTTTATGTGAACTGTTGAATTTGATAAACATCATATTTCAAATATTATCTATACTAATATTATAAAGCTAAAGAGTTTGTTTGTTTGTTTGTTTGTTTGAACGCGCTAATCTCCGAAACTACTGGTTCGAATTGAATAATTCTTTTTGTGTTGGATAGTCCAGTTATCGAGGAAGGCTATAGGCTATATAACATCACGCTACAACCAATAGGAGCAAAGATATAGTGGTAAATGTGTAAAAAACGGGAGAAATTATACCTAGACTGACGGACATATCAACGCACAGCCTAAACGGCTAAACGTAGGCACTTGAAATTTGGAAGGGACGTAGCTTAGATACCGCAGAGGTGCACTAAGAAAGGAATTCCCGAAATTCCCACGGGAACGGGAATTAGCGGGAAAATCCTTTTGTATGAAAAATCTAAACCGCTTAAGTTAGACGCTTGAAATTTGGCAGGCAGGTACCTTAGTAAACTTAAAGCTAAGTTGCAACAGGATATTGCAAAATTCCCACGGGAACGGGAGTTAGCGGGAAAAAACTTTTGTATGTAAAATCTAAATCACGTAAGATAGATGTTTTCAATCTGTGTACTCTGTACAAAAAAAAATTAACACGCAAACGAAGTTGCGGGCATCAGCTATATTATCTATACTAATATTATAAAGCTAAAGAGTTTGTTTGTTTGAACGCGCTAATCTCCGAAACTACTGGTTCGAATTGAATAATTATTTTTGTGTTGGATAGTCCAGTTATCGAGGAAGGCTATAGGCTATATAACATCACGCTACAACCAATAGGAGCAAAGATATAGTGGTAAATGTGTAAAAAACGGGAGAAATTATACCTAGACTGACGGACATATCAACGCACAGCCTAAACGGCTAAACGTAGGCACTTGAAATTTGGAAGGGACGTAGCTTAGATACCGCAGAGGTGCACTAAGAAAGGAATTCCCGAAATTCCCACGGGAACGGGAATTAGCGGGAAAATCCTTTTGTATGAAAAATCTAAACCGCTTAAGTTAGACGCTTGAAATTTGGCAGGCAGGTACCTTAGTAAACTTAAAGCTAAGTTGCAACAGGATATTGCAAAATTCCCACGGGAACGGGAGTTAGCGGGAAAAAACTTTTGTATGTAAAATCTAAATCACGTAAGATAGATGTTTTCAATCTGTGTACTCTGTACAAAAAAAAATTAACACGCAAACGAAGTTGCGGGCATCAGCTAGTTTATGAATATGTTCCTTGGCGACGAGTTCCAATACTATGGACTTTATGTTTTAGCTGTCAACTGGAAGGAAGGACTGCGAGAAGAGAAGACAAACCCTATGCAATGGCTGTTTCCTACTGTGACCATGTGTACTTTTAAGAAATACGGTCCTGCTGGATCTGTAGAACTAAGAGACGGACTGTGCGTTCTTACACAGAATACAGTTAATCAGAAAATGTATGATTTTGTGGTTCTGGTTCCACATCTTGGCTGCTATAAGTGCATTCGCTATTGTGTATCGTATATTTACAATAGTTTTTCCTTCAGTCAGATTGCGCAGCTTCCGGTCTTCCGGCTGACTTATGTCCTCCATTATAGGTTCTAGTAAATTGCTCCTAGCCCTTACGATTAGTGAAATGTTGTACAGTCAACAGCACATCAGGTTACCAAAACTATCAAATTTCCCAAATAGACAGTAAACTCTAACGCTTGGAGAAAAAATTGAAAATCAATTGAAGAAAATTTGACAGTTTTGGATAGCATGATATGCTGTTGACCCTACATAGTAGTAAACCACTCCTTACGATAAGAGAGAAATGTTTGTAGTAAAAAAAAAAAAACTAGGCTTGTCCGTCCTTTCTTGCTACAGAGTGAAATCGTGTTTAATTCGTCTAATTAAAGTTTAGGTTTTCCTAGTGTGATATTGATAAATAAAACAACACATTCATTGCATATTATTCTTTTTATATTTTTTTCATCAGTTTAAATGGAAAATACAATTTCATTTATTTATAATGTTGTCATTTATTTATTGTAAACAAATATATTATAAAAGATTTACATATTACTATCAAAACAAAATAATATTCACAAAATGGCAGACTAACTAAACAATTACTTAGCTGTTTCTTCAAGCATGCTAACAATTGCATCTTTTGAGCTAAACAAGAAGGCGAAAGTTTGGCACTGATCCCATAATTCAAATTAAAATGAAGATGGTATAAATGCACATTGCAGCAACACTACTTTTTGTCGTATTTTATAGGCGCAATGCTGACAACGGACAGTGGCGACTATGCTCTTATTGTTATCGATATAAGGTTGAAATCGCACTGCGTCGTTCCACATAATTCGAGTGAAGACGCTGGTATTACATATTATGTCTAAAAAATAAGAGCACTATTATTGACCACGCCACCAGTGTCCAAAACCTGCGCAGCGCTTTGAGTTAGTCTGTTTATCCAGATTTTGAATAGGTACCTTTTATAACGATACTTCACAACCTCTCTTCAGCTCATGTTATCGACTGATGTAATACTGACGCGGTAGGATATCAGTACTGCGTACAATATACTTCCTACCTCTACCAAGCTTGCCACTAAGTATCAACTTTCTATCAAAGGGCAACGCCAAAGAGAGCCTTTATCTGACTATTGATTCTGTGGTAACTTGACAGTTTAAAACTAATCTGCTGCCTCATTTGTTAATCATCGAAATTCAATTGACTTAAGTAATTAAAAAAACAACAAACTCTGGCTCCTTTCATAACAATACAAAATCCATTGAATGGATAAACTCAACTCGAAACATTCAAATAAATCGTCAATCGATTTAAATTAAAAAGTACCTCTTCACATTTCTGCATTACCCTGCCGTAACAAAATCATAATATTATACATTAGACAGATGACAAACAAAATAAAACAATGGAAGAGGACATGAGCAAAAATAAAACCCAACATATATAAACATTCGACAGTGTAAGGTTGCCTCCAATGTGCTTAGTCAGCGAGCGCGAACGCAGCTCAACGAACCTCATAAATTAGCAAAACTAGGTCCCTTCCACTGTTACATGAAATGCCGAAAAGAAAGTATAATTCATAAATTGTACCTATACTTTGTTTATATTCTAATTTTTTTTACATTTTAATAATTTAAAAACAACCAGTACTTGGTCGAGAAATTTATATCCTTTTTTTTGTGTATTTTATATTTTGATGAAGTATTTAAAAGCTAATTAACGTGAGCCGATGTCAGGATTCATAGCTAGTCGTCGTTCGCCCGAACCGGCCGGCAAGCGTCGGCCTCGCCGTCTGACTCGAGCTAGTATAAACGCATCTATACACATTAACACTACAGCATCGTCTATACATACATCTTGACTCATATAATGCACTGATATTTCGAGGGGCACAAGGAATATCGCAGCATTGTTTCTCTGCCGCCACCGCGCCCTCGACTCGCACCGACATATACTTTTCTATTCGTTCATTTTCCCCACCCTATACAATTTATAGAAATTAGTAAAAAATAAAAGGCTACGATTATATATCTCTTAACACGTCTAAATGTCTAATTCGTACTCTATTTACAGTGACATAAGTATATAATTCAATTGTTCGGCGCATTGACAGTCTTGGCAGGCCGATGGGAGCAAGCGCGGCGGCGGCTCTCTCTTTACTATACACCACATTTACAATAACATTTGATCAGAATACGCAAACTCAAACTTCTATATCTAAATTAAAGTAAGGTAAGGATCATCTACGTAACGTAACGCCCGCCTTAAGCCGCTATAATATCAGCTATATATTAAGTATAACATGATAAATTTGCCCATGACAAAAATGCCACTTGATAAGTAACTAAATATACAAATAACACAAATTAAATAGGCCAAAATTCATTGTTAAGTAAACATGGGGTCGAAACAACCTGATGTTGGTTTAAGCCGGCAAGTTGTGGATCGTCGGAACGCATGTGGCGCATTTGTCATGCCGCAAACCGATAGATATTTGGAATTAGTATTCCTAATTTATCACTAACTAGGATTTAAGAAAAAGATGTCATTCACTAGACACTAATATCGTCTACTCTGTACAATGAACTATGATATTCATTGAGATATTTTTTCTTGTATAAACATGACAAAATACAAATATTTTAAGTCCAACTTCCTATAACATAATCGGTAACAATCGAGCAACATTCACTATTCCCTTTGAGATATTTTATTTTACATATTATACTACGATATAAAGGGATGACTTTGTTTACGAAATTGGTGTTCAAGTGGTCTGAATAGTAAAAATTTGTATATTAATGCACTGTCAATTCAAGTGAGATTACACTTAGATAAAAACCTCACAGATACCTAAGAAGTGTGACTAACGCTCCCCTACAGGATATTTTGTTACTATACACGCCTGTAAAAATACATTTTTATATTTCTAACACTATCCACGTACTAAGTGCGTCAATGAACAGTGCTTAACCAACAGTTCTGGCAAATGGAATGCTTCATTCACAATATCCACTTTAATCATTAACAACCATCTTGAAAATATTAACATAAGAAACTATATCCTCATGAAAAACAAATATTTAATCCATTACATATAATAAAACAATCGATAGTGCTTAAACTAGTGGTAACAATAACATTTTAACGGCTTCTTCTAGTGATAAAATTTCGTTTGTATTTTGAGATTAGACTCATGACTGTGCAATTATAAGGCAAGGCAAGTGTATTATTTTAACGTATGAGACAAGATGAAGATTAAACAAAATGACGAGTTTCGAGCACGTTTTGAAATGAAAAATAAATAGCATTAAGAGACAACTTTACATATTACACTTATCACCATGACTTGAACATTGAGCATTTCAATGAGTAAAAAGCATATAACCGTATCTGTGAGCAACAAAAGGAAACTTACGCCTGAATTGACCAAATAACTTGACATGAAAATCTGTTTTTATACTACTATACGTAAAACAATTGACGATTTTAATGAAAATGAAATTGCAATGCTTTTCACACATTAATTGACAAATTAACCGAAACAACAATATGCCTCAACAAGGTTTCGTAAAACTACGTAATAGTTGACTATAATACATACGCATATTTATAAAAAAAGGAAGAAAATATATACAAAGGATGAAATGGCAATTTGTTATCGTACATAAGGACGCTTATTATGCCACAAAATTGGTGCCAAATTTATTTTGGAATAATTGGACTTGCACGAAACGATTTTTATAGATAAAAATCAGAATTACTTAATGCTAAATCATTTTCAAATATGGACGTTACTTTCAGGACAAAATATGCAAGACGGCTTTTTAAACACTAAGGCTAGAGACTGGGAGTATATATCTTCATACTTTATTTGAGTGGGAAATTCCAGTGAGTGAGCGGAATTATATTACAGTCTCTGAACCCAAAAGCAGACTAAAAAACTAAGTTTTACTGTGGGATTTTCTCTGGAGGGTTTCCAAAAAGGACCAGAAAAGTTTCTTACTCCTAGTGGATGTTTGATACTGGCCGGTTGATGCTAATTTCCAAGACGTTTTGTTCTTTGTTAAAATAACTATAGGACATTGCGACCATTTTCATGGATTTGAACGGCGTCGTCGTATCACTACCGCATGCGTTCTAAAGTAACATTAATTCGTCAATCTCTGTGGTAGTTTCATTTTGTGACATCTAATGAGTTGTTTTTTTAAAGCATTTACAAGATCATGGCGCGGTGGCGATACGACTTACCGGTTTAACGAATAGTTAATATAAATATATTAAAAAATGAGAATAATCTGAGAATATTTATACTAACCATAACAAAATTTTAACAAGATAAATATTTTAATGACGCTACTATGTACAACATGCAAGCTGGGCAAGACAAGTAAATTAAAATGAACGTCCAACATTAAAATATGGATGGATTATTTATAAGCAAAAGGGACGATATAAAATGGATGACATAGTACATAGAATGTTAATAACTATTTCTCAAGGCCAAAAGTCATCAAAATTGACGTTTAAAATTGTTGCAGCTTCAAAATTGTCATAACCATGGCATAATTACATGTATGCCTTCTGGCATGTAAGTGTCGTCAGTTAAATATACGTAAATTGGGACCTGCATAATTTTGTTAATAGATGCACAATATACTGTAAAAAATTGGTGGAGCATTAAAAAGTGAATAACAAAATCGAATTACTTATGGTTTTCAGGTTAAAATTCTTACACATAATTAGAGGCACGTAATTATTTACAAGTACAATGAGAAATAGATAAAAAATAAGTCCGCGTTTGTATTTAAGCAAAAATTTGGACAACAATAACTTTAAGACGGCAATACTTTTTGCACGGAAAACGTGGACGAACAAATATCTACTTTTGGACTATTAGAGAATATATTATAGATATTTACATTGTATGACAAAAACAACCAGACTTAAGTCACCGACCGAGGGTATGTCCATCGGAATTAAACGATGGATTAAGGGGGCTACTATGATGTCGATTTCAATAGGTTGCTGCATTTGTTTGTTTTACATCTTCAATTGAAATCGCTTTGTGTAGAATCAATGTAAGACAAATTTGCGATCAATACTTCCAGAAATCGACATCTTTTTACGTGGCAGCCCCTCAGATTGCTTGCTCTTGTCACAAATTGTTTATGATAACAGCATGCGTTGAGATTTAACGAGTTGACCTCGCATGCTTCTTTCCAAGATATGGAAACTCGTTAAATCTCAATACAGTTATAAGGCTTTCTTACCCCACCACAAGCGTTCAGATTCCTTTCTCTCGTCAAGGCCGCTAAGACTACATCGATAAATAATTCATATATAGAGATCAGAACTAAAAGGTCGCGAGTCCATTGGTGTGATAAGACCGCTTTTATATATCAATAAATTTAAAACATTAACATGCTCATTTCTATGTAAAACTTGAAAGAAACAAGCGTGGGTCCCGATAGTATTACTTTACAGACTAATATATAATATTTATATAGTTAATATTCAAGTATGAGTATGCAGTATGGGTCTCATATCAGTTTACAGCATTTCTAGTCAGAACTTTAGTAAAGATATATCAGTCCAAATGAAGTGGAAGAACAAAACAACTGAACAAAATATTGCTTGACCAAATGACCGACTGATATAAGAAGACGAAACTTTACGTTTTTTCTTGTCGCATCAATCTGATATTTGTGTCACGAAATCAATATTCTGTTGGTTAAATAGGACTGTTTATCTTGTCTATGTTTAGTGCCAATCAGTGTTATAATGCCAAATTGGCAAAATGCCTAAGTTTCACTGATCTATGTTTATAATTGAACAAGTTCATTGACAAGGTGATATTATTAACTAATTTTTACGGATTTGAAGGTAAAGGTAACCTAGTAATTTTTGTGCAAGGTGAAATGTCACGTGATAATTGACCAATCAGAGTTGGCGAAATTAATTTCAACTATCATCGGTCGATTATGACGTCACACTTGTTTATATTACATTAAATGTGTTCCACGTAGACTTTTGCAATTTAGCAAACACTGACGACAAGGAAAACATAGATTATAATTCACAATCAGAGCAGAAAACGCGTTGCGTATTTGACCTCAATATTCTGAAGTAAACTTAGCTTTCACCTTTAATAAATCATACTCTTTCACTACAAAACAGTTGGTCAGTAAGTCTTATAAAAATAGCTTATACAAGGATTGCAAGGTGTAAGCTAAGTTTGCATCCAACAAATTGTATTCAGTACAACACTGTACAGATAATATAAACCACTCTATACTTACACAGTGAAACTTTAAATAACCTAGAAAATTCTGGATGTGTATCAGACGACTAAACTGAACATCTGTCTTCAAAAAACCAGAAAAAAATGTCGTCTCTTCGTACAAAATGTAAGATAAAAACAAATTTCGACATAACGTTACAGCCTGTTGCGAACTAACTGCAGTCGCATCACTTTGCAGGGGCTGTAAATTTGATAAAAACTTTAGTCCACTTGCATGTCCCTTGCAACGTGAAAAGCGTCAGGTTACAGGAATTTAATACAATTTATGTATGCTAATTTTTAAGGTTGGCAAAACATGTCACAGTACTTTAGGTTATTTTTTAAGATTTTTTATACCATGTTTTATGCAAATAAAAAAAATATATTATATTAATTATTATTATTATATTACATTTATTATTATTGTTGTACATAGAAAACCGTTTTTATTCTATGTACAACAATAATAATAAATCGCGGGCTTGCGGCTAAAAATTATTATTATAAGTATTTTATTTATTTTCCAGTGGCGGCGCTTCTGAGATTTCGCCTTATTTTTTATAATATGGAGTATGTATTTTCAGATTGTATATTGCTAAAACTACTCTCAAGTCAAGAAACAGGGTGCAGGAGACCAAAAGTATATTTGACAGTTTTGATATTTATCTTTCTAAAGTGGTTTAGCTTTATTTATGGCGTTTTATGTTGGTAGGAACAAAATCGAGTTAATGGCAACATTATTAGTTTATTTTACTGCAGTGGGCGTGCAGTTAGTGTCGACTTGGAGGCACTGCAAGTCAAAAATGACAGACTTAGGTTCGTATTACAGAACGCCACTCAGACTCTGATCTATACTTAAGTAGCAGTCGCCTTTGTCATTTTGACAGTGAATGCTTAAGTGTAGATCAAGACTTGCGTCTCATCATGTAATACGGGCCTAAAACTTGCAAGTGCAGCTTTTCAGTGGAATCAACATGGAGCAATGCATGAAAAGTAAAAAAAAAATACGAATTTCGTAAAGTGGCCTTGAGGAAAGTTATTCAGTTTTATTTTCCGATCCACATTCTGAAGTTTCTAAATTAAAATTTCACAGTGTATTACATTCGTATAACTCCTATACACGTTAAAAACTAACACTGTCTCGAAGTTTCTACAAAGTGTCTATAATGGTCAGGCCAACGGCAAACTCGTTCATCAAAACCTCTGCTAAGAGTGTAGAATGTCACTTGTTCTGTCACTGTCACTTACTTCGTATTATAGTCCGATATCGTAGTACGATGCTAGCGTTTGCGTCAACGCTAGAGGCATCTGGCGGGCGGCGAGTTACGCGAGTGTCAGTACGCTTGAGTGGTGCTCGCGGCTGGGACGCGATCCGGCTTCAGATTGCGCTGGAAAGACGGACAGACATCTTCAGTAAACGAAACTTCGTCGTAACTAAAAACTAAGACAAAATAATCAGCAACATGCTTCGTCAAAACCTACAAATATAAAAAATCTAGTCAAATAAGTCAAGTAAGAGTTATATCACAAACTTATTCAACGGCGAACACTAAGGCCTTGTTTACATTAAAGCTTTCTCATACAAATGTAGGTGTTAATAAAAATCACAAGGCCCGCGTGTTGTATATGAACAAGTCCTAAGGATTCCCGTGTCGTTAGAGAAACACCCTTGAAAAAAAATTTGCTTTGTATACAAAAGTATGCCCCAATTCCGGGAATCCCCATCCAGTAACAATGATAAATAAACAATAACAATATTTAATATAAAAAGGCAACCGGACGGACATCAAGTCTGTGGATGCAAAATTACTTGTAAAAAAACCTAGGAACACTAGATTCGGAGGGTACTTTACACTATAACGTTTAAAAAACCCATTTTAATACCGACAGTAACAACTTCTTTAATTTTTTTTTTATGAAGGGATTTTTATTGTTATTGCTAGTCGTAATTTGCGTAAAATACGGGACCACTCTGTAAAACGGCCCGAAAGCATTTTCTACAGAACTAAAATGGAATCGGGTTTACTTATTACGTAATACTTACTGGTCGGTCCATTAATGACGTCATAGACTTGAAAAGAAAATAATTCGAAAAGTTACAAACCTGTTTATGACATTTAATGCAACTTTTCAACAAATAGAGCGTGAAATCTATCCGTCTTCGTAGCTAGTCGTATTTACTAAGTCTATGTCGCATGTGGTTTATTAGGCTCTGTTTAAAGTATACACAAGTGACGTGACGCGGCTATCAAAACAACCTAAAACAAATCTTAATAGTTACAAATCTTAAGCCGACTCCAAACAGCTTGCCGTGTTCCGTCGGTGCGTGGGAGTACCTTTGCCTTTATAGGCATTTTCTGGGTTAACTCGCTCCATTTTCGACCTCATCTTTGACCTTTATTGTCAAGGTTGAGGTCAAGAGTTAACTCATCTTCATCTTATAGTAAAATAATAATAATAACAACAGTGCAAAGATTTTTTGTCGAAAATAGAAGCACGCAGAGACATCCGTCACCTGAAGACGAAGTGACGGACGAAAGAAACCTTTGCTTCCTAGCTGTTAAGATTCATTTTACGTCGCTCTAATCGCCGCGTTGCCACGCCACGTCGCTTGTATAAAAACAGCGCCTAACATCCGTCCGTTTATAAATGGCTTGGCCAGTTTATGCATGCTACGGTAAGGGGAAACATCGTGAGGAAACTTATATATTCAGGCGACTGAATGTGTTCAATTCGGTCGAAAACTGGCGGTTTGAAAACTTCAACACTAACACTAGTGCCACTTGGTGCGCAAAGTGTGTCAAAATTAGGTAACTGTTACATCTACACTAAGGTCGCGCGACTCAGACTCTGATCTATACTTAAGTAGCAGTCGTCTTTGTAAACTTTGCCCTTTAACTTAGGGCATTGAGTGTAATTTCACCAAATTCAGTTACGTCGACAACAAACATGTATGAAACTGACATTGCTAAAATTTGATTTTTTCAGTTTTTATTGAAAATTTGACATTTGCATGCTTTTTCAGGCCTTATAACGTTATCTTTATCGGGTTAGTCGTTAATCGTCAGTTAATTAACCAACAGAGTATGGTGAAATTTGGTTTAAGAGTGGTAAAGGTTGTACTAACCAGCTGATCGTACTGCTGTACCATCCGCTTGATGTGCGTGAGCTTGCGGTGCAGGTAGTTGACGCGCCGCCGCTCGTTTTGGTACTTAGCGTCGTTGCGCACGCGCCGGTACTCTTCTACGATGCGCTGCTCTATGGACTGCAACAAATACTTATGCCGTAAGTCAAATCTTACAAACCATTTCATTTACCTATTGTCTAATAGGCTATGCCTGAAATTTATTAAACATTTTTAAATCGGTCTGGTTTATATTTATATTATAGTCCTTTTCTCAAAAAACAAAAGAACTTCTTTTTTGCCAAGAAATAAAGGATATTTTAATTTTCACAATCTCACTATGCTAATCTAACACCTGCACCTACATGGAATTATGGTAAGTTTTCCTTTGCCAAGCCGTCAGCTAAGGAAAAAAAAAACATTTGCCAATTTGCCGAACGAAGGTTTGTAGGTCTTTCGCCGTACCAGAACTATATGATGAGAACTTTGACGAATTGGACCGGCGTTCTTGTCTATTTCGAGTACAGTATACCGTAGTGAGTAGCGGTTGGTGTACTGAGAGTAGTGTGCTTGTAGTGAGTATAGTGTGTGTGTAATGAGTAGTGTATGTGTGTAGTGAGTAGTATGTGTATAGTGAGTAGTGTATATATAGTGGTTGTGTAGTGAGTACTGCGTGTGTGGTGTACATGTAGTGTGTGTATAGTGTGTAGCGGTGTATACCTGCTGGTGCGGCGAGTGCGGCTGCGCCCGCTTGAGCTGCAGTTCGAGCTGTGTGAAGATGGAGGCGACGTGCGCGGTGAGTAGTGTGTGTGTAGTGAGTAGTGTGTGTGTAGTGAGTAGTGTGTGTGTAGTGAGTAGTGTGTGTATAGTGTGTAGCGGTGTATACCTGCTGGTGCGGCGAGTGCGGCTGCGCCCGCTTGAGCTGCAGTTCGAGCTGTGTGAAGATGGAGGCGACGTGCGCGGTGAGTAGTGTGTGTGTAGTGAGTAGTGTGTGTGTAGTGAGTAGTGTGTGTATAGTGTGTAGCGGTGTATACCTGCTGGTGCGGCGAGTGCGGCTGCGCCCGCTTGAGCTGCAGTTCGAGCTGTGTGAAGATGGAGGCGACGTGCGCGGTGAGTAGTGTGTGTGTAGTGAGTAGTGTGTGTGTAGTGAGTAGTGTGTGTATAGTGTGTAGCGGTGTATACCTGCTGGTGCGGCGAGTGCGGCTGCGCCCGCTTGAGCTGCAGTTCGAGCTGTGTGAAGATGGAGGCGACGTGCGCGGTGAGTAGTGTGTGTGTAGTGAGTAGTGTGTGTGTAGTGAGTAGTGTGTGTATAGTGTGTAGCGGTGTATACCTGCTGGTGCGGCGAGTGCGGCTGCGCCCGCTTGAGCTGCAGTTCGAGCTGTGTGAAGATGGAGGCGACGTGCGCGGTGAGTAGTGTGTGTGTAGTGAGTAGTGTGTGTGTAGTGAGTAGTGTGTGTGTAGTGAGTAGTGTGTGTATAGTGTGTAGCGGTGTATACCTGCTGGTGCGGCGAGTGCGGCTGCGCCCGCTTGAGCTGCAGTTCGAGCTGTGTGAAGATGGAGGCGACGTGCGCGGTGAGTAGTGTGTGTGTAGTGAGTAGTGTGTGTGTAGTGAGTAGTGTGTGTATAGTGTGTAGCGGTGTATACCTGCTGGTGCGGCGAGTGCGGCTGCGCCCGCTTGAGCTGCAGTTCGAGCTGTGTGAAGATGGAGGCGACGTGCGCGGTGAGTAGTGTGTGTGTAGTGAGTAGTGTGTGTGTAGTGAGTAGTGTGTGTATAGTGTGTAGCGGTGTATACCTGCTGGTGCGGCGAGTGCGGCTGCGCCCGCTTGAGCTGCAGTTCGAGCTGTGTGAAGATGGAGGCGACGTGCGCGGTGAGTAGTGTGTGTGTAGTGAGTAGTGTGTGTGTAGTGAGTAGTGTGTGTATAGTGTGTAGCGGTGTATACCTGCTGGTGCGGCGAGTGCGGCTGCGCCCGCTTGAGCTGCAGTTCGAGCTGTGTGAAGATGGAGGCGACGTGCGCGGTGAGTAGTGTGTGTGTAGTGAGTAGTGTGTGTGTAGTGAGTAGTGTGTGTATAGTGTGTAGCGGTGTATACCTGCTGGTGCGGCGAGTGCGGCTGCGCCCGCTTGAGCTGCAGTTCGAGCTGTGTGAAGATGGAGGCGACGTGCGCGGTGAGTAGTGTGTGTGTAGTGAGTAGTGTGTGTGTAGTGAGTAGTGTGTGTGTAGTGAGTAGTGTGTGTATAGTGTGTAGCGGTGTATACCTGCTGGTGCGGCGAGTGCGGCTGCGCCCGCTTGAGCTGCAGTTCGAGCTGTGTGAAGATGGAGGCGACGTGCGCGGTGAGTAGTGTGTGTGTAGTGAGTAGTGTGTGTGTAGTGAGTAGTGTGTGTGTAGTGAGTAGTGTGTGTATAGTGTGTAGCGGTGTATACCTGCTGGTGCGGCGAGTGCGGCTGCGCCCGCTTGAGCTGCAGTTCGAGCTGTGTGAAGATGGAGGCGACGTGCGCGGTGAGTAGTGTGTGTGTAGTGAGTAGTGTGTGTGTAGTGAGTAGTGTGTGTGTAGTGAGTAGTGTGTGTATAGTGTGTAGCGGTGTATACCTGCTGGTGCGGCGAGTGCGGCTGCGCCCGCTTGAGCTGCAGTTCGAGCTGTGTGAAGATGGAGGCGACGTGCGCGGTGAGTAGTGTGTGTGTAGTGAGTAGTGTGTGTGTAGTGAGTAGTGTGTGTGTAGTGAGTAGTGTGTGTATAGTGTGTAGCGGTGTATACCTGCTGGTGCGGCGAGTGCGGCTGCGCCCGCTTGAGCTGCAGTTCGAGCTGTGTGAAGATGGAGGCGACGTGCGCGGTGAGTAGTGTGTGTGTAGTGAGTAGTGTGTGTGTAGTGAGTAGTGTGTGTGTAGTGAGTAGTGTGTGTATAGTGTGTAGCGGTGTATACCTGCTGGTGCGGCGAGTGCGGCTGCGCCCGCTTGAGCTGCAGTTCGAGCTGTGTGAAGATGGAGGCGACGTGCGCGGTGAGTAGTGTGTGTGTAGTGAGTAGTGTGTGTGTAGTGAGTAGTGTGTGTATAGTGTGTAGCGGTGTATACCTGCTGGTGCGGCGAGTGCGGCTGCGCCCGCTTGAGCTGCAGTTCGAGCTGTGTGAAGATGGAGGCGACGTGCGCGGTGAGTAGTGTGTGTGTAGTGAGTAGTGTGTGTGTAGTGAGTAGTGTGTGTGTAGTGAGTAGTGTGTGTGTAGTGAGTAGTGTGTGTGTAGTGAGTAGTGTGTGTATAGTGTGTAGCGGTGTATACCTGCTGGTGCGGCGAGTGCGGCTGCGCCCGCTTGAGCTGCAGTTCGAGCTGTGTGAAGATGGAGGCGACGTGCGCGGTGAGTAGTGTGTGTGTAGTGAGTAGTGTGTGTGTAGTGAGTAGTGTGTGTGTAGTGAGTAGTGTGTGTATAGTGTGTAGCGGTGTATACCTGCTGGTGCGGCGAGTGCGGCTGCGCCCGCTTGAGCTGCAGTTCGAGCTGTGTGAAGATGGAGGCGACGTGCGCGGTGAGTAGTGTGTGTGTAGTGAGTAGTGTGTGTGTAGTGAGTAGTGTGTGTATAGTGTGTAGCGGTGTATACCTGCTGGTGCGGCGAGTGCGGCTGCGCCCGCTTGAGCTGCAGTTCGAGCTGTGTGAAGATGGAGGCGACGTGCGCGGTGAGTAGTGTGTGTGTAGTGAGTAGTGTGTGTGTAGTGAGTAGTGTGTGTATAGTGTGTAGCGGTGTATACCTGCTGGTGCGGCGAGTGCGGCTGCGCCCGCTTGAGCTGCAGTTCGAGCTGTGTGAAGATGGAGGCGACGTGCGCGGTGAGTAGTGTGTGTGTAGTGAGTAGTGTGTGTGTAGTGAGTAGTGTGTGTATAGTGTGTGTATAGTGTGTAGCGGTGTATACCTGCTGGTGCGGCGAGTGCGGCTGCGCCCGCTTGAGCTGCAGTTCGAGCTGTGTGAAGATGGAGGCGACGTGCGCGGTGAGTAGTGTGTGTGTAGTGAGTAGTGTGTGTGTAGTGAGTAGTGTGTGTATAGTGTGTAGCGGTGTATACCTGCTGGTGCGGCGAGTGCGGCTGCGCCCGCTTGAGCTGCAGTTCGAGCTGTGTGAAGATGGAGGCGACGTGCGCGGTGAGTAGTGTGTGTGTAGTGAGTAGTGTGTGTGTAGTGAGTAGTGTGTGTATAGTGTGTAGCGGTGTATACCTGCTGGTGCGGCGAGTGCGGCTGCGCCCGCTTGAGCTGCAGTTCGAGCTGTGTGAAGATGGAGGCGACGTGCGCGGTGAGTAGTGTGTGTGTAGTGAGTAGTGTGTGTGTAGTGAGTAGTGTGTGTATAGTGTGTAGCGGTGTATACCTGCTGGTGCGGCGAGTGCGGCTGCGCCCGCTTGAGCTGCAGTTCGAGCTGTGTGAAGATGGAGGCGACGTGCGCGGTGAGTAGTGTGTGTGTAGTGAGTAGTGTGTGTGTAGTGAGTAGTGTGTGTGTAGTGAGTAGTGTGTGTATAGTGTGTAGCGGTGTATACCTGCTGGTGCGGCGAGTGCGGCTGCGCCCGCTTGAGCTGCAGTTCGAGCTGTGTGAAGATGGAGGCGACGTGCGCGGTGAGTAGTGTGTGTGTAGTGAGTAGTGTGTGTGTAGTGAGTAGTGTGTGTGTAGTGAGTAGTGTGTGTGTAGTGAGTAGTGTGTGTGTAGTGAGTAGTGTGTGTATAGTGTGTAGCGGTGTATACCTGCTGGTGCGGCGAGTGCGGCTGCGCCCGCTTGAGCTGCAGTTCGAGCTGTGTGAAGATGGAGGCGACGTGCGCGGTGAGTAGTGTGTGTGTAGTGAGTAGTGTGTGTGTAGTGAGTAGTGTGTGTGTAGTGAGTAGTGTGTGTATAGTGTGTAGCGGTGTATACCTGCTGGTGCGGCGAGTGCGGCTGCGCCCGCTTGAGCTGCAGTTCGAGCTGTGTGAAGATGGAGGCGACGTGCGCGACGCGCGCGTACAGAGTCCTGTATTCCTGGTACAGTTCTGCGAACTCGTTCTTGTATGCGCGCCGCGTACTCGAACTCGTTATTGGCGGGTATTGCCTGCAAACATAGTGGTAGGCTGTTACTACAATGTACTAATACTTATTAACACTATTAGAAATACACCCTTATCAGTACTACTACTTTTATTATTATTAAGTCAGTGTTTTATTTTAACTTTTTTTAATATTTCTGTGTCGCACTATTTAGATCTGGGACGACCTAGGGAGCAGCAGAATACCGACGTCTGTGCTATTTATTTAGCGCAGACAACCTATGACACTAGGCTATACCCAATGTCACCTATGAGTTATAAGTACCTATCTCATTGTTAACAGTGCAGTGAAATAAATTTATTTTCTTTCTTTGTAGTACAGGAATTAAGGGGACAACTTTGCAAGTACGTACAACAAAATAGTGGGGTATGCGGGCGCATTTTAGTAGGGCGGCCTGCAAACTGCACTTCTTAGTACAGTCTGTTCCCTCAATTAAGTATCTAAAGTTTCTTGTCTGCTGGTGATAAGGTTCAAATTAGAATTAACTTGTCCCTTTAACTCGGGGCATTAAGAGAACACTGTACTTGAAAAGTGATATCTACCTGTGACTAAGATTAGTTACGAATAACTTTTACTTTGTTGTCACGCAAAACATATATTCCGAAACAGCTGTTCCAACAATGCCGTACGCGTAGCTGCCGCGTCACTTGAAAAATTTCGTGTTAAGTAAATTTGAATTTCTGGTTTGTTTTTTCATGTTTTTGTTGCATAAAGGGATTTTTCTGATTACAATATTTACTTATGTACAACAGATTGATTCGCCTCATTTTAATGTTTCAGTTGCTACGCTATCTCTTTACACCCTGTATGTGTAGAAATAGCTTAAAATTATTTTGTTAGCAACATTGCAAAGTTTAAAAGTCAAAATTAAAAGTATTACGGTTTTCAGTAAAGTTTTGTAAGCATTCAATTTAATATCCACCCTAGCTACACAAAAAATGCACTAGCTGCACAAAAAACGACGTAGATAACATCGTTTAACTTGGCAATGCTTTGTCTGATAAAATTATGTCGTTTTTATAACACATTATTAAACATTTGACCACAGTGCTTGATTATCAATTGCGGTTTATAGTTGATAATTTTAATTTTAAACACAGACATTATGAAAGGAAGTATAGAAACCATGTTAAAAGGGAGAAAATACTACTTTTGATTTACTGGACCGGCTCGTTAGCTTTAATTTACATTCTTTAGTTTTATTTCATAAGGAAATAAATCAGTTATCAAACAAAATCAAAATACAAAAATAAACAACACACAAAGTAAATGGATTATTGTGTTCGCAATTTAATAATATTTGTAACAGTTATGCAATGCATTGCAAATTCTACTGTAGTTACAGGAGAAAATGTTAAAATGCCTTCAATTGTTTGTTGTTACTATTTTTAAAGAAAAAGCCAAACTTACCTTTCTATCTCTTCCAAATCAGTCATGTTCTCATCGGGTACAGACGTTAATTCTGTATTTTCTACTAAAGGTTCAGTATTTGTGATGTCTTTTACTGTAAAGAGAAAATATAGTGTTTATTAGTTATCTAGTCATTGCACAACAATGTTATAAGGCCAAGTGTATTACAGATAGCACGACCTATGTGACGTCACGATAAGGATAAGTGCAATTTATCAATATTATGTAAACTGGTTTTGCGAAAGGAATTCTTGTTTCAGGGTTGTTGTTATATGTTATAAAGTAACAAACTCTTGTATGGCTTCTACAATAAGATTCCCATGTGTATTCAAAACCTAACTTTAGAAAAATTTAAGACAATAATTAAACATAAACTTTATAAAAAGGGCTATTTTAGAATTTCTGATTATCTGTTAGACAAGCAAACCATGGGAATAAATTGCTCAGCTCCAGAGTTATTCAGATTTTAAATCAATTAAAATTAGAATTAAGAAAATTTATATGATTGACTTAAAAAGAGCGACCCTCGGAGTTTCTTGCCTATTATTCTCCTGAGGAAGAATAGGCGCCAAGTCAAAAATGATGATGTAATTCACTATTTTGCTCAATGATTTATATTGATTTTGCTAATGTATTTTTACGACGTTTTCAGGAAGCACTTTGTATGTTCTATGAAAATAAAGTATTTTTTATTTTGATTTGATTTTGAATGTATGTATGTGAATCCTTTACTGGATAACTAGCATTCCGCCCGGGACTTCGTTCCCGTGGGAATTCGGGAAAATTATGTAGCCTATGTTACTCAGGGATAATGTAGCATTAGAATGGTGAAAGAATTTTTGAAATCGGTCGGTATTTCTTCGGGATCAAGAGCGTAATGACAGCCGAAGATTAGGTTGCGTCTTGAGAGAGAAATGTATTGTATACAGCTGTGGCCAGCCACAGGCTAATTTTGGTGAAGACTGCATATTTAAATGAATAAATGTTTTAATTTCCACTACACTGATTTCTAGGTGTAAGTAGTGTTATATCAGAGGCAAGTACCTTAACTATGATAACGTGTCTTAGTATGCCATATATTAAACAGCGGCAATTAGTTTTTTAAACTTTGTCTAAGGCTGTACGTACCTACTTGTATATATATTGTTATACTTTAAGCTAAAATTAAAATTCTGTAAAGTTTGCAGTATAAGTAGAACAAAATATTCCTTCAAAGTGTAGCCAACCGACTGATACTTTGGTTAATTAAAATTCCTCGCTACATTTAGTATAATATTTACATACCTGTGATACTAGTTTGCTCTACAGGAGGACTATTTCTAAAACCGTTCGCTTTCACAGGACTGGGGCAGATTTCCTTGACAGTCGTGAAGTTGAGAGTGTAGCCATTATCCTTTTTCACTGCAAATATAAAATTAATAATAAAATAGAAGCTTTGACCATCGGATTCGATTGTATTGGGGCGATTAGGTGTGTAGCTCATGCTATACAAATTCAATAATTCATGTAATTTGATAGCAGATGTGATTTTGGTTATATGTATGGAAACCCGGGCCTTGAAGTTGCTATTCTTGGAGGGAGAAAAGATAGGAGAGAGCCAACCCCAAATAATGGGTAACGATTTAGAACAATAAGAATTGAATAGTAAAATGGTGCGACACATACTTTGCATTTTTTTAATCTGTACATATGAGTATACTAGAGGATGCCCGGGCTTCTTTCCCGTGAAAATTTCATAAAATTATTCCTTGTTCCTTGCTTACGTTATAATAGGGACCTTTAGGCCAAATTTCAGCTTTCAAAGGCCAAGGGTTTGGGCTGGGCGTTGATGAGTCAGTAATTCAGGACCAGAAATTTAATATATTAGGATTTTGTCTCTTTTCCATAAGTTCTCAATAAAGAAAAAGGGACAAAGCTCACCAAATTCGTTAATATCAGTCATCAACCATAATGTTATTTGTTTAATTTTATTTGGTAATCGTACCATTCGAGATAAATCTATAAATGCAAATAGCTTCGAAACTCATTCTTTGTTAATTATGTCTTGATAGGGCGCTGCTGACCTTTAAAATCTGCAGAAACCAGATTACAATACATTAACGCACATATATACCAACTGATGCCGAACGCATAATAATTGTCCGACATACAAGTA
Source organism: Aproaerema taeniolella (assembly GCA_949987775.1). Classification (NCBI taxonomy): domain Eukaryota; kingdom Metazoa; phylum Arthropoda; class Insecta; order Lepidoptera; family Gelechiidae; genus Aproaerema; species Aproaerema taeniolella. Next base: position 10,781,239 of record OX465260.1, read on the forward strand.
ATTAATCATTATTCAAAGTGCTGTTTCACTTAATCGATTTTTAACGACTTCAAAACCAATTTAGTGCCCTATAAAATGGGAATTTTAGCTAGCAACTAGCAAATATAACTAGACTACGCTAATAGGTAAGTTCTTTCATTAAGAATTATATCGTTTTCGACCTAATTTCAAAGGAATTCATTGCCAATAAAATGTTTTACGTATTTTTGTGCGTCAATATTTTTCAGAGCGGAATCGCGGCGTGTATGAGAACTGTACGACATTTGGCTGCGTTTCAAGTTGACAAATATTCAAGGAAGGGAAGATTGAAGAGTACTTGTAACTGCACATCCTGTGACAGACATCCAGAAACACGGTCAAGACGTTTTGGGATACATTTGAAATTGTATTACATGATGAAACATTCTTGGGACTTATCAGGACATTAAGGGATGTAATGATTTGACGGCCGGTTTGGTCGGTAGTGGCGATGTCTTTTAATCGACAGGTCCTGGGTTCGAATCCCAGTCGGGGCAAATGTTTGTGTAAAAAGAAGATGTTTGCTCTCGGGTCATGGGTGTTTGCGTCTGTCTTTATTATTAATGTTCTGAGGGACCCACGATACAAGAGAAAATCTTAGTGTGGGCCTTTGAGTGTGTGTCGTTTATTATTATGTTTATTTATTAATTAGTTTCGTTAAGTCTGAAAAGAGTGTACAGTCGTCTCAATGCGGAGAAAATTGGACTTACAACAACTTGACTACTGCTTAGCGAGTCTATGGCATATCAGGGCTTTCCCTTTGGTTGCATGGAGGCCTTTTATCAACATTGAAATATATTCGTCTAGATCAGGGATGGTGAACCAATTGCACGCGACAAAATATTTTGAGCACGCCACCGATTGACAAAGCATAGATAATAGAATACTTAATATACTACGAGTAGCAGACAAATTAACAAAATTCACTATGCAGTTTAACTAACGAACTTATGTGAGCCTACGTTACGAAATGAGTAGGCGCGGAGGGCGGGAAGCGCTCTTGTTTAAGTTTAATTTTAATATCTTTTCAATAAGTCAAAATTATTTGATGGTGACGTGCCATAAAGGTTCGCCATCCCTGGTCTAGATAATAAACTCACCGGTTGTCCGGTCATCTTCACTATCGGAGCCGGAGGCGTGTCGCTTTCCCGACGAAGTGGTCGCGTATCCAGAGCAAGGTGCGAGATGCGTTGTTTCTTAACTACTACTTAGTGGGTTTTTGACCTAAGAGGCCTTTTCGTTTGTTCGGGGGCCTTTACCAGCATTGGGATACTAATGCTGGTAATGCTTGTCCGATCATCTTCATTATCGGAGGCGTGTCGCCCTCCCGACGAATATCCAGAGGAAGGTGGCGAGGGCCGTCGATAGTGCGAGATGCGTTGTTTCTTAACTACTACTTAGTAAGTTTTGACCTACGAGGCCTTATCTTTTGCTGGAATATAGGCCTTTGCCAGCATTGGAATACATTCGTCTAGATAATAAACTCACCGGTTGTCCGGTCATCTTCATTATCGGAGGCGTGTCGCTCTCCCGACGAAGTGGTCGCGTACCCAGAGGAAGGTGGCGAGGGCCGTCGATAGTGCGAGATGCGTTGTTTCTTCGCCGGCAACTCGTCCGCGCTCGCATTCGCACTCGCGCGCTTATTCGCACTAGGGGACGCGCGCGGCGACAGAGAATTAGCGCTGTCACTGCTTAGCGGGGGCGTTAGATTTTGAGGTTTCCGCCTGTTGGTTTTGAAATTTAACATTATTACCATCCTTATTACGGCCGGTTTGATCGAGTGGTACGGATCCTGGGTTCGAATCCCAGTCGGGACAAATATTTGTGTAAAAACACATATTTGTTCTCGGGTCATGGATTTGTGTGTCTGTCTTAACGTGTATTCCGAGGGACCCACGACACAAGGGAAACCCTTAGTGTGAGCCTTTGAGTGTATGGTTTTTTTTATGAATATGTAAAAGTGTGATAGTTTGTTCTTGCTACGCATTTTTTGCACAATTCAAGACTTGGATCGGATATAGTCATGAAATAATATAAAAATACGCCAGGTATTTTCAATAGACTAAATTTACCATACGCAACTTTTCCATAGACTAAAATAAACAAATCCTTGTCAAGCATTGCACGATAAGTCTACTTATCTTGAAAATAGTCGATAAAAAAAGAGCTATCTTCGTTTTTAATACACTGGATTGTTTATAAAGATCAGATCATTCCCATGATCCGCGTTTATAACTATAACATTTATTACAATACATTTTTAATCATGACAGTATTCATTAACAGATGTGTGGAAATTAAAATTATTATTTAGCCCTTTTAAGTAATTTACACTTGAAGAATACACGATAATGTACATGTATAATTGTATATGTATGCGATAACTAGAGCGTGATATTTCAAATTATAAAATCTCCTTAACATTGTCTATTGTTCTCAAAATGTTGAGGAACATTCTAGCAATGTCGTTCTCTTGTCTCCAATAACACTGACTTTTACAAAGTATAACACAAATAACAAAGTATAGACGTCACAATTCGCTATGAAGACAATATTAGGTATGGTATTTGATGGGGAACACATCCGGCAGTAAACGAAAAGCGTCTATACTTCATTATCTGTATACTAGATGAGCTCATGTAGCTAAATCACATGGCTATTATATTTCGGTAGGGGGCCGAGATTAAACGTGAACGGAGCTATTATCCAATTGTCAGTTTTTAGGCTCTGGACAACAGCGACAAACAACATTTTACATAACAATGCCGAGATTTATTATTTCAACACATCATTTGTGACTTAACAAAATATAACAGAAAGCGTTTAGTTATCATTTTGGAGTTGATTTTAAATTATTTAGCAAAATTTTAGGACATGAATCTTCCAATGAATTTAAACAACTTTCCTCAGAAAAAAAATGAAATTCTTGACTTTCCATACTAAGGAAGAAGTAGTATGGAGAGGCGAATTTTCAACACATTTCGACCCATTATTTCCTAGGGGAAAGTTGTTTAGTTAAGTGGACTAATTCCAATGCGAGTTTTCGATTGCTTATTTAAAGTCACGAGATATTGGTTAATGAGGAAAATTATACTTGGGAGTATCTGGTTCATAAATTCTAGTAGAATTTACGGGAATGGTTATGAAAGTCTAAAGTTTGAGGTTGCATGCATGATTAAATGAGAACAAACCTCTTGAGCATACGTTTCTCCTCCTCTGAATAGAACGGCCAATCTTCATTGACATCATTCCATATGTGCCTACGTAAATGATAACAGTTGTCCTTGAGGGTCCCTATTTGTGGAAGTATCTTGTTCACCACAGCTCGTTCCTTCTCCTTAATGCCCTCTGGAAGTTTCATAAGAGAGTTTAGTAATTCAGTCTCTTTGAAATGAAACTTTCTCGAATTGGTCCGACAACTTACCACTATTTAGCCTCGCGTACAATTCGGGCTTCTTGAAAGGCTTCAATGCTAATAACTGTATAAGTCTTTCTCTGAAAAGATAGAAAACACAAATATTAAAAACTAATAGAACCATTTAACTATAAACATTTATTATAACGTATTTTGCCACCATGACTAACCCTAGTATCACAGCGTGTTAAAAAGTATATCAATAAATGTTTTGCCAAGTACTGGATCGTTTTTTTAAGCATACTTCTGTTAAACGGGTCAAATACTTGGGTGAATAGGTCTAAGAGAGTTTAAATAATAATAAATATTAAAAATACTGACCGAAAGCATATATAAAAATACTGACCTTTTAAATTATGGAATTTTTATAAAATTATATTCGAGTTTTAAACGAGTTCTAAATTTTTTGTATGGAAAAAATCATTTAAACGGGATTAGACATTGTTTAAGTGGGATTAGTTTTCTTTGTGGTAAGACCCAGGGATCTTTCTTTACTGTCTAAAATTCTATTCTATACTACGCTTAAACGCTTAAAAGGCAAAAACAATTATCGATTCGAATCAAAGGTTTTCCGCAAGCATCAATCGGATATCTAAACAAAATGAATAAGACGATAATAAATTGCTTGCAATTATTTTTTGTTAGTTGCAATCACGGTCACATCACGAGCTTGCCTGACTAACCACCTTGAGTTTACTTTGTTTTCGTCTGTAATTTGTCAGCCTTGGGTTTATAAAAGTAATTTATAAAATAGTATTTTATTTTAGTGTCTGAATTCTACATGTTTTCCGAGTATATGCCGTCACCAAAAGCGTGTAACAATGTTCAACAGAGAGCAAATTAAAGTCATGTATTTATTTGTTTGTGCGCCAGCAACTTTTTGTTTCTATGCTATATTATACGCTATTCTAAGATTGCTTAGCAAAATTGCTTTTACTTATTTATTTATTAAGAAACTTCTTTTTCATTTTCGCTCGATACTCTAAAATTGTGCAGTGCTATTTATCCTATTAAAAGTATTCTCATACGTATTTTACTGTCACTTGAAAAATATGGTATTGTCACTGCTTTTCAAAAAGTGTAAATTGACCAAGGCAATGTTGATATCATAGCTAATAGATTTCTGACTCTGCAGAGCAACCGAAAACATGTGATACTCACTTCTACAAATTAATACGTGTACTTTAAGTTTTCCTGAAGCATTTTGACATTAAAATACATCACTTCCTTTCTCAACAGATAAGCACAACATACATAGCAATAATATGTATATTATGAGGTTTCAGCAGGAGGCCGCTGCTTTACTGATAGGTAGCCATTTCTGCCTGACTACTTGAGGAAAGTGCCACTCACGTAAAAAAACAGGTACCTTAAAATGATGGACAAGAAAAAAAATTTCGTCTTCGATAATTCTTGGCAAAAAAAAATCATAGATATAACTCTTAAAACCGAAACATTTAAATGTATTTATCCAAAGTAATATTGACGTCAGTTTAATTTTACATAATGAACTCGTGACGTAATATAGTTAATTGATATCATGTGTTCAAACGAACTTGTTTTATATTGTTCAGAGAACTTATTTTCTCTTTTACTCTTGTTGATTGTGAATTGGGATTTAATGGGACGGATGTAAAATGTTTCGTTGTAATGGTTGGATAAGTACAGTATTTGGACACTACAGATGCCGTTCAAAAATATTTTTTTCGTCATTTAAAAAAGTTACTGTAAGTAAATTAGCGAAATTTAGGAGGTGATTTTCTAAGAAACGGACTAACTTTCCCCGACGAAACAACAGAAAATTCTTAGCAAAAATTTTCGACTGTTCAGTTCATAAGGCAAACATCAGCTGATCGCACAAATTGTATCGAGATGAGGTCTTTTTTTTCACGTTTCTTGGGGTAAGTTTTCAGTTTAATGGGCCAATTCACATCCTTTATTTTCGCTAACCTATATGTATAAAATCACACAATATAAAGTACGTGTGAATTTCGAAACCGCAACGCGGTTCCTGTTTATTTAATATTTGTGTAATGTTCAATTTCGTATCAAGGTTTCCGTTGACAACGATATGATGAGCACGTTATCGTGAAAAACTTTGGATTTTGATAGATGTGCAATTTGGGAATGCAGTGGCACAGATAAAAAATAAATACCTATATGCTTCAGAGAATCTGTCTTTTATTTTGAGGATTATTTAAGCCAGTGTTCTGCCACTGTCAGGTGTTAGGCTTAGATCTCCCCAGTTCTCTCTGAAATTGTCCGCTTAGTAGCCTGCTAAGCCATCAAAGCGTCCATAGTAACAATAGTTCTCAATTATTTTCTAATCGTAATAATTGTTTATAATGCTAACAGGTGGTTTGGCGACGGCAATGCGTCTGGTGTAAAATTCTTCAGTTTGGTAATAAAATAGGATGTATGATTATGAAAAAGACAATATTAAATACCTGATTTTTAGCCTGTAAGTTTAAAAATAATTTTGTAAATAAAACCAAGCCCCTCACTTCAGTTTCTATTGTGTAATGGGTCCTATGGAATAAATCTTGATTGTTATTTGTAATGATAATATATTCTCTAACCTGCTTGGCCACGATGCAATCACCAAAAGCTCTCCATACTTAGGTATTGAATCAGCTAATCGATTCTACTGTATCTTACATCGCGTATATTTTCATCTTTTTTGAAGAGATAAAAGTACTTAAGTAAATAACTAACTGCCATACTCAGAGACGTCAATTAAAGTTAAGAAGTAATTAAATGTCATGCTATCCTTGTTTATATCAACAAGAGTGAAAGAGACAACATCAGAGTTTAATAGTACTTAACTTTAACTGACGTCTCTGAGTACGGCAGTAAGTGTACTAAGAGTGCTGTACTTACTTTATGGACCGCCTAGTGAGGTCCGGATTAGGGGGAGGTCTCTGCTGCTGCGGCAAAGGTTGCTGCTGCAGGTGCGGCGGGGGTTGAGGGCGTGCGGCGAGGGGCACAGCTCGTTCCGCTCGCTCGCGTTCCGCGCGCTCACGTTCCGCTCGCTCACGTTCCGCTCGTTCGCGTTCCACTCGCTCACGGTCCGACCGCTCACGATCCGCCCTTTCTCTTTCAGCTCCAATTCTATCAATCTTATCTAGCGCGGATCCGGAGAAGAGGGGGTTCCGAACCTTCACGCGACGGCCGATGTCAGTCTGATTCGGTTTTATCACGCGGGTGCTGAAACGGTAACATTTGTGATGTAATATTACAACTAATGTACGTAACTTGCGATAAGGTTTCTATCACGTGATGTAATAGGCGTAAATATTGAACTGGATTTATAGTCAGATTTTTTATAAAGAAAAGAATAAGAAAGACTTCGTGCTGGATGTATATGACGTTGTGATGAAATGTTGAATAGAATAGAATAGAAAAAAATCTTTATTTTATAGGACATTCAGGATGCCACTTAAACAAGACAAGATTACATGAAATACATATAAACATACATTTAACTATTTAAATACATACACATACGTATTCGTTCTTTTGACCCTACTGACTCTACGCCTATTCGCAAAGGTGCAGTCTTCCTCAGAGAAGACTTCACCTTTACGAATAGGCTGTGGTTGACCCCGCGATGCATTATGTTACTTAGAAATGCCTGACGTAGGTAGTTCGCGGCTAAGCAAGCAGCGTGAGGGAGGGTCACTGATAAATCTTCTAAGCATGCCTTCCAGTATGTTATACTACATAGAGATACACGGTTTCTGCGGAGACTGAAGGTTTTGGAGCCGTACCATGCAATCAAGCAAGTGCATTCACCTGACTCGTGACTAACTCTAATGTCAGTTTCAAACCGCTATCGCTAAGAACTGTGGTCAGGAGTGTGAGGTCATAATAACTTAGTGCTCTAAAATCATCACCCTCACCTGTTAGTGATGCACCCTGCTGATCAACGGACGAGGGTCAAACGGTTTATCAAGTATTGGCGACTTCGCTATTACAAATATTTTAATTTTGATTGAAATACTCAGAGATCGGCACAAAATCACGATATTGTGGACGCCATATTTCAAAGAATTGATTGAATTGAAGAAGGGGTCAACCCACTAAAAATGGAACCGACTGTTTAACATGCCCTTCGAAACACGAGAATGCTTCTTATGCTTCTTGCTTGATGGTCTTACCATTTGCTCTGTTCCGCGGCCACGGTCCTCGCCATACGGTCTTTAGTGGCCTCGTACGAGTCGTCGTTGGCCTGGACGCGCATCCTTCGCGGCAGCGGCCCGCACGCCTCCAGCCGCCGCGCACCCCCACTCCGGACGCATTCGAACGAACCCTGGAACACCAAACAATACATTAACTAATTATAATATTGGTAATTGAATACTAAAATGGATCTAAATTCGTGTATAGACCGCCACCACGTCTGAGTCTACCCTTGACCACGGTGCGTGCAACCGCGTCGAAAATCATAATCTTCTTCTTCTTATCGTGTGGGTATAGTCAAGTGTGTGGCTAGCTTGGCTAACCCTGGTGTCAGAGTTTTCAAACCGCCAAATGGCCTCTGACTTGGTTTTAACGACTGTAGTCAATGGACAACAGCCGGGACCGACAGCTTAACGTGCCTTCCGAAGCACGGAAACGCTCGTGATAAATTGCCAGTTTGGTCACCCATCAGGTTCCCTGCCTCTGTGTACGTTGCTTAACCTCACTGATCGGTTGAGATCAGCGAGCGCCACTGAGCTACGAGCGCTTCATAATAAATACGCTAATTTAGGCCTGTTTTAGTATTCAATTATGTGTTAAAACCGCGAAAGTTTACTAGGTGATAATATTGATAACTATAAGATGCCCGGGACTTCGTTCTCATGGGAATTTCGGAAAATTATGTAACTTATGTGTTAATCCAGGTTTCAGCTACCTCCATACCAGATTTTATCAAAATTGGTGCAGCCGTTTGAGCATTAAAGAGTAACAAACATCCATACATCCTCAGAATTTCGTAAGATCCTTCCTTATTCCTTGTTTACATTAGAAAAGGAACCTTTAAGCCAAATTTAACTTTCTAGGTCCAAGAGTTTGGGCTGGGCGTTGATGATTCAGTGAGTCAAGACTTCCAATTTTATACATATAGATTAACGCAACACACTAAAGGGTTCACACAAGGTTTGTGTCATAGGTCCTTGTAATACAAACACACAGCAAGAATTAACATGTGCTGAAGCATTAGAACAACAATATATCTATAAAAATAAGTTTAAAAAATTTTACGACTTTTTTTGTTTTATTTGTGCGTTATTTTGTTGCTTGCAGTAAGAACCAGTAAGCAGCTTGTGAAAAAAACCGCGAGAATCTATGAAAACAGTTAAAAAAGTTGTTATGTCAGTTGTACTTGTAACACTTTATCCAGGGCAAAGAAATACGGCTTCATTTAAAGAGTAATATAAAATTGGTGGTCCTCATTCACTAACTCATCAACGCCCAGTCTTAACCCTTAGACTCCTACCGAAGTCTGACGCCAAATAGCTTGCTGAGTTTCGTCGGTGCGTGGGAGTACCAGTGCCTTTAAAGGCATTTTCTGGGTTAACTCGCTCCATCGTCGACCTCATCTTTGACCTTATGATCAAGATTAAGGTCAAGAGTTAACCTATCTTATAATTAAAAAGAAAGAAAAAAACCTAGAAAGCTGACATTTGGCACAAACTAAGAAAGGATTTTTCGAAATTCAACCACTAAGGGGGTGAACTGGTGGTTTAAAGTATGTATGGAGAAAACCATTTTTTTGGACATTTTGACTCGAAACTGTCAAGATATACCTTAAAGGAAATAAACAGACACATGTTTTGCGATTTTTCGAAAATCATTCCCTGAGGGGTCAAGAATGAAATGGGTGACTAATAGAATTCTTTGCACGAGCGAAGCCGCGGGAACAAGCTAGTCTTCTATAAATCACACAGGCAATGAACGCAATAGAACCTTTTCAGAGGCATCAACAACGGTTAAACAAATAAGTATGTAGTATTAATCGCGACAAAGATTTATGAGACTTCTCTTTTATGAAATGTCAACACTTGTATGAATTTGTGCCCTCGGCTGTTCGCGTGGGCGAACTACGATTAGAGCTGAGCGACCCTCGTGGGAATTGGCGTGAAATTCACAACAACCCCGCAGGACCTTTATTCGGAACGTGGGAGGGTAAGAGCCCCGCCCCCGCAATACCATTTATAAATACTAGATGAATCGAGTAGCTAGACCTTGCGATATCTTTTGTAGATTGTTTGCTCTTTGAAATGCAACACGAACACTTTGTGCCTGAAATCGCACTTTCTAATGTCTGTTGAGTAACGTACGCACGCCGCCTCACCGCATTCCAAATTTAAATTATTTGCATTTTTGCTATAACATACGGTAGAATACAAGAAAAATGCTAGCACTACGCCTAGTACCTGTTTCCCAAAAAGGTCAGTGCGGAACTTGTTACTTTAATGTCAAGACTTAAGAAAAAAGACATTATCATAAATGATCATGATTGCCATAACTTGCGACATGTTCGAGCTGAGACTCGATACTGGAGCATGATGGGGCAATTAGTTGAAGATTTAAAAGGTAAGTAATAGTAGTAAATAATGCAAAGAAAGAGTTGGTGAGTCATACAAGGACTCTTCATACTGTTGGTCATAGTCGAGCCTTTTACAGATTCTAAGTATTTAGGCCATGGTCCAACCAAGGTATCCATACAAAAGTTACTCAGACGAATTTGTCGGCCAACTAACTTATTATCGGTTGCAACCGTTCCTCGACCTACAAACCCATCAAGCGCGTATTACAAGGGGGAGCCATAGAGAATATTAATCTGCGGTGTTTATCGACGCCATCTTGCCAGATCAGCTGAGCGCTCGCGGAGAAGCGCGATGCGTCAACAATCAACGGAATTTACAAAAACATTTTCTAGAAAATTCTTTCACTCCATTTAGAATTATGAAACATATTTGCACACGTGTTGTGTCAATCTGTTTACATGCTACAGGTTTATATCGTAACAATAAAGTTTAATACGTTTAAAAGTCTACATTTTATAGCTATTGTATATGTCAAATATAATACTCGAAGAACTATCGAATTCATCAATTCAGCTGATAAATATGCACTTTGTGTTTACAAACACATTTGACGCGATAGATATTGAAGTTTGACGCAACTAAACTAAAGAAATAAAAGGTTTCTATTTAAATTACTGATTACATGTGTATGTATTTGTCAAATATACTGACGCCCAAGTTACGCAAATAGTAAATTTTACTCTTGGTGTTGTCCATATAAATTTCTAAAGCAGCTGTTTAAATTTAAGTTAATTCACACTTTGTATATTTCTTATTTTAATACTTTAATTTTTCTTAGAGTATACATTTTTTTAACAATCAAATCTTTATTATGTGATTGTTTGCATTCCTTTGTACTTTTGTTAGATGGCAGGTATGTCATATGCTCACCTTGAGTTTTGTAAATATATTTTTCTTCTAATTAATTCATTAACAAAACGACACGGTGACCCTTCTGTTTTATTCCCGGAATTCTTGACGAAAGTTTTGCCATAGATATAAAGATTGTGCTTTAATGTTAAGTACGATTGAGTATCATTATTAGCATTTCGAAAATAAATAGATTGATCTGATCAACCAAACTAGGCAACATGTTTATTAAATATCGATAAAATTAAAATAGTTTTATATAATAAATGATGATAAACTTACTGTTAGCAGAATCAAAAAACATGTTATTAATGTAGCACCATATCAATTCGTTTGTTTTGGATTCAAGTTATCAAAAAATGTTTAAGTGCGTCGGGCAACGTAAGCAACGTTGTTAATTAGTACCGAATTAAATGACTAGTTATAATTGTAGAGAAAGCATTAATCGCTTCATTTCGTTCTACACCGACGCTTTTAATCATATTTATGTAAAGGAAAATATCGACTGTTTCAGTTCATTGAATGTACCAGCAGTTTGATAATACCCGCATGACGCAAAACTTCCAATTTTAATCAAGGTGACTCTATTATAGTATGTGCAATTTTGTTTGCTCTATTATAGTATGTGCAATTCGCAGACAAAAGCAAAAGACAATGTTAAAATTACAAAAGAATAATACACATATTATTAAAGTAAAAGTATTACTCACAATTAGTAAAAAAAAATCCCTCAATAAATAAAATTAGATAAAAATTTTTTTTAAGTAATTTAACAAATTAAATCAACTTAAAATTAGTGATCTTTATTTATATTTATTTTTGAATGTCGGTGCCAGCGTTTATTACAGGATACGCATAAATACGTTTATGCATGTATTTACTACCCCTACTGTCAAGGAGAGTATTTTAGAAGATTATTAGTGGTAATCGGGAATCTGTATCGTATTAAATGATCAACATATCAACATGTAATGCACTGACAAAACATTGGATTGCCTTGTGCAAATATTTATTGGTTTAAAAGACGATTTTCCGTAAATATGGCGGATTTCTGAGTAACGAGTATTAAGAACATTGTGTACAATTTTCCTTATCCCTACTTTTATCTCTGTGTAATGTATGTCGATAATTGATGTACGGTATGATGTTATTGCTAGGTGTTGATCTAGGAAGCATAAAGCGTATTGTTTACTAGATCGCGACAAGGGGATAAATGCATAATGCATCGCTAATTAGGCTAGGCTACGCGTTTGGAGGAAACTCTTGAGTCATTTTTGACGTCATTCCAGCAGACTAACAGGACTTACAATATATTTCTGGAACAATCATTGCTAAACAGTGTTCCGTTTACGCTTATGACAACTTGTCTTATGTTAATTTACTTCATTTCATATGATTTCATAAAATTTTGAAGAAGTGCGAGCCGGGCTTACAGCTAGAGATTTAAACCGATGTATTAGCGAAAAAAATCAATAATGGTGTCTATATATGGATCGAGTTCTCATTGCCTTTTCTGACGAGTTAAAGACAATAATCGTAAACTTTTGCAAATTAAAGAAATTTCCTAAAAAATATTTGGCTGTATGGTTCCGTCCTTTGCCTATCCTGATGGATAAAAGAAAACCAATACCACTATCTTGCAAATCTAAAATACTCAAGACTATATTTCACTGACACAAGTCATTAAACTGTTTTTTTTATGACTATTTACCTGTGGACCCTCCATTTCTGCATTGCTATTGATGCTGAAGTGAAACGTAGCCTCGCCCGACGATCCATTTCCACTGGCTGGGGCCGGAATGGAGATTTTCTGAAAAAACGAATAACAAAAATAAATAACCAACAAAAACTTACTAAAGACTAGCCACAAGGCACAAATGATAAAGCATATAACAGAAGGCAACACGCGTTGAAAGTCTGTCCACTTATCAACAGTACAAATATAAACTCTATCATTACTTTTATCTCTTATGAAGACACTTTATGATGACAATAAACACTTACGAGATACTCGTATATCAATTTCAGAAAACTGTACATCGATTTTTATATTAAATTATGTACAGAGGTCAGTGCATCAGGTTTCCATATTATAATTGCAAAATCGTTCTTATCGTAAGCGCACAGAGTGCAAGCATGTGGAAACCTGATGTGCTGTAAGTACGTACATATAAAATTTATGATTTTACAGTCATAATTCGACAAATTTCCGAAGATGGATGTGTAGTATAAGTAGAACTCTTTATTACAGCGTCGTAAATATGAAGGTTAAATATTGCCTTAGGCAGAATTTCGTGAATAGTGTATTAACTTTTTCATTGAAAATAGAAGATGAGATGATCCAGTTTTTAGTAAATATGGAGCAGCGCAGTGACCGCTGCGGTGACACGAAAATTATGACAAATCGTTATCCTGTCCTCTGACGCATGTTACATCATGCAAAAAATATTATGGAAATAAGAGTCCTATATAGTAGGTTTGACGTCATCATGATAACGCAGCCATTTGCGATTTATGAACTATCACAGAGCAGAAAAGTCTAAATTGTACAGTTCGTCAAAATACACGGTGATTAATAAAGATGTTTTCTTAGTCGAAAGTGGGAGCTGGAAGATGCATTGAAATGGTTTTCTCATGATTCACACAAGCGAAAATATTTTGTACGAACTCGGCCAACGATTTTACTATTTTTTGCCATATAAACAATCTTTAATTTACTAGTTATTACAATTTCCATCTAAGAGCTACCATTTATGAAGTCGAAATCCATTGATCGATTTCGAAAGGTCGTCTATGTATTGCTGTTTAGTAACACCTTCAGTTAAAACCACTTTGTGCTGAAGCAGTTTATGACGAACTCGGAGAAACCTAAGATCACAGAAGTTGTACTAATGGTGACCACCGCACAAAACCTGGACGGGCTATTTAATATCCTAAGTTGAGCCAGTTTATTTGATGAATTTCTTAGGTTGTCAGTGATTTGTCTCATAGCTTTTTTATTCAGACTATAAACTTTCAAGTTTGCGTGGCTAATAAGCCGAGCAATTGCCACCGAGTGCGTACGCGGTGAGCAATGACTTTCATCGCCTAGAATGGCAACGTCGCTGCAGCACATGAGCGCATCGCTCAACCGTTTCACAAGCTAGTCCGTCATGATTTTTCCACCAAAACGTTTGCTTCAACATATTCCAATTTTGTATCTAGGGCAAAAATGTCGTCGCAACAAGAACACCAACTATCAAGTCTGTTTATTGAGGTCACTGGGAGTACTTCACGGTTTGGTTGGCAGAGTCAGGAAAACATTATGTATTTCCGTTTCCGAATAATGAAGTTAAAATACTTGCCTTGAATCAGATTGATCAAGAAAATTAACAGATGAAAGGTGGACGCACTAGCAAGTACTGGGGTTATCATGTGTGATGCAATTTATCAATTTGTAGATCTTGTGAAGCATGACCCTATAAAGGACGAATCGAATTGTCCAGGCGTGCATCGGTGACGCGTCGGACGCACACCTACTTACTTGCGTGGCCGCGAGCCGATTTAAGGTCGCGGCTGACGATGTGTGCCAGAACCACAATGCCAGGCAATTAACCTATTAAAGAGAGCGCCGCGACACCGAGCAATAACCCGACAAGTCCCGCCGCTAACGTGTTAACTGATACTTTGATAGCTGAGCACGTTACGCAACCTCATCCTGCCTTCCTCGTCTATTATCCTCCAATTGATATTCTCGAAGCCCATGGGAGTACCTCTAGGGATAAGCCGCAACCACGATACGAAAATGTCGAGCATATAAGTCGAGTTCTAGAATACTTAAACGCTTTATAATATTCTCTGAGGTGATAAAAAATGCTAATGGTCAAACAAAGATATGACGTCTAAAACTTGAGACAAGTTTGATAAACATGCTGTAGTATATGGAATTATGAAGTTGATGAGGAAAAAACCCGCTACGAGCCGAGTGCGAAGGTGCTGAGCGCGCGCGCGGGGCGCGGCTTTCTCTGTGGTACCGCAGCCCGATATAAAGAGCGCCTCGCGATGGAATACTTTGGCATTCGGTGAACAGCCGTCTCGCCCGCATCATCTACGTGCTCATGGCTTCATCCATTGTTTGCTTTGCTGCTCAATTGTTCAACTTTCTTCGGATTTGTCACTAATACCATAACACACATGATTTGATATCTATTAATAGGTAACTAGTCCAATGCATCTCCAGATTGTATTATGTCAAGGTCGTTAGTTTCATTGTTTGTCTTGTTGCGAAGGTCGTTCGAGTTTGCGCCGCGGTTGGGCCGGAAAATACGAGGAAATCCATCATCCGTTTTCGAAGGATTTTTTTCAAGGCGTACTCAAATGCCGCGCAGACTACAGATGATTATAGTAAGAGACTATTATCAAATGACGCGTGATAACGACGGCAACAAGTGTTTGTAATCCAGTTACGTCATTTGGATGCGATTACGGTTTTTTATTTAGTTTCAATATAATTTTGCAGGATTTTTATTGTGTATTGCCCGTCGTGCTCAGCGACTGTGGCTTTTGTTGGTTACCTAATTTCACAGCAAGCGGCGAGCGGTACACGGACTTGCGAAGTGAGAGGCCGCCGTCGCAACCGGTCCGGTGCACTCGGCCGAAAGATATAACAAGCAACAACATATATCTACTTCATAGCCTCGGGTTGTTGGCTCGAGGTTTAAGGCTTGTTCAATACGCAAGCGCCCCGAACCTTAAGTTTAATAAGGTCTGTTTCGATTCCGAGAAACCTTTTATTATATGTATGATATAATATACTCAGTTTCTCCGGGACAAACCCGGACGCGAACCAGCGAACGCCCAAGCCTCGAGTTAACGTGTTGTATCTTATTGACGTAACGTCGTCGCGGAGGTGGAACGGCCTGTCCGATGCAAATTCGACTTTAAATACTCGGCTTTGAATATATTGTCTATATTCCGATAGTGGCACACGTCAGCGTTCGAAGATAATAAATGGTTCACTTCAACACGATTCGTAGCGGGAAATCCACGCAGCCGGGTAGTGATCGTAGCCACGTTAATTGCTTACCGGTTTATTTTCTTACTTTTATGTTATCTGTCAATAATTTATTAAAGTTGTTTTCAACCTTCGAGATTGTGGAGGGGCGCGGCATACAAAGAACAAGAAAACAAGTTATGAACAAAGGAAAACAAACTTTTATTCATTATTATGTCCTTTTCTTTTTATTCAATCTATAACTCAATTTACGTATATCACATAATTTGATCACCTAGTTTTCAAGGAAATATAAAACTAGTTCATATGCGTCATACGAAGTACTATTGAATAATCTAATAAACGCGAAAGTATATTCACCCTAAACGAGAAATCGTGAGAAGATGTAGTGTTATTTATAAATAAACAAATTGTCCGCTTTCGTCGTGTAGTTGACGTGTCTATAAACATTTATTCGTTTAAACAAGATACTTTTCAATGTGGTCATGTAATGAAATTGCTCAAAAATAGGGAGAACTATGTTGAATCAGTCGAATAAAATCGAGAACGCATCGTATAATTAGGCAACATATTCGCGAAGGAAATTGTTCTAAAACTAACGGTAGTAAGTCACTTTCATCGCAGACACATTTAAAGGCGAAGTGAGTGGCCAGTTATTCGTGAGGTTTCTACGATACTATTTGCATATTCGCCGACTTTCTAATGGACGATGTGGCCTCTCTTGTCGCAATCGTCGACGGTGAGGTAACGCCGATTCATTTAATTAGATATGTGGAAAAAACTATGTTCAAGTCTCGCGCATTGTTACTAGCGAACACTCGTCTTACTTGGGTTTTTCACTCGCACGCCGCTCGCTCATTGGTCGGTTAAAGCCTCACAAACCAACCAGAATGTAGCCTTTACTTTCGTGACAGTATACAGATGAAACAGTATGGTTGCTCAAAACTGCATACATCTTAATGAAGTATGATAATTAATTAAACTATGCTGATCATCTACGTAAAGCGTTTCTTTATTTAAAGGGTTTAGTCGCGGTTTGGATAGTAAATTCGGGTTTTACGCTAGGGAAGGAAAGTTTGGAAGTCACTAATACGGTAGAGATTTATATCTGTTAGCAAGAATAAAAATTATCAAATAAATTTGTTAATAACTGTAATTAAAGCTAAATCGACAAAATATACCTACTTTGTTATTAATGTAAAGTTTCCACTTCGGTTAATGAACTATGTAAGTAATTCAGCGTTGTTTTGCGCGTGTTTACTGATTAGATTATTTCTCGGGCAACTTAAACGTGCAATTTGTTATCGTGACTTCCTATGATAAGGGCGTAACTAAAAACGTCAAAGGCTCTACGAAAAGGAATACTAATCTTAATTTTTGCACAACAACGCCTACTTAGTGTGGCATATTGAATATTAAGTAGGCAATATAATGTATTAAAAGGTTCGCAAGGTGATATAGATGTTGTGTAGTATTTCGAGGCGAGTGGGGTCTGCGGGCTAGTATTAGCAAGGATCCATATTCTGGTGCCGTTCTCCTTCGCACGCGACCTTCCGCAGAGGAGGGGCACCTCTCACCGCCGCCGCCGACGTGACTGCAACCACGGCCTTACGTCGCGAGGCTGTATCGAAACCTCTACGTAACGAAGCTCTTTCCAACACTCAGTTACCCAATGCCCGATAGGAGTTCCGTCGATACACACATACTCCAGCATAACCACTAACATATCACGTGATCTACTTGCGTAACTTTATATTGCAGGCGCACCTTTTAATACAAAGCGAAATACATAGCAACATTTCATTATTGTCACATTATATTTAATGGCGAAATAATTGGTACTCGTTTCGCAGAACATTAAGCTTTACCGAGATAAAACTATTATTTACCGATAACGTGAGTTTCATCATCGCCATTTTATGATAAGAATGAATAATTCAATCAAGCAAACGGTATGCCGTAAATATGATAACAATTTTCAGGTTACATTTCATCCTAAAACAATAGTAAGTAAGTGGATGTTCCCACTGTATGACTTAGCCTACCCATTGTGCGTTCACTCAAACTAACTTTTACTAACCAAGCGACAAAATAATAATTCCATTGTTACATTTTGTACACATACATTCGCTCTCCAATCCAACCAAAATCACAGCTCTAATACTCGACCGTTTCTCATTATTACAATCAGAAACACAACATCCGGCAAGATTAGCGAAAAGGAGAATGGATTTTATGAAAACACAGATAACATTAACAAAAAATCTAACAAGTTCCCTAAGTAGCGTAAATATTTATTTTCGTTTCTTTCCGAGGACCTTATGGGGACTTCAGCCTCCATCAAAAGTGAGACGTAGTGCCTGAAAGGGGATCGACCGAGGTTATTTCCCCGGGGATTACAACGGAAAAGGGTTAAACAAGAAAATAAAGCAAATCTGATAGACTCGAGAAACCTACTTTACACGAGCGCGGATAATGTTGTGCAAAGTGATATTGATGATAGGCTAATTACACTTTATTTCCTTTGCAGCACATTATTACTAGTGACTGGATGTTGAGTTATAATAGGTCGTGTTAGTATTGTTAAGTAATTCAAAACTTGAACACTAAGTTTATAAACTAGTTACTGCTGCCAGAGAAATAGTTAATGGCAGATTTAGCGATGTAGCACTAGCAGACGACGCCACTAGACAATGTCGCAAGTATTTAGATCAAGGTGCGAAACACGCGTTCGAGAGTCGAGATCGGAACCGTGGAATTTTTGCCGAGGATCACGCTCGCGCTCATGCTAGAGAGGCGCATAAATTCATTATGAAATCGAAGCGGAATACTGGACATGAGAAATTATTGCATTTCAATAGAAATCTGCTCACGAATATGTTAACCATCCAAAGGAAAACTTCAATTCTCAATGCCGTGCTGCTTAAAACTGTAATCAACTGTCATAAGATTAGATACACGGCTATGTTGTAGACGATTATAAATTTATCAAATAAATTTAAATAACATTTCCTATCTAAAGCCTTTGGGAGGTTAAGATAAATGAAAACTTCAAAACTACCGAATGTAATAATCACTTCACTGCAAAGAGTAGTTCTTCAATGGAAAATGATAATTTGCAAACTCGATGATGGGAAAACAAACGCAGAGAATAGAACGATAAGGCCGCGTATGTATTTCCATTCCTTCAACTCGGTCTTGTTAATGTTTCGCCAATAACTCAGAATGGGGTCAAAAGTGAAGAATATTGGAAATAAATAGTGAGATGCATACCCAAGATGAGACACTTTCTAATTCAGTTTCATGTTAATATATCCAGAATAATCCAGTCTGGTAGACTTGGCGCCGACGCGACGTGACGCCGGCCACGCCTCCGCCTCCACAGGTTTATATTACGTCCGTACAACGCAACTCAATGATTTAGGTCACGATAGGGGAGATAAACCCTTAATATGGCATGTACATTTTGCAAGTTTGGATCACAATGAACCTTTACCTTTATGTGGTGCATGCCATTGCAAACTAAGGACTTACTGTAAATACAACAGTGATTTTGTTATACAATACTCAAATGTGTTAAATCTAGAAACATTCTTAGAGACGTCTAAAAAGTTTCAAACAACAAAAGCCTTTTACTGAAAAGCGATATCAGTTAGGATTCTTGGTAGATTGTTCTGTTCAGTCCCATAATAGATTATTCAAAGACACTTCTCTAGGAAAAACCTATTATGTAGATACAATAATTGCTATAATTCAATAATGAAATGAAACAACGCCTTTATAACAATAGGGTCTTATCCGAGAATCGTGTAAACTGTAAACTCAATACAGATCACGCAATCAAGCTTATTAGGCTAAGTTTAGTATCTGTATCTGTGCAGACTAAGTCAATAGGTGAAGTTGGTAAATAAATTTGCCGTCAGGCAGTGACAGTGGGAGCGAATGTTCGGGTAAAGGCAAACAACAGCGCTCAACACACACAATAAAGCAGACAAATTGACTGAGAAACCGCGCGGTGGCCGTATTCAATATACTGCCGATAGGCGCGCCCGGGTATTGTTTTCAGGCGGATGCGTTCCCAAACCAAATTACTATCTACTTTACCTTATAATAGACCTTGATTCGTCTTCAAATCGTAGGTACTTAGTTAATAATGATAACCCATTATTTTAGTTTCTTTGCTTCATCTATCAAAGAACACACGGAGCACAAGTTGTTTGAACAAGATTACCACATCGCTTATTTAAATGTGACAAATCGCCATAAAACCTTTTTCTAAGTCGTTATGATTTTAATTTTTAGAATGCGAATAAAATTAGAGCAAATAGGATAATTTAAGAACTCTGAAACAGTAGGCGGAGTTAAAATTAAGAACCATTAAATTTTCTCACACTGGAGCATTATTTTTTGCGTTGTAACAATCTACTTTTAATTCCAAGGCAGGTATTTATAAAACATCGATACTGTAATAACGTAGTTCGCCTCGTTGAGATAAGTCGCAAGGTGAAAACTGTGTCAATGCATTTCAGCTAAAATCAAGGGTACCATTTATAGCTCTAGTTAATATTCCATTACCTAAGAATTATACGAGTTTTAAATATTCACTATTAAAAAAGCAAGTACTGATTAATTAATAACAAAATTTATAGGCAAGTTATGATTAATAGCTTTCCGCCTGGGACTTCGGGAAAATAATGTAGCCTATGTTACTCAGGGATAATGTAGGATTCTGATAGCAAAATAATTTTTGAAATTGGTGCAGTGGTTATGAATTCATTCGTTAGAAACAACAAATAATTCATAAGGTTATGAATTTATTCGTTAGAAACAAACAAATATTTCCTTATTATAGTGTTAGTGTAGAATAATAACTACTTAATACATTCTATAGACTGATTCACAAAAAGGGTACAAGACTGACGTCTGTGATAGGCGTAAGCGCAAGCTCTTAAGAAGGCTACCAGGCTTTAGGCTTCACCCTTAAAACCACATAAGCGCACTAGGCCTGTCAATAACTTGATAAATAGCCCTCATCCTTTCGCAGTTGAGTAGTAACTAAACTTATGGAAAACTTATGATGAAACTGAAATTGTCAAGTGAATGGGAAATTTATAGACGAGAATCGAAGCGTATACGTTCGTTCCTAATTTGCGTCAAGTTGTAAAAATTTCACTCTCTACAAACATGCCCGTTCACTTTGGTGTCAGAATATGTTTACGGTAAAATAAGACAGATAGATTAGTGAGAGGACTTTCAAAAAATGGTTTTATCACTGTTTCTTATATTTCTTTTTATAAAAAGAAATAATGGTTTTTAGTTAACTTGAATGAATTATTTCATGCAAAATAACGATAAGCCGCAAATTTTGATAAAATCCAGTGTGAAGCGAGTAATTTGATTTGTTCAAGAATTTAGTGTGTTGCTGGCTGGTGTTGCCAACTGTAAACCAAGTACCAAGATTTTTCAAGGGCATCCTCCTGGGTCGTGTCAGTCAGTCACAGACACGGACAAAGAAAAATTAGTTGAAAGTATAATTCCATTTTAATGGTCCTCGAGATAATTTTCCTGGAGCAAGACCAGGATACTAAAACTGTTTTGGTTGAGTTGATATTACCCAAGCAGTCTGCCAAGCGTAGTTGATATTAGGAAATTAGCTCTTAGGATTTTGGGGAGGTATTATTTAAGGCGAAACTTTTGACTGTTTGACTATGACATCCTTCATAAGTTCAAGCTATACCCAAAACCACAGGACACTAACTTCCCTGATAGGCAATATAGCTGTGAGTGTACAGATTACCTATTTAACTGTATAGGTGCCAGATAACGGTTACTCTTGGTTCAGCTAATAAGATTTGTTGTATAACGGGCATTACAACTCGACCGATCGACAGGGCGAAAACAATTGGTGGCCCAAACCGGTTTCCTATTCTAAACCCACATTGCTGGAGACAAAAAGTCGACCAAGAGTAAACGAAGGACGACACATGAGTCGCATTACACAGCTGCCATTTCATGCCTTTGTACTAAATCGAATGCCTATATGGTAAGAAAATCGTAAAAAAATCACGGCTCAGGTGTGAATTTTCCGAAGCGATAGCGGAACAAAACGGAATTAAAATAAGTTCAATAACCTACATTTCACATTCAACCAGACTATCTTTAGAAATGACAATGCAGAGGACTCAGTGTAATGTGTATGTCGAATTAGCATAGTGTCCCCTTCGTCGTAGATTAACTTGTTAATAAAGTCAACTGTAAACAGAAATGTAGAGTTATAAGCCGAGCATAAATAAACATATTAAAATAAAATAAAATAGAAAAGTGGAAACAATAACAAGATATAGCACGAATGTTTCATGGGGTAACATACAGCGATTTGATCACGTTTTGTAACTAAACAGCCAAAAGGTTCTTTAATTAAGACTTGGGCAACACTTATTTTGAATTACATACTCACATTTGGTGGACGCGTCTCTTTTCATACCAAAAATAGGTTTCGAGGCGAAGGTCGTGTCGTGGATTGCAAACGTGCATTTTAATGTTTTAGTAGTCTACTGTTCCACTAAGTTTTTTAACCCGGCCACGCTTTAAATCACCAGTTATCGCTACCAAACCATATTTTGACTATCATTGCTTGAATTTTGGTGTTTTCTTTATTTGAGATACAGGCTGACGTTCTTTGATTTTACATAAAGCTTATTACGAGCTACAATAGGTCTTAATTGACTGTCCGTCCTAAATGCAGCTGAAGTTCAGAATAGTGCTGCGAGCGAGCGGTAACTTTTACCTGGGTTGCGTAACTCTGCCAGGTACAATTTATTATCGGCTCCATTGCAAACTTTCGTAATGTAAGCCAACTCTGCTTATGCATTGCACTTTGCATCTATTCGTTTAGCCCTTTTTGCATTGACACTTAAATCTTCACCACTTAGGTGTATGGAATGCACCTTTTGACTCTACCGTCTAACAATAACGCGACCGCACACAAAGTGTTTTTTGAGTTTCGAGATAAGCCGATTTCCTTAGCATTTTCTCATTGAAATCGATTGTGTTTGCGTATAAAAAGAGTTCCCCGATAGATGGTAAAAAACTTGCGGGGTCCATTCTAGTGAAAGCTGTGGCCATGACGAAGTTGTGTTCTATGTTTGTTTTTTAACTTGTCCGACAGTTTTGATAGGCACGCTGCTGGAATATTATTTCGGTACTAGAATTCCACGTCGAACAATCGTTGTGTAATATGGCTTTTGCTTTTTTTCTGTTATGTAAGCTTTTAATAGAGGCTGTACCTCCTAGACTGCCCATACTGACGTATAGTTCGATTGTGTTAACCTTTTTAGTTTCTTTCGAAGTTGGCGTTTGTGTGTCGATTTTAAATGGTCGACCCTAGGCAAACATCCGCTCATACATATTTAATTCGACATACGGTCACACAAACAGAGGCATTAGGCGAGTCGGATTGCACACGTGACACGAGGAAGACTTACATTACCGAGTACTGATCTATGACCTCTTAGCTGGGAACATGGCAGACAAATGAATAATCGCTGTAAATAAGATTGACCATGAAAATATTCACATGAAAACACGTCAAGGTATCAGGAACCAAATGTTATATAACGTAACTATTTTATACCGAAAAAAGTTTTCTAAAATACAACATTCCTTATTAGGTTTTGCTTTGGTTTATCATTCTGAAGAGCCTAATGAACATGCGTTAGATTAGGTTAGGGACAGCAAGAGAACAGATTAATTTTCCATGCAACTGCTTTCTTGACACTTCTGACTTTTGATAAAACTAATCTCAATTTACACCAAGTTTCTTACTTCATTACGTTTTCTCCAATATTGCAAAATTTGCATAAAAAGCCGGAACCAACTTCCATCTTTTTATTTCGTAATGCGGCGGTAAATAATTTCAAATTATGTACGTCAAATAAATATTTTGTAAAGAAAAGGATAATAAAACCTGTATTTTACAGAGAAGAGTCGTTTTAGGAATATTGATGTCGTATTGCGTTTTTTCTTTCATTTTAATTTTATATTTGTTGTTAAAAATTCATTTACGAATACTTGACGGGTCGCAGATACCAGTATCGCAAGACTGCAGACAATGTCACATTGCACGGTTTACTGCGCATGATCTCATTCGTTGCCCAATTCCGAATTGATATTATAAAACTCACAATGAATGGTAACGTGTACAAACATCTTGAGGTGGTGTACCTACTGTAAACTGTAACATACAAAGCTAATAGTAAAAAGTATTGATGGTGCAAAAAGTAATTTATGCACTAAAATGGTATACAATACTTGAAACAAAGAGTTCAAACAGTGTGCGGCACAATTGTTAATTCAAGCCTAATGCCCGAGCAAGCGCAAATGAAGTTGCAAATTAGCGTTATCCGAGTAAATGCAGTAAAATTGACAAAGCAAAACCAATAGCTTGTTAAGTACATGACGGCGCGTTCGCATATATGGCTTCTCATATGACTTCGTGATGGATATTATGTACAAATAAGTACATTTAAAAATCTTCTTCCTCGTTGGACATCGAAAGCGGTATTTAGCTATGTATGATGGACACGCGGTGGTCGGCACACGACAACTTTCCCCCTTTTATTGGAAAAACGACTCTTTGTACAGTAACTTACAGGTAAAACTCGTAAAGCACGCGCTGCACGCGTGGGATACCGGCCCGACCACAAACTACTTACTCAAGGTGTTGACAGTGTTCAATGAATACTATATTGACAAGCAGCCTAAGAGTAGTAAGATAACTATGACAAAACGATTGAATATTCGCATACGATATACAGTTCATTGCGGTTGTTACGCAGTGTCCGGGTTTTATCACGAATTTTCTTCATAGGTGAATTTGCATAATGGCCTCAACGTTGATCACGACGAGCCTTCTGCCGTTTCCAAGAAACGACTTGTAACAGTGGCACAGGGCCTTTTGAGGCTACATTCACTGGACGACTAAAAGTCTTTAGCAAAAGACGCAGCGATTGAATTGCTTCTGTTGTAATGTAACGGTCTATCCAAATGTCCTTAATGGTCGACTGACGCTTGCGCAAAGGTCGTTTGTCCAAATCGACTCAATACATTTTATTTGAGTAACTCGAAATGGGATAGACATTTTTAATGATCTCTAAAGTTGTAAAAGAACGACCAAATATGACTTAAAAGCCAGAACGTGAAAGTTAGGAATGGAAATCGGTAATGATAGAAACTATCTTATTAATTTTTACCTATCGTTATTGGTTAGCCAGCACAATAGGATGTTACAAAAAACGCGATATCTAATACACCACAAGTGCGAGTTAAATCAATTATGAATTAAAGCAAAGCAATGCCAATGAAAAGTAAATATTTACGTATTTCATTGGTTACTCTAACGGTTGAAAAGCAAGGGGCAATCATGATCGAGCGAAGTCAACCAGCTCTTTAAAAAACGTGTTATTTACACTTTTTTTTTTACTTCCATGCCAAATTCTCTTTATACATCTGACTGCACGTCATAACACTCATAACTAATTTATCTTTTAAGAAAGAAGAGAAAAGCGTTGAATAAAAAGAGATAGATTTTATGTGAGTAAGTCTCGTCCGTCGGTCCACTCGGGTCCAGTAGGCGCACGCGCAAAGTGAAAGTGAATAGCGCGGCTGCGCACGTACGGTGCGCACTGGCAGCCCCAATAAGACGACACCGCCGTCCGCATACTTCTGCAATTACCACGAGGAAATCAGTGCCGTTCCGCCGCCGGCGCACCCACTACCCCGCACGAGAGTAAACATACGGTAAACAACGGTACGAGCTGCTTACAACCTCATTTTCAAACTTTTTTCGTACAGAACAGGACATTTATCATAATTTAGAAAACCTAAATAAGGTGTTTCAGCTTAGAAAGGTACAAAACGATCTACACCTAAAGATAAATGGGACACTTAGCGTTCACTTTTCTTGGCCGATCCAGCCTTCAATATTGGCATATTAAGTCACAGCGTCTCAGGTGGGTTTTCTTGTAAGATTGTAATTTAATGTTTTAGCAATGTCATTGGCACATTGAGAACCTGGGCATTAAATTCTGTATGATTAGCTTATAAAGTGGGGCACACTTACCCATTAAGCCATGGACGGTCTCACAGATGTGAAAGAATTATTTTAAACTACTTCATGCCTACATATTGGATGACTTCAAATTAGTTACTTGTGCGTCCAGATGATTTGCCTATTCGTATGGAAAGTCGAATTTTTTTCCTAAGTATTTTATAGGGTTTTTTGGAAAAATTTGTTCAGTTACTTGGGGAGAATCGTCTTCTTAAGTTTCGCTACCAAATTAAAGTCACTCCATATAGGGATTGACGGCCGGTTTGGTCGAGTGGTAGGTGACGCTGCCTCTTGATCGGCGGGACCTGGGTTCGATCCCCAGTCGGGGCAAACATTTGTGTAAAAAGCAGATGTTTGTTCTCGGGTCATGGGTGTTTGTGTTTGTCTTTATGTGTTTTCTAAGGGACCCACGACACAAGGGAAAACCTTCGTGTGGGCCTTTGCGTGTGTAGCGTTTATTTTTATTTTATTTATTTTATAGGAATAGATATTGTCAAACAACTCACTATGGACGCAACGTCACTATGGAAACAACTCATTTAATTACATGTTATTATTTTATAATATGTAGTTCACTTGTTCTGCTGTTTATACATTTGTGTTATTTTCGTCATAATCATTACCTATGTCGTATAATGAATTAGGTACTCGTTTCGAAACAAGAAGGGAAGTTCTTAGAGGAATATTCTATTCAATAATGGTCCTTATACAGACGAAAGTAGATAGTAAATTGAGCTTGTTTAACGTTCCACTACACAACAAGTTAATCAAAACGGTGAAACAAAAGGTTATTTGTAATTTTCTGTTTTGATTATCCATACAACATTGTTTTCTTTTTGATGCCACGCAGTTATGTTACATAAAAAACAAGCGAATGTCAGACACTCATAAACAAAGTTCCAAATGTCTTGATACTGGCCTTGATAGTGCTCGTTCTTGATATAAGCATAATGGTTGATGAGCCATTAACTAAAGGAAACCAACTTAGTTCCGTTAATATGATCATCTGATGTGATTTGTTGTAGTAAACCGAAACACTGCATCGAATTTTTAGCAGCGTAAAATCTTGGGTGCTTAATCTATATAAATAAAAATGAATTGTTGTTCGTTAGTCTGATTAAAACTCGAGGCTGGGCCGATTTGGCTAATTTTAGTCTTGAAATATTCGTGGAAGTCCAGGGAAGGTTTAAAAGGTGAGAAAATATGGAAAAAAGGCGTAACGAAGTTGGCCGGGACAGCTAGTTTTAAATATATATTTTTGGAAAAAGAAAAAGCTGTTTATTTACATTCATAACTTAATTTGATTGTATTGTGTTTCATTTTCTCTTCAAGTCACATTACCCTTCACAATGTATTCCTTTATTGTTTACGTATTCAGCAATCGATATACAATTTCGTAATTAGCAGTCACGTTTCAGCGCTCATTTCAATTTCTCGTTCAACATTGGCTTACTGATTAATTATCGGGTTTATTCCACTCCTACACACTTATCTAAATAGCCAGATATTTGATGCATAATCGTCTTGTTTCTAGACAGTTTATTGTAGGTCAACAACATTCGATATCACCTTCAAGGGACGACGGATGTATGTAGTATCTCTAACACTGACCCCATGGCCAAATGCAAGCAATGAGCGGCCTTACCACAGCTACGGTTGCTCGAGATTTGTTCCGCCTAATGTGAGAGATCGTGCCGATATCCGTAATAAGTAGATGTTATCTTTAAAAATTCTCGTTTATTTTATACATTAGTAACAAGTAATTAAAAAAAAATTGAAAGTTAAAAAGTCGTTTGAATATCATGACCAACTTCTCTTTTAATTCGCGACGACAACGGTATATTTAAGCAGTTTAAAAGTGAAATAAAGATAAATAAAGTTTATTATATTTAAGGAAGATAAAGGCAATTTATGTCGAATTTCCAGTTCCGTATAGGAAGATACGGTTACACCTACTTTATAGATGTCGAACTCTTGAAAAATTGTGCATGGCTGTTGTGAAATGACGTCAATGCAAAAAAGATGTCAATAACCACAACACACAAGCTGAGCGCGTCATAATAAGCATCACGTCTCCTGTGAATGTAATGGAGGCGCATTCATGACAGAAACTACAGTAAGGAAAATCTTCAAGGAAAGAAGGAACACATGAAAGGAACCCAGGCAAGCTAGCTAGGACTAAAAGAAAATGTAACGATCAAATTAACAAACAAGGCAGCAAGATTAGGTGAAAATTTACTAGATCATGCATAAAAATAACGAGGAATACAATATTCATAAGGGAAAGGTCAAATTTCATTAAAAACAAACTACAGGAAATACAGAAATATGAATCATTCGTAGAAATAATGGTAACGTGACGTTGAAAAAGGTGAAACATTACACCGTCGTCGTCGTAGCAGTCGGATTGCAGAAATTTGTGCGCAATTGTAGCAATTTGACCAATTCAGCACATTTTCGGACAAGGTTCTATGCAGTGGGCCAAGTTTATCCGTGCCGTGACGTTAAAACAATAGTGGAGTATTTGAGATCTTTATGTGCTGGACGTAGGTTAGGTACAACAGGTTGTCCTTGTGGCGAGTGTAAACACTATTGTTTGATCACGTGGCGGCGGCCATTATGATCTGATAAAGGGGTTCTCGTCACCATAGCACACCTTTGTTCCATACTCCACAATGTCCATTGCAGAAAACGTGGCCCATTTTGATAAATTTGTTTACTTAGACCAGCTACATGATTTAAGATTGAAAATTGGCCTAGCATCTCTTTACTTGCTTATTCGTACTTTCAAACTATTTTTAGCTTCGTCTTTAAGTATTTCAAACTTTAAAAAATGTTTTATTTTGTTTTTTTGACGGAAGTTACATAATAAGACACAGTCACAATATCTAGAAATTGCTTGACATTAACTAACTGCATTTACGGAGAAGAAAATAATCCGACGTAAGTTATATTGCATTTTAAATTAAACTTAGAAAGAACGCAGTCACCCGAACCCGGAAGTTAATTCTACAGTTATACATATATTAAGAAAACGAAGCCATAAAACTATGAAAAAAAAGTTATTATGAACATTCATAAGAGTCATAATCATAAGACTCATAAGCAAATCTAAGAGGTAATTTCATTTAATTGATAATAAAATGGATCCTGTTTTTCAGGACTATATTAACGAGTCGTAAACCGTTGGTGAAGGCAATAGCGTCTCAGAGGACATCGACCCGCCTCACTCAAATCGCACCAACTTACAATGTGATGAACATTTAACTTTATAATAAAGAGAATCAGGTTCACTGTACTCCTAGTGCCTAGGCTCCGACACGTTCCTGCGAAGCTCCGATAACAATATTAACAATTGATATGAACTATGCTTCGCGATTGGCAGATAGATATCAAACTGTACAATTCAATCTGACCACCAAAAATAGGGTACTTAATATTCTATCGTCTCACGTTTTTAGTTACAGTTACAATGACTAATTGTCTAAATTGCGCGTTAAAATCTTAATGTAAGTACGTAATTAACTTTAGAAATATAAAATAACTCAACCACTGGTTAGTGAAAGACAGAACTCTAATGTAATTGTTTCACAATCTCTTTGAAATAACAAAAGCAACGAAACTGAAATCAAAGTTCATTGTCTTCAGGACATTAACCGTCTGCGAAATTGGAGCATAGTTGGAAAATTTGTAACTTTCCTTGTTATCGAAATACGCGAAGATTCGTCGTTGATTAATAGAATTGAAAAGCTGAGTTTAAGTAAATCGGGTTGTTTTCTGTAAAAGAAATTGAGTGAAAAATGTTCATTTTATCATGCAAACAATATTACTGCCTCTGAAGTCTTACTTGGTTTAATACAATTTATCGTTTCTATGAAAATTGCCGAAAAAACTTTTCGAACAAAAAATGTTAAAGAAAGGCAATTGGATAGTTAAAGACCTAAATACAAGTGGCGTTACGCAGGACAAGCCGACGGTCGTCGCACCTGGGAGGTGCATTCGCATGCTTGCTGGCGACTGGAACGGCAGCTATTTTTACCCCACTCTATCTTATTTACTATTCTGGTCCGCGACTCATTGAATTGTGGTTATTATGTGCAACTTGGATATATGCCAGCACCCGGACTTAACGCACCGATCGCGAGATATTCGAAGAATTATACGATGGCGAAACGGTTCATAGAAGCTAGATCATTTATCTCGAATGTCTTTTAGTTGTTAAAGCACAATGCCAAGGTTGTAGGTTCGCAACCGTTTAAAATTAAAAGGTAATTTACTCATTAAATATGTCGGCAGCAATTACTTTTGCTAGAGGTGTTCCTTATTTGTCAACAAAGAACAGAATCGTAGATTGCAATCGCTGTTAAACCATGACAAATTGTATGATACTTGATAGCAAAAGGTTTCCTTTTAAAAGGTTCGTGTAAGGTTGTCGGGGCCGTTTACATATGATATGAGCAAGTGAGCTGCAACGAGCAACAAGAGGAGACTTCACGTCAAACCGGCGAGAGGCGAGGAGCGAGCGGTGGCCACAACAAAACCGGTCGCTGGCGCCGCGCGACGGGATCCACCGAGGATTATCACCTTGTAAACAAAATTGCGATTGCTTTGTTTTTTAAGCAAAAAAATTGAATGCGGTCATAATTTTGACTGATCGAACGGGAAGGCGCGACTAATCGCAATAAAAAATGAACCCACGCAAATTCAAGCTACATATAACAGGGGACATGAGTTGAGGAAAAGAACTCAAGGCAATTCAGACAGTCGCTGTCAATTGTACATCTTTTACTGCATGTTTAAATCAAGAAAACTATCAAAATCAATGACACTGTCTGTCAGTTAAAAACTGAACGAGTTCGCAAGTGAGTCTGTAAATGGCAAGGTCGTCGGGCGTCACGAATGCGTGAAGGTACTCTGACTAGCAAGGGTACCTCCTGGGTGTTGGACTGTCGATTTTCGAAACGTTTTAGGATAAAAAGTAAATTGTGGCGACAAGCGGCGAAACGAAATCGACTAAGTGGGTCATCATATAATTTCGCAAGCGTATCGAGTGCCGCAAGCGATTTAACTGGTACCGCGAGGTTCGAGGCGCTATAGAGGCAAGTCAAGGCTCGCGTGCGGCCGGAGCACGGCTCCCAACGTGCTGGCTTCACCGCAAGCATCCTCACATCGATTATCCTGTCTGATTTATGCTCTTGTTTGCCCACTTTGCGTCCAATACAGGAGGCTGTATACAACACTACCACAGACGGTCTATACGCAGACGCCAGCTAGACCTTTACTACCATTACTACAACAAACAACCCAGATACCAGTTTTCTATCGTAAGCGTACGTACGCACCGGCTTCAAATCTTCGAGCATAAAATTGTCATTTCAAACTATGCGCTCTGATTGCGGTTGCAATTCGACTCGAATAATCGTGTTTGCTTTTCTATCATTTAGACTGGGTACAATTAAATTTGTTTCGTTTGTAAACGGCGTTTCTTTATTAAATAAATAAAAATAATGATTGGTATTTGAGAACTAGTACCTAGTTTGTAGACCTGATTGTCTTAAAAGGCCTTGAAGAGTCTTATTGTCAAGGTTCTGTGTAATAATTCAAGTGTCTTTAAGCTGTTTACTAAGTTAAGCTTGTTTTTGTTGGTCATGTGATGTTGTTGTATTTCACTATACGAGCGACTAAATTTTACGATCATTAAAATAATTATATGTTGGCAAATACAAGTTAAACCCAAATTAATCACACACGAGGTAACGCTAAAACGCATAAGTATGAAATTTTGAATTAATACATTCGCCATTAATATTTGTTTCTCAACAGTTTTTGTAATGCGAAGTGATAAGGTCATGGAATTATGTAAACTGTACGGATAAGTACGTGCATTAGTGCTCGTTATTATATCATCTATCTTGAGAAATCTAAAAGTAAAATATTGATTATAAGACGATTCAAGAATAGGGAAGCTGATTCTTTTTAAAACAATGACAGTAGAATATTATAAACAATGGATTAACGAAATGACGATTTATTTAGCCTAAAACACCTACTTTGAAGGTGTTTCATATCTCTGCTGCCTATAAGCTATGAGACTTCTCTTTTCTGAGAGTATAGACTTCCAAATCAACACAAGGAAAATTGTCCCTATGTATACTTAGAGAAAGTGAGATTTCTCTTGCGGTTTAATTTGGACATGCGTCCTTTTAGCAAATCAAGATAATTTGTCAACGTCAATAGAATTTAAAAGAAATGTAAACTTCTACTGTTATATATAAGCTTATGTTTTCCTTGGCAATCAATTCATGATAGTGAATAGTGAAGTTTCGTAGCGTATGCTAGGTTGGTCAAAGAAGTTTCTATTAAATTGTAAAGCTATGTAAAAGTAATATGCCTATTAGTAACAGACTAAAATTAATTGACTTACCCCTTCATTTCCGGGTAGGAACTGTATTTTAGGTTTTGCCAATTTGTCCTGAAACAGAAGAAACACATTGAATTAGAGATTATGAAATGAAAACTTTGTAGCACGAGTCAATTTCTGTGCATTAAACCAAAATCAATATGGTACGTAATTTCAAGTGCATACGTAAAAGGGAAACACGATGATGTCATATTCAGTTCGCTGAGTTTTCCAAGGTAAATACAAAGGATAATAAGTGACATAAAAACAACACATATGCTATGCTACACAACAGAAAAATTATTCAGTACGACGAACTATGATTCATAATTTCGAAGACGTTGTTACGCGATTTTAGTACCTCTGGCCTTTGATTTTAATATTTTTTCACACTTTATGGTGTCTAGTCTTCGCTTATATTCACAGCAGTAAGATATAGGTCAAGTGTTACATTATTTTCTGTAGAGTTGAATAGTTATAGGTTATAATATGACAAGGTAGTGTCAGAATAACACTATGGATTTTTATGTGCGCTTATTGGGTTTTCATGTTTTCAGTACAAAATAACAAGTATATTTGACTTATAAGTCACTGTATACTACTCACTGTAGTATCACTGTATACAGTGAAATGTTCTAACTAAATACTACCGAATATACATTGTTAACACAATTAACAGACTCATTGTGAGGGAGGACTGCTTAAATTTCTACATAATTACACTGCATAACCTAATCAAAAGTCGTAATTAGACGACAAGAAGCAAAACTAGTTGGGCAACGAGTCTGGTTGGCCACAATAAGCAAGTGTCGGCAAGTCGTTGCACAACTACGATGGTCGAACGCGAGAAACATAACTAGGCTGGGCGGCAGAGCTGATGACGTAACTTAAAAATTGCTTTACTTACTTACTTAACTCAATGTGAAATTCGAATTGCAATACCGCCTAGACGCGGGGAGGGGAGAAGAGGATGAGGAGGGGTTGACCCGGAACTGGTGGCATCCATGACCGTGAATCTAAGGGCTCGGTCGCAGCGATCGGAAGCCGGCACGGCAACATAAACGCGGCAAAACCACGATGCTAATGCTTATTGAAAGATTTCTCTGCATTGCATACGATAAACGCAAAAAGGATCAATGCACATTTGTAACTTTTCCATGTAAAAACTTCTGAATGGATTTCGATGAAATGGTAACAGAATAACACATAGAATAAGCTATTTTCAAAAAATTGCAAAGTAATTAAATCACGTCTTCTCTTCTACAAAAAATATCAAGAATCACACATTGGAAGGTTATACCTCCCTATACGTGATCAATATTTAGGGTTAGGTACGCCTAAACAGTATACGCAGACTCAAGAGCATATCAAGCTTGACAGGTCTTTGAATAAGAGGCAAAATCGTACTTTAACTTTCTATGGAGCTGCTAGTAAGTGGGTAAAATCTATCTCTGATTTCCGTCAATATGACAAAAATATCAAAAATTAAGATTCGTTTTAATAAAATTATGTCGGCGAATTGTAAACCTGTTCCAGGACGGCAAGGTTATGTTTGTATTACTTTTTTCGTGTTCTTATTTAAAATAAAAAGGGCAAGTGCGAGTCGGACTCGCGCACGAAGGGTTCCGTTCCATTATCAAAACGGCAAAAAAATCACGTTTATTGTATCGGAGCCCCCTAAAATATTTAATTTATTCTACTTTTAAGTACTTGTTGTTATAGCAGCAACCGAAATACTACATCTATGAAAATTTAAACTGTCTAACTATCAGGGTTTATGAGATACAGCCTATAAAAACGAGCAAAAAAAATCACGTTATTTGTATGGGAGCAACCTTAAATATTTATTTTATTCTGGTTTTTAGTATTTGTTGTTACAGCAGCAACCGAAATACATCATCTGTGACAATTTCAACTATCTAACCATCACAGTTCATGAGATACAGCCTCCAACAGACTTTCTATAAAAACGAGCAAAAAAATCACGTTTTTTGTATAGGAGCCCCCTTATTTTTTTTTTCTGGTTTTTAGTATTTGTTGTTATAGGGCACATAGAAATACATCATCTGCGAAAATTTCAACTGTCTAACTATCACGGTTCATGACACAGATACAGCCTGATGACAGACGGACAGACAGACGGACAGCGGAGCCTTAGTAATAGGGTCCCGTTTTTTCCCTTTGGGTACGGAATCCTAAAAAAAACTGATTCGTAATGAGAGTAGAGCTAGTATCTACGTTAGATAAACTTGTTAGTGATTTCAACATTTTGATTGATTTTAATTGTTAATTTCTGTGTCCATTTCACTACACAATAATTTAATTTACCTAAGTTTGTAGTTTGTAATGATCAATGGATACTTGCCCTATTATCTCTTTTGTCTACTTTAGTAAAAAAGACAGACGGAAAGAGAGTGCACAAGAATTATAGTATTGTATTAGTATTGATGAATTTGGTAAATTGTGAACAGTAAGTATAATGTAAAAAAATATGCTTCTACCAAAAAAGGAAACCAGTAAAACAAAATAAACTTGATGAAATCATGATTATACGATCATAATTCTTTTTGATAGATAATCCGCATATGGAGATATAAAGATTTAAATATTAACACGAGATCTTGGATTATGAACAAATGCATTTTGTTGATAAAAAAAATATGATATCGGCCTTGTCTTGAATTGGTACGTGGTACAGAATGAGGCAATAACATGCCTGCACAAAGTGACCTTAGCGGAATATGCCAGTGACCTTTAGCGAGGCAAAAAAGCTTTTACATGATCAACATTTTAGACAAGTGAAAATCAAGAACCAAGAACACATCACGGCCCCTAAGTACAAGAGTTATTACTTGTTTATTATCCTGCTTGACCCCACATTTGTCATTGTTAAATGGTTATCTGCTATTTTTTAATGTATCGGCAGGAACGCTAATGTTTTTTCGTAAAACTTATTAATACATGAGGCTTTGTCCACCCCGCAAATGAAGGAGTGATAAATTATAATGTATAAGTACTTGTTAATTCCCAAGTACAGCAACCACTGGACAATCAAGACATACTTTCTATCAACGAAGTGTAAATCACAAAAAAATCTCTTAAAAATTTTGTTAAAAAAAAAGTAACGTAAATAATAAATTGATTAAAATGGGAAAATGCAACATAACCATCAATTTTTTTAGCTTAGACAAGACAACAGGTGCGAAATTAGGCTGTGCGTGAGAACTACAAAGTCCAAGAGTTTTTACAAGCTTACTTTAACAATTCTGAGACACTATATTGTGATAGCAAATCTTCAAATTATGTGACAATTCTATCTCGGCTAGGTAATTGTTTTTCCGTTAAGTACTGTTATTATAGAATTTACGGCAGTTTTGAGGAGTTTTGAGGTTGGGTAGTTTTATATTTTGACCTCGGCATTTTAGCCGAATGACAAGAACGAATGCTTGAATATTGGAAAGCAGTAAAAACAAAATAATCGCTGCTAAGTAAAGGTAAATGCGCGAGTGGTTTGACGAGATAAGAAAGCGTCAAATCGCGAGGCGGGGCCCAGAACCGTTGCACGAAAACTTTTGACCAGCCAACTGGGCCTGGCGACACACATTCTTTCCTTCCGTCGCCATTTCCAGTACACTAACTGCTTTTACACCT
Source organism: Aproaerema taeniolella (assembly GCA_949987775.1). Classification (NCBI taxonomy): domain Eukaryota; kingdom Metazoa; phylum Arthropoda; class Insecta; order Lepidoptera; family Gelechiidae; genus Aproaerema; species Aproaerema taeniolella. The sequence goes on from OX465260.1 coordinate 10,817,269, forward strand.
TTATTAGCGTTTATGACGGTTAATCCGTATCTTAAACTGAACAGAAATATGCAGAAACTAAAAAAGGACCAATTTCAAGAAGTTAGCCGAACGAAGAATGGAGATCAATTCAAAAACGACTTCAAAAATGGCGCTCTACCTCTACCTGGCAAATACTATTATTTTTGCAGTCTTGCAAAGACAGCCGAACAATTAAAAGCGCGGTCAGTTATCGTTAGTTTGAAATTAAAAAAATAGATAGTAACTTAGCAACGTATCAAGTTGTTGAATGGCGAATAACATTTGACGGTGACAAGTCAATAGTAATAAAGCGACATATTCGCACAGCTGGCTCTACGTTCTATAACTCAACTCATTTTGTTTTTATGCATAACATTCTGATAATTTTAGGTTTATATTGTACATAGTTATGGTTTATAGTCGCGTTACTTTGACTGACAGTACATCACTAACACATTTTAGACACTTTGTCCCTTTCGCTTGTCCAATAGGGCGGTCTCCCTTTCAGTCGTAAACGTTGTCAGTGATCATAAAAACACTACATGATTCGTGGGTTCGTCTATTTTACTGCCGTTTTACGTTATTATGTAGTACCTCGAAATTCCCGAAGTAATACCTGTCCAAACAATTACAATCCCTTTAAAATCAACAACATTACGTAAAGCTACGCGGTAGTGTCTGTAGCAGGTTGAGCTGACATTTTGCAAACTGGTTTCGCTAACTATTCCAGACCTGAGGTAAACCTTAGGTGTTGTAAAAGGTAAAGTACTTTGCGAAAATTGAAGGCTGGCTGTATGATTTGCAACAAGGACTGAAGAATTTTATCCGACATTTCAATTTACCTCGCACTAAGCAAATATTAGGATATAGAAAACAATGATAATATGCAAATCTGACTGAAGCTTCGAGATTTCAATAGCCTAGGGAAAAAGGCGAACTTATTACAAAACCCGTCTTAATAAAAATAGAATCAAGGGGCGGAGGGATTTCTTGGGAGAGTCAAACATCTGTTCGCGTGGGGACCGGCGGGGGACCAGGTGCCAGGCCTGGGGGACGGGAGCGACGACCCCGGACCCTATCGCGCGTGCTCGCCGTCATGCATACCTCCGAACGTTCCATAATCTCACTCACGGTACCGATCGTTTCGAACGGACATCACAGATTGAAGGCGCCGTCGACTTATGGCCTATTTACTATCGCAACTACCTCGTGTTCTTTTAAATTATCAATAACACTACGTATATAACTGTACAAAATCTCATCGTAGATGTCTTAGAAATAGTTTCTTTAGTCGCATTCGTCGTCGGTAAGAATGTTTTTAAGATTTGACTTAAAACTGAAAACAAACACTGCTTCCGGTATGCTCTTGTTGTCACGAAACTCTTTAGCCAAGCATCTTGTTTCCAATTACAGCTATCGATTACTTACGTGATATTCATAACTTTTATTAGACCATTCACCTATTCATTGTGTACACATCGTAACGTACTGTCATTAATTTACAGAGCAATTACTATCGAACAAGTTTTCATGCGAACGTAAATTATAAATGATTGCAGTGAAACTTTAGGCGACAGTGATTCATACAATCAAATGCATTTCTAAGGTCTGGACATGGTCACTAGCCGGCGATACAAAGTGAATCATTCTTTTCAATGGATTCTATAGCCGGGAAAAAAAGGCCAGGTGGCACGCTCGCACAACGGTAACAAAAACCGCCAGACCTGACGTAGGTCGGGAACGTTTACGGGAATATGGATTCTAAAGTAAAAATCAAGGGTTTATAATCGTTTAGCAGGCATTAGAATAGACAGTCGTGATCTGTGAGCAGCCACAAAAGATACACATCGCTGTAAAACACGTGCATGGACTGTGGAATCACAATCAGGTGGGCGCTCTGCTTTGCGCTACCTTACGTTACAAAATAAATTGTTTATGTTGGCACTTTGGCTGTCTCGATTTTTGATCTTTATTTCTAACATCTGCTTTACCTGGTGCTTTCGGATTATCCTCAAATTGAAGTAATAATTCACAAATCATCGATCCCTTTTGGTTCGACAAGATTATTTAGACGGATAACCAGTTTTTGATGTATCGACGACATTCATTCGAACTTGTTCCTAATACTATAAATGTCAGAATACTAAAAAGCGTCCAAAACAAAATTTGCATGTTACTATTTAAATATCGATAACGTAATTTCCCAGATAGTAGAATTATTTTTAAGACTAGTCGAAAAAACAAACGATTTTAATTAAGTACATAACAGGACCGCGAGTTATTATTGACTTTAAATGTTTCTAGTTGTTTAAATGCCTCATTACTTAATTGAATGTAGTTAATGGGAGCTTATGTCTAGCTGTAGACTTTCAAAGTGATGTTATTGGAATTTATTTAATGACTAAGTCTAATGTTGCGAGAGTAAGTAAGTGTGTACTTTTGAATTGAAGGACACTGACGATAGGTGTTACTTGAATTCAAAATTTTGTCACTATGACATGACATTTAATAAAATAATTTAGGTAGGCGTACTTTATTGTAATTCGTTAACTTCTTTTAATCGAGTACAACATTAACGTTTATAGACCATAAATAACTGACGCTCTGCTTATAATCCCCGATAGGAAAGATCATATAAATAAAATAGCTAAGGCCTACACTGTCCACGGAGCGTAGCTTTCTTGGCCCCACTACCCCTCAGTCAGGCCTGCGGTTATAGCCTTATTTTTTTAGGTATTGAGATTCTCCTCCTTTTTTATTTATGAAGCCGGTTAAAAATAGCCATAAACCCAAAGGTATATTGTTTGTTAAATGTAGATAACTCTAGACATTGTTTCGTGAAAAATAGCTGTAATTTATTTATCTAAAGTAGGTAGACACCATATTATTTTCATGATAGTTATTTATGGGCGTTTTACTAAGCTTTTGAAGAACTAAGTTTTAAAGCAATTTTTTTTTTTACATACATTCAAAGGCCCACATTAAGGTTTTCCCTTGTGTCGTGGGTCCCTCGGAACACACATAAAGACAGACACAAACACCCATGACCCGAGAACAAACATCTGCTTTTTACACAAATATTTGCCCTGACTGGGATTCGAACCCAGGACCCGTCGCAATATTTAATGTATTTTGATATTTTTCTAATTTCCGCATGCCAATCATTAGACAAGTTAGGATTTATACTTTACGGTTTTAAAAAACACACCTAATTACATAAACGACATAACCGTTACAAAATAACAATATTAAACGATAAATTAACAAAATATAGTACATAAGGGAATATTCATTTATTACGTAAGACGATTTAGGGGGGGAGGGGGGTCGACCACGTCTTATTTTTTCTTACAATGGGGTGGGAGGGGGTCTTGGTTGTTCTTACGTAAGATCAAAAATAAGCGCAAAGTTAAGATTATACTTTTAAAAAGCGCGCGCTCGCATAATGTGCGTCTAGGTCAACGATTTCCATGGCAACGGGAACTCCCCCCTGTGCCCGCCCGCAAAGCGCGGGGAGTTCTCGTCGACCAGTCGTCACTTGTTTTACGTAGAAATCACTTCGCTATAAATAAAGAACAAGAAGAGACACCTGTAATCAGAGATGTTCCAGTGGCAGATCCACTTTCTGAGTGGGTTTTGAGCCCTTGGACTGATCAAAATAAAGGCAAAGATGAATGATCAAGAAAAATACGACAATTATGCCAAAGTTGATTTTTACCAAAAAATTAAAATTAGTAACTAGAAATAAAAGTGACGTTCCTAAATAATGTTGCATTGAAAAATACAAATTAAAACAATCCAAACGTGTATTCATTTTTCCTTTAGAATCTTACGTAATAAATATTACACAGGGGGAGAGGGGGTCGGCCGATTCTTATTTTTTCTTACATAGGGGGGGGGAGGGGGTCAAAAACTGGCAAAAATCATCTTACGTAATTAATGAATGTTCCCTAATGAACTAAAGACATTATCACTTACAGCTATTTAATTCTTCCTCAACAATTAAATAAAGTCATTGAATTTGTTTACTTCATATAAGGTTGAAGAATTTAAATGAAAAATAAACTATTAGGTGGGTACATACCTAGTTTCATTATCTATAATTGTTTATTGTCACATAATAATTATACGAAACATATTTAAAGTGATTGATTAGGTTGATAATGATAACTCTAAAATTCCGTTGAGGAGCTACGATGCCACAAAAAAAAAAACAGATGTACAGATATACTTGTCAAACTTATAACACCTTTCTTTTTGTCGGGGGCTAAAAACGATAAGAAATCTCTCATTGATGAAGTTTCGCGTAATACTACCAAGGATGATAGTTAAGAAATTTCATCTTACTCATGTCCAGTTTCGTTAAATTAAATGACTAGACACTTTTTTGAATATTTGTTTAGAGAATTGACATAAATTATTAGGTCTGTGAATGGATTTGTAATTCACTTGCCCATCACAATAATAATTTATTTGTTGGTACTGAGTGAGATAAGAATTCACAAAAGTGGCCATTTCCACAAATGCGCTGAGTAGGCAATTAGCAAATATACCAAGAACTTAACTTTTTAGTAAAGCCCAAAAGTACCTCGAAATAAGACTTTCTAGAGTGACATTTTACTCAACGACTTTCTTTTAAATGAACTAAAAATTAGATAAGAATGTTTTTCTTTTTATTAAAAAAAATTATAACTGATAAGAATCAATAGAAAAAGTGCAACCGCCACCCAAGTAACAAAGCAATATAATAAGAAAGGTAGAAATACAAAAAAGTCAGCATTCGCCGATAACTACAGTAATTTCCAAGCAAGAACAGAGCACAATAAAAAAATAGTTTGTAAAATCATATCTCATTTGTCTAAACTAAGAATCTGACTTGTAATAACTAAAAAATATTCTACAATGGAATGGTTAATCTAGGGGTTAAATGCGAAAATCGTTGAGATTCAGTCAGCCTGAGAAAAAAATATATTTTGGCAATCAATGCATAGACATTGACAACTTGGTAAAACAACTTCAGCAACAACAGAGCCACTTTCAGAGCCACTGAGTCTTGGCGCTACCTTGATTGATGTTGATATGACTACAAGGAAATGTGTTCCTAAATCACGATTATTTACTGTTTCGGTTTTGGCCGGTAGCCACCCCTGTCGAATTTATAAACCAAGTTGGCAAATTGATAATTGCCAAAAAATCCAGAACTTTCTATGAATCGTAAATAATCGATTAATTTTGTCAGGCTATTGATAAATCATTTAACACACACACCCATTAAATACCGCATATTTAAAATTACAATGAACTATCTAGCGATCACATTTTCTTCGCAAAGCAAAATTTTAGCCTTGGCTATTGTCAATGTCAATAATAAATAACATTCATTCAAAACAATTGTCATATCTGTTACCTGTTTAATAAAATCTTTTTATTTAGCGGAATACGCAATTAGTTTTCGCATATTGAGTAGCTACACAGGTGCCAAGAAATGAGAAGTTTCTACAATCTTAGTATAAAAAAAAAAAACAACGGGTTGAACTCCGGGAGTGCCGGCTGAAGTGAAAACTTGAACATTAACGCTGTGCATTAATATGGAAATAAAACAAAATACACAAAAAGAGTCCGTTATTCTCTCAGGATTCGAACCCTCGACCTGTTGCTTACAATCTGGCAACTTTTCCACTCGACCAAACTGTCTACTTTCAATTCAGTAAAATAGTCTATCGGTATTTGCGCACTATGTGCGAATAATCGTTGACATCTGTCACAGAGATAATTTTACCATAGGGCTGCCATACGTCCGGGTTTCCACCCATACTTCAAAGTACACAACGCTGCAAAAGAAATGTTCACTTCAAAAAAGGTGGCCACCCTATCCTACACATTTTCGATCACATCTGACGATCACGGTCACGTGACATCTGACGCGAGTTCATCGCGAGTTTAACATTTTTTCCCCATAAAAAAGTGCTCAACCCCGCTAAAGAAGTTTCCACTTCAAAAAAAAAATTGGCGCTCTTTATCAACGAATCGTATTTGTATCAGCTAGCTACCAACCATTCTCAAGAAAAAAAATATTTGAAGGAGTCAAAGGGTCGTGAGCATATCGTTGTAGTGTGAGCCAAATCTATCATAATTTTTAACCCTCGACAGATTAAAGAGGGGTGTTTTCAGTCTGATGTGCGAGTCTGTGTATGTCTGTCTGAGGCATCGCAGCTCCTAAACGAATGGACTGAATAGGGAATATGCATGTAATTCAAATGTGGTTAAATTTTTTTTTAAACAATCTTTAGCACTTCACAATTACCTACTTTATTTGAATATTTATCATTATAATTTATTTTTGAGTCAGAAATTAATATCTTAAAAGTGCAGAAAAACTGCGGGAAATTCAAATATCCAGCACGCGTTGCTATTGGTAAAAGTGAATATGAGTTTATGACAACAAAATGAATTATAGTACTTTTTAATGGTTTTTAGACCGTTCTTTAGATGGAGAATATTGTTCCATGATGAATTAGTTGAAAGTTTAGTCGAAATATATTAAAAAACAGTGAAATTAAACCAAAATCTGTGACGAAAAAGTGAACTGCGACTTCACGTTACGCGCGCCAAAATGGTGGCCGTTTAAAATTCTCGTTTCAGTTAGCTATTTTTAACTTTCGAAAAGAAATACTCACAATTACTTTTCATAGTAGATATTTTTATATGATTATTTAACGATGTAAGTTATTTAATAAAAATACAAAAAAATACATGCATATTCCCTATTCGAAGCGGTTTTTTTTTGTTCGAAAGCTGACGTAATCGAAATGGTTCTTAGGTATATTTGATCAAAACTGGTTCAGCCGTTTCTTCATCAGCCCATATACGTCCCCACTGCTGGGGCACGGGCCTCCCTCAATAACGTGAGGCGAGCAAATAACTCTTAAAAGCGATCGAATGTCGGAGGTAAAACAATACAATAAATTTTAGTCATCAACATCATAATCGTAATAGAATACTGTAAGAATATTTGTGACCAAGATATTACCACTTGATAACTCCCTAAATTGCAATAAGAATATAGGCGAGTCAAGTGTATTTCATTTATTTTCAAGTCTACATCTTAATATAATTTCTATTTGTTTTAAAAATAATTCACGAACTCCCCAGCATGTACACACGGCTGTACATGTTGACCTTGACGACACCCATATCTCTTTAATAAAAGCGTCGGCTTTCGTAGTGCAAATGGGTAACCTGATGTGCTGTTGTCTGTACTTTCACCGTGTCGCAGGCACCCCGCGGCGCAATATTGTCATTGCGTCTATGCGCCCGATCTGCTTACCTAATGTTTGCGAAATCGGACCCACTAACAAACAACATGCGCCAAATTACCTTCAGAATAGAAATATAATATACCAAACGGCCTAAAAGTCAGATCCAATTTTTGGTCGAACACCTATTTAATAACTAAATCACGGCCTAAAAGTCAGATCCAATTTTTGGTCGAACACCTATTTAATAACTAAATCAAGGTTTTCATCAAACACTTAATGAAATTAAAAATTCAATTTAAATAATTTAAAACTTTCAGCAAACTATTTTGAAATGTTTCTAGGAGAGATCAAATGGTCCTAAAAGTAGCCTTAATTTAGGAAAATCTTTCTTGTTTCAAATTGTTCATTTCAATTCAATTTCTTCATCAATGGCAGTGCTCTTAACAGTCTTATTAACTATCTACACATTCAACAGTCTCTGTTAAGTTGTCAAGAATAAAATCTTTTGTCAGACCACTACCATTCTAAGAGATATGTAGAGATATAATATGTGCGCCAATAGCCACAAACAAAAACATTTTTTTTTCGTCGCTAGTAACTCTTAAATGGCTGAACCAATTGTACCTAGCTAAGAACCATCTGAATTACGTCAGCTTTCAATTTAAAAAAAACATCGAAATAGGTCTTTTTGTTTATTTAGGAGTATTACTAAAGACAGACACACAGTCAAACATGTCAAACTTATAACACCCTTTTTTGTCAGGGGTTAAATATACATATCTCAAAGACTACGAAGTGTGTCCTAAGAGACCCAGTATGATAAGTCTCTCTGTCAAGTTGTCAAAACGAAAGTTTTTCCATAGATTCAGAATCAGTAATGAATACCTGATGCATAAAAATAAGATTTTATATGATGATTATGTTTCAAAGGCACACATGCCTATAAAAACAATACAAGGTTGAATTTCTAACAACTGGCACAATGTATTGTTAGCTGTATAAATTTATAATACCCCAAGGTATTGCCAGTTACTGGACTTATTGACAGATTATGTATTTTTTGTTCACGTCTTCATATGATATACTAGCCTTCCGCCTGCGATATTTTAGTTGCATCATGCTCTCGAAGGAACCCTTCAAATTCTCAGGATAAATGTAGCTTTTAGCCAACCTTGTAAGAACAATTTTGAAACACAAAATTTCATCAGTATAGGCTGGATAGTGTAGGGTGTGAAAGAATAACAGACAGATAAGTTATTTTTGCATTTACAATATTATTATGGATGTGGGTTAAAAAAATGTAAACTAGGTATGTGTAAAGTAAGATAAATTAGAAATAAGTAGTAGATTAAGTAGGCATTTAGTAACTAAAATTAATTTGAAAAAGTACATTATATGTAGACTTTATGAAATGTTAAATCACTGCCGAAAAATGTTATGCTGGCTTGACATTCAAATACCTACCTTCCTAGTGCTTATGTAAAAATGCAGGTGTGCACATGGCACACACAAAGACCTATACAGGACATTCAAGGTGAGATATAACTGAAATGTTTTTTCTTTCTTTCTGAATTTGGACTCGTGGTACAGAATCTTGAAGAAATTCTTTTATTTCTAGATTTATGATGAAATAGTTAGATTTTGTAAAGATTGTATGCCTAACTTAATTTTAATTTGTGAATATGGATTTTAAAACTTAACTAAATTTAAGGTATATTTAATTTTGTAGGTCAGTTTCTATTGTTATTCCAGTCTTTTCATTCGATAAGTAAGGGAAAAATCACACCTCTCTATTTTCTTTTGCTCTAGTGGTTTTGCAGAGCCCTAGGGTTTCGCATGGCCTCTGTATATAAAAAAACAGTGCTCTAAAGAAATACATTGCAGTAATGGTGCAGTTCAATTCAATCCTTTAAAGGATAGTGTCGACAATATCGTGATATTGCCAATGTCTGAGTACTTTAATCAAAATTAAAAGAGCCTCGTCTGTCGATCAGCAGGGTGCACTATAGGTGAGAATTATGATTTTTTGAAGCATTAAGATGTTATAACCCCACACACCCCATATGCTGCACTTGTTCTATTAAATGACAAAATAACCAAAAGCGTTGCATTTTTTTCGAAATCATTATTACTCCACAGAACAATGTTCTATATTTGATTTTCCATCTTTTCGGTCCTGTGGTGTTTTTTTTCATCAACCAAAAACCCCAAGCTAGTTAGTTTTCAGTCATACTTTATATTATTTTCAAATGATTTAATATTTACATTTTATTTAACATTATTTTTTATGTATGGAAACTTTTACTATTCTTAATATTCTTATAAAAGTCTACTTATTAAAAGGTTAATTAATAAAATTGTAACAACTGCCTTTTCAGAGATGGAATAGAGCAAAAGAATATTGCAGAAAAAATGAAAGTTGATTTAAAATTTGCAATGGTCCCTATGAAGAGAACAGTAGCTTCTAGCTAGAGGTAGATACCAGATATTATTAAGACAACCAGATTAGGCTTTTACTAAGGGGTACACTGGACTGAGAGATATTGTGCGAATCTAAACAGCTGAACGAGAGTAACCCTGAATGAGAAGAAGATTAAACCGGAGAATTTGTTAACCAACTTATTAAAGAGAATTGGGTAAATATGATATTTAAGTTGAGGTAATTTCATAAAAGTCTAAATACACCAGGTATTAGCAGCTTTGATTTTCAAATCTTGCCTAATTTTAGTCTTCAATAAAAAAAAACATAATTCTTTTGATATTTGTGAATAAAAAATCGTTTAGTGAACCACTTGAAACAACTAGCGCCATCTAACATAATGATAATGCTTTAATGATGACCTATTCCTCTGGCCTGTTGCTCATTGGTTGTTGATTGTAAATCACCTTGTATTATCATGAAACAAATAAGATAGGTAACAAAATGTATAAGCAAAGTTTTTTAATTTAATAAACTTTACAACCACATACTTATAGCTCAGGCGAATAATACTTGTTATTACTGGATTTGAAATTTAAATGGACTGGTCTCAAGATGCCTCAAATTGGACATCATTTAAAGATTATTTATTCATCGCTAATATTGTGCAAATCATTTTAGAATCCTAACAAGAATCTAATATTGTTTAGCAACCAGGGTGTTGCAATAAATATCTAAATATCAACTTCGTAATTTACCTGTTGTGTTGTTGTATTTATTGACTACGCAGCACAGTGTAGTTAAATATGATTACAAACAGGAAAATAGAAAAGAACTACCGAGACAGGTAGTATTAATTCTATCATTAATTGTAAACTAAATTCAGTCTTGTATTTTCAACTAGGTTAATGGTATGATCAAATTGAAGATATTAAACTTTTCAATACATATTATTAAGTTGAATAAATCTTCCATACTGAACTAAAGGCAAATTTCCAGCCGTTCAGGTATATGTTAACAGTAGGTAAGTAACTTTATTATACTGAGTTGATAAGAAAATAAAACATGGTGTTTACTTGTGATTGTAAATTTCATTTCCCTGCTGTGTAAGGAAACCCCTTAACATTATTACCTATTTATTACTTTATGTTAAATAACAATTTAAACACACCAGCAATTTGGTATGCATAATTTTTTTTACATTTAGGTAAATGTAGAAGAGTGGAATTGCGATCAGAAAAGAAAATAAATTTTAATAAACATTGCAATGCTTGTTTGTTTTCTCATGGAAAACAATGAACTATGCTAGAATGTTAGCCATTGCTCTTTCATTTTTCCTAGGCTTGGAACATATGTGTCAACTTACTTTTCTGGTAAGCGAATGAATATAATTTTGAGTAGTTAACAGAATTGGTAGTGAATTGTCTTATCACAGTTCTAGATTATGCCAGTTAATGAAAGTCGCTTTACGTTTTTTTCAACATAGTATTAGAGGTATTTACGGCCCGACTATGGGCAGTGACGCAGTGTAATTTGTAACGTAACTCCCAGTAAACGAACCGTCGAAATCCGCGACAATAAGATGCGAATTCTCTAATAATAGCCATAAGAAATACAAATCTGTGAAAATAACAGAGCGAAATTTCTACATGTTGACGTGGCGCGACATCGTACAGAATAAAATTACTGTGAGGCACCCTACTTACACCTTGTTTCAGTATTTTTCACATACAATATAGGGTGACTATTAGCTACAAAACAAATAATTTGCAGTTTCATTTTGATTACTGTAACGTAAGTATGGCGCCTCTGACATTGTTGGCCTCTCTTTATTTTTGTCATAACAATATGGCGAACGGACTTACCCTATTATTTCTAATGAAGTCTTCTATAGCTTTTAATGCTGAATCCGTTAATTTCACAAACACTAGTTCCTTGTTTTCTTTATAACTAGACTCTGATGATAACCCATACTGAACACCTGCTGGCAAGGCCGCCATTTCTTTATTTCACTATTCGCACTGTGGACCAGCTGACTCCTTTGCTAGTCGTCACGTTTCATATCATTCACACATTTTCTTAACCGTAATCACAGATTCACAACCTATATAAAATTATAATTACAACAACAAAAGGGTTTTAGAAGTCCAAATTAATCTTTTTGTAACCCCATCGACTCGGCCTTTGTTGGCACCTCTCTTCAGTCCGCAAGGCCGCACTGACTGTCATGCGCAATGGCGCTTTTGACAGGAAACGCAAGCATTCACTGCGACACTAGCGCCATGAAGCAGTTGGCAACAAGTATTTTCATCAAGTGTTGCCAGTGTTGCCATATATACGGATTTGTCCGTATTTGTACGGATTTTGGAAGTTCAATACGGATGAATCAAGATTACGGATTTTTATACGGATTTACGCTAAACACAGAATTAGCTTCAAAAGGACCCCGTTTTCGAGCCTTCTTTACCTAGTTTTGACCAATTTCGTCACAACGCTGGTGAGTTTGCTCCACTGCAGTGCGGCAGTAGGTACAGCAAATTTTTTTCAATGAAGACGAAACCAAGAAATAAATTATGTACCTCGACGATAACGGACCCGCTACTACTGAACAATTTTTACGGAAATCACCCTCTTTTGATTTAAATCTTGGTTCAAAAATGTTACTTTTAATTTTTATACGGAATTCATACGGAATTTTAACCAAAATACGGGATATTTATACGGAATTTCAATAAAAACAGAAATACGGATTTTATACGGATTTTTGTAATGAATATACAGATTTCACGTCTACTTCATGTGGCAACACTGAGTGTTGCTAACTTCAGAGTAGTTGATACTACAATATTTTGCTCTATTTTGAGAATTAGAATGTGAAAATCACAGAAATAATTTAGAATTTCGCATTTCAATGACGATTATGTTACATGAAGATCTGCTTACAAATAATCTAGACGTACTTTTTACTTGAAATTTGAATATAAACAATAAGTGAGGTTATATTTCGTAAGCCACTTTAAAAATTACTTACGTGTTACCGATATATCGGCTATCACTTTATGGTCAAGTGTTTTAGTTGCCTAAAACTACCAGTATTTGACTACAGGACAGCCCATAATATCTTAATACTTAAGGTAAGTCAGAATTCCTTCTTATTCAGTTAATTTTACACTGCTGTAGTTTTTAGGTTGTGGTGTCTCCAATCTCAATCTCAAGGGTGTATAACCTAACCTCTTCTCCTTATATTTCCAGTACTTGTGGTTACTGCAACAATGCCGACCTGGGAGGAGAAGAAACATATAATCACTCGCAATCTGCAAGAAGTTTTGGGTGAAGAAAAACTCGCAGAAATTTTGAAACAAAGAGACCTAAAAATCTACTGGGGCACAGCCACTACAGGTCGTCCTCATGTCGCATATTTTGTACCCATGTCTAAGATCGCAGACTTTCTAAATGCTGGATGTGAGGTAACCATATTGTTCGCAGACCTACATGCATATCTTGACAATATGAAAGCTCCTTGGGAGCTGTTAGCCCTACGTACTCAGTACTATGAAGCTGCTATTAAAGCTATGCTCACATCACTTGGTGTGCCCTTAGATAAGCTTAAATTTGTAAAGGGAACAGATTATCAGCTAAGCAAAGAGTACACTCTGGATGTCTACAGAATGACTTCAGTCATTACTGAACATGATGCAAAAAAAGCTGGAGCTGAAGTTGTAAAACAAGTAGAACATCCTTTACTAAGTGGTCTTCTATACCCAGGCTTGCAAGCTTTAGATGAGGAATACCTCAAAGTAGATGCCCAGTTTGGTGGTGTTGACCAGAGGAAAATTTTTACCCTTGCTGAGAAATATCTACCATCTTTAGGTTATGCTAAGAGAGTTCATCTTATGAATCCTATGGTCCCAGGTTTAACTGGTGCTAAAATGTCTGCTTCTGAAGAAGATAGCAAAATTGACCTTCTAGATAATCCAGCCAGTGTAAAGAAGAAGCTTAAGAAGGCTTTTTGTGAACCAGGTAATATAACTGATAATGGGGTGCTATCTTTCTCCAAGTTTGTAGTGTTCCCTCTAATGAAACCGGGAGAAACATTTAAAATTAGCAGAGCACCAGAATACGGTGGTAATGCTGAATATACAAACTTTGAAGATCTTGAAGCAGCTTTTGCCAAACAAGAAATTCATCCAGGGGACTTAAAGGCATCTGTTGAAGAAGCTATTAATAAGCTTTTGGCACCAATTCAAGAAATTTTTAGAGATCCCAAACTTCAAGAACTGACTAAGAAAGCCTATCCTCCTCCAGGCAAAGTGAAAGGTAATGCTAAAGCCACTGATGATGAGATAACACCAGCAAAGCTGGATATCAGAGTTGGCAAAATTGTTGAAGTGTCTAGACATCCCGATGCAGATGCTCTTTATGTAGAAAAAATTGATTTAGGTGAAGGGGAACCTAGGACTATTGTGTCTGGTTTAGTGAATTTTGTGCCTGAAGATGAGATGAAGAACAGAGATGTTGTTGTTCTTTGTAATTTAAAGCCTGCTAAAATGCGTGGAGTAGAGTCAAAGGGCATGGTGCTATGTGCTTCTGTTGATGAACCTAAGCAGGTTGAACCTTTGTTGCCTCCTGAAGGCAGCAAACCAGGTGAAAGAATTGTAGTTGAAGGATATGAAACAGGAGAGCCAGATGAAATACTTAACCCTAAAAAAAAAGTCTGGGATAAACTACAAGTAGACTTGAAAACAAATGACAGCCTATTAGCTGTTTGGCAAGGAAACAAGTTGATTAGTAAAGTCAATGGAAATCCTGTGACAACAAAATCTATGAAGAATGCTCCAATAAAATAAAGCTATGGAACTAGTAATTAATAATGAATAAATATGTACAATTATTGAAAATACCTTTAAAAGTATCTATCTGCCTTTCTCCACCATTGCATTTTAAAAAGATTTACATTAATTTTTACGTTGATATTTAATAATTTAATTTATTCATAGTTAATTATTGTAAGTTTGGCATATTTTTTATTTATTTTGTAAGTAAATGAAAATAAACATTACCTAACAGGTTTTAGTATTTTATTTTGTATTACTTCCATATCATCACATTATAATTTCTAATGTAAAGGAAGAGAGCTATGAGTGAGGGATGCTCAGTTGCAAAAAGTTCAATCCATTATGTACTGTACATATATGGCTCTGTCTTATAAGTGCCTATACACGTTGACAGTATGATGTTTAAAGTAGCCTTATAATAACTTAAATGAACGTCTCTGCAAGGGGCGTGTCGTCGCGTCAGTCATCAATTCTTACTAATATTGTGTGAAAGTATGTTTGTCCTTCTTTTACGTTGAAATGGGTCAACGTGATTGTGTAACACAGGAATAAGAGAAAGGTGTTGGCTTTCTCTTTCAGAAACAGACGTAGTTTGTGGCAAACTTGACCACTTGCTTGCAGCATTGAATAAGACGGATTTAATTTTAATTTAAAGATGAATTTAGGATTTATATGTGTTTGAAAACACTTGTATCCAAATCGTAAAAAAAAGTAAATACAAAATCCATAAACGGAAGACCGAGTGAGCGAATAGTATTAAATCCATAAGTTCAAAGGCTAAAAACCTTGTATCCATTTTTTTTTCTTTGGCGGGAATTTAAACCGATAGGCGCAATTGTCGAAAAGAAATTTTTAAAAATTGTTTTTTCATAGTTTGCATTATAGTTTAGATTATTGTATATAGTAAAGTTTGTGTAAAAGTGATTGTGTAAAAACTGATATGGTCGGAAACGAGGGCGGGGGAGGCAATCCCCCGGCCCACCCCAACAAAAGGCCTAGGCCTCAGGACAAGGGAGGTAGTATGGACTCAAGTGGCGGCGGCGGTGAGGACAAATCAATTTATTTGCCTTATTTTAAGCCAAATTATAAAAGACTATACCCGGAAAACTCTGTAAATATTAACTTTAAAGTGTTTGTGGAGAGTAGTGCTGGTGAAAAGTTGGGTAACAAAAGCCCAATATATCTGAACCATATTTTCACTACAGACGTTAAAGGTGTTGTCTCGATACAAAGAGTAAACGCAAACAAAATTGCAGTGATTTTCAAGCAGTATAATACGGCCAACAATTTTCTTACCAACACGGCTTTTCTAGAAAAATATACTTTGAAAGCTTACATTCCAGCAGCTCAAATTGAGAAAACCGGTATCATCAGGTTTGTGCCGGCAAACATTTCAAATAAAGAACTTTACTCGAAACTTTCATCAACATACGAGATTATTGCAGTGAGACGTTTCACAAAGAAAGTCGGTCAGGAACGAGTGCCTTTACAGACAGTAAGTGTTACTTTCCTATCCAATTCCTTGCCAGAAGAGGTACACTATGACCTCTTCTCATACAGGGTATTTGACTACATACCTCCATTACTGCAATGTTTTAAATGTTTCAAATATAACCACTCGGCCAAAGTTTGCAACGGTAGGCAGCGCTGCAGTTGTTGTGCCGGTGATCATTCATACAAGGACTGTGACAAACCCGATGAGCTCTGCTGCGTTAACTGCAGTGGACCTCATTTGGCAATATCCAAAATGTGCCCAATTAAGATAAAGAAATTAGCCGAGAAAAAGAATAAAATTACATACTCCAGCGTTGCTGCTACAAAACTCCAAATGAATGAGGAAAACTTTCCTCCTCTTGTAAATACAAACAAAACTGTTGTAAATAAAAATTTAATTAATAAACCCACTTTAAAAAAAAATGTAAATATTAATACAAAAAATGAAGATACAATTGCACCCAAGCCTACAATACAAAAATCTTTGTCTGTCAGCGACATCAAAACACAACTACTTAATAATAACGACTTAGCAATGGCTGTTGTTCGCACTTTGGTCGATCTGGCGAACAAAGGTGATGAAACCCCTATCACCACCTCAACCATTAAAGACATGCTTTTTAAAAACCTTAATTAATAATTATGGATAGTATTATAATAACTCCTACCCACATTCGTTTAGCACAATTTAACATAGAAAGTTTTTATAGTAAAAAACCTTTGCTCATTAAATTTTGGCAAGAAAAAAATATTGATATTTGTCTCCTAAATGAAACCTGGATTAAAGACAGTAGACCTTTTTCTAATATTCCACGCTATAATATGTATTTTAAAAATGCTAATAACGATCACGGAGGTGTAGCAATTTTAATTAAAAACTCATTTAAACACCATTCTATTCACACTAGATTTTATCAAGATATTCAAAATGTAGCTATATCATTGGAGACTGAAAGAGGCCCCATATCTATTCTATGTGTTTATAGCCCACCTGCTAGTGGACACATTAGAATACAAAGATTACAAAATATTATTAGGGATCTACCCAAACCTATAATTGTATCAGGAGATTTTAATGCTCACCATATCGCTTTTGGTTGTATCGCTACCAAAGGTCGTGGTAACGACATGTATGAAGTTATAGATAATTCTGATATGTGTATTTTAAATACTGGTGCGCCTACTACTGTAACTCGTCCAAATAGAAATCCCTCAGCTATTGATATCACATTTGTTAGTCCAGAGCTCGCACCACTGTGCGAATGGTCTGTTCATGATGACGCTATGGGAAGCTATCATCTACCTACTATAACTGATCTAACTATTTCTCCAATTAGATATCAATATAATGAACCGGTTGATAAATTTATTTATAATAAAGCGGATTGGAAGAAGTTCCATGACCTTTCAAAATCAATCTTTGAAAACCTAATAATGGATGATGATAGAGACCCTAGTCAATTATACAACGATTTTTGCGATAGGCTTGAAAAGTTAAAACTAGCTTGTATTCCAAAATTTACCAAAAGCTCATCTACCTTACTGAGACCACCATGCGTTTGGTGGAATGAAGTGTGTCAGAACAGCGTTATTAGATCATATGAGGCCCTCAAGGCTTACAGACGGGATCCTACAATGGAAAATTACATTACGTATAAGAAACTAGACGCCTTAAAGAAACGCACTTTATCTGAGCAAAGAAAAGACAGCTGGAGGAACGTATGTGCTTCCTTTAGCCGAACCACTCCAATTAGTAAAGTCTGGAATTATATTAAAATGTTTAAAGGTACATTTTCTAGATCTAAGAATAAATCTGATGAATTCATTTCACCACTCCTAAGTAAATTGTCAGATAATAATGGTGGCTCTGGTGATATTGATGAAAGTTTATTTCTCTTAAATAACAATTTAGACAAGTCTAAATCTCTCCTAAATGCTTTTACGTGGCAGGAATTTTTGTTGAGTCTTGAATCGAGGAGAGACACTACCCCAGGCCTCGACGACATACCATATTTGTTAATAAAAAAACTGCATGTTTCAGGACAAAAAACTTTATTAAAAATCTTCAATATTCTTTGGAAAAACTTAATTATACCCAAGTCTTGGAAAATACAATGTGTCATTCCAATATTGAAGCCTGAGAAACCCCCTAATGATCCAAATTCTTATCGTCCAATTTCATTATCTTCATGCATCGGAAAATTATTTGAAAATATGATTAAAAATAGATTAGATTGGTTCGCTGAAGTTAATAATCTGATTCCACATATTCAATTTGGATTCCGACGTGGTAAAAGTTGTGCAGACAGTTTCATCTCACTCGTTCATGACCTGAAACATGCAAAAAATAATAATTTAAGTGCTGTTTGTACATTTTTAGATGTTCAAGGAGCTTTCGACAATGTTGATCCAGGGGTACTAGTTAAAATTTTGATTGAATTAGGATTGCCTGGTAAACTGTGTAAATGGTTGTATATATTTTTAACTAATAGGACTTTGTACATAAAACACAATAACATTTTGCATGGCCCCAAAGTGGTGTCTAAAGGCACCATGCAAGGTGCTACCTTATCACCTCTTTTATATAATTTGTACACTTGTCAAATTTTAAAATATGTAAATAATAACAATGTAAATATCCTTCAATTTGCTGATGATGTAGTCATTTATAATGTAAATATTAATCTAGATACAGCAAAACATTTGAATAATATTGCCCTTGATGAATTGCACTCTTTTTATGACGGCAAACTTAAATTAAATATTAATGCAAGTAAGAGTTCAGCCCTTATATTAAGTAAATCTTCTTCTAATATTAGTATCAAATATAATAATAGTTCTATTAACGAAGTTGATCATAAAAAGTTTTTGGGTGTAATTATTGACAATAAACTAACTTTTGAAAAACATGTAAATCATATTTCTAAGAATTGTCTAAGGGGATTAAATATTATGAGGTGTTTGGCTGGAGTTTCTTGGGGCGCTAATTCTGTAGTTCTGAGTCTACTTTATAAATCTTTAGTACGTAGTCATTTTGATTACAGTCAAATGGCTTATATGAATAGTGTACATGTTCACAAACTTGATAAACTGCAAAATAAAGCATTGAGGATAATCTCTGGAGCCATGTGCTCAACACCCATCAGGGCATTAGAAGTTGAAACCAACATTATGCCTTTATCAATAAGGAGGTTAGATTTGACCATGAGATACTTTTTAAAATTGTTATCGTCTAAGAACAGTTTTGTTATTAACAAAATTATTCGTGGTCCTATTAACGCCAGAGATGAGCTTGTTAGAGCAAACAACTTAAGTTTAGGTATCATTCCAGAGTTATCAGAAGTGCTTTCTTATGCATATCACAAATACCAAAATATAATTTTAAACTATTCTCATTGGCCCTGTTATAGTGGTTCATATAAAAGTAAATTATTGGAAGTTGAAGTTTGTAATAACATAGTAAAAGATAATTTTGACTTTATGGAATATATAAATGGTATACCTAATGTTTATAAGTTATATACAGATGGCAGTAAAAGCGAGGAATGGGTTCGCAGTGCAATCTACGACCCAGTTAAAAATTTCATGCAAAGTTATAGGTTAAGTAATACATGTACTATTTTCACAGCAGAAACTTATGCTGTTTTTAGAGCATTACAATACATTAAAACTGTAAATAATAGCGATAATTTTATAGTGTTTACTGATTCTTTAAGTTTAATTCATTGTCTTAAAAAGTTACAATTTAGTTATAAGCAGAATTACTTAATTTACTCAATAAGAGAACTTCTTTACTTTTTTGAGCTAAGGAAGGTTAGGATTTCCTTTAAGTGGATTCCATCGCATAAAAACATTTTAGGAAATGAAGTTGTGGATAGGATAGCGTATCATGGCACCAATGAAATTGATGTATGTTCTATTGTTAAGATTCCAATGACCGACTTTCATCATACAATCAGATTGGAAATGAGACAGCTATGGAAGGAAGTTTGGAAATTAGATCAGCAGACTAAAGGAAAGTGGTATGGTTCGTTACAAACTGATTTACCTGCTAAGCCGTGGTATGCGCATGTGAGATACAAATATGCCAGCCGTGATTTTATCACAACAATAAACAGATTGAGATTTGGCCATCATAAGACACCTGCACACCTCGCAAGACTTAAAATTATTCAAAATAATAACTGCCCGCACTGCAACAGTAATGACGTTTGTGACATTGAACATTTGTTTTTTGCGTGCCGTCAGTTTTCAATAGAAAGACTAGTGCTTGCAAGTGAAACTAGTGAATTTGTCAATGACTAAAGAGTAAAAGGACAGGAAATTTCACAAAAATATGCGTGCCTGTAGTAAGCACATGCTAGGGTATCAAAATATCGATACATGTTCAAAGTATCGATAGGTGGTACAGAGTACGGTTACTTTATGATAATTGAAAAATAAACAAAATCACAGCATTTATATACAATTTGTCAATGTGAAAAAAAAGACCAGTTCACAAAGTACCCAGAGTTTATAATTTTACTAAAGCTTTGACAATTTTACGGTGACATATGTATGTGTTTTATTGTACAATGATCATACAAAAGATATTTTGTTTAAAATAAAAGCCGCCATACAAAATCGTGACACGAGACCGAAGACCGAGCTCGCGCAGGGCTAAGCCCAGAGCGACCACCCTCTCAATTCCATGATGACCGCCATAAAAGGTTCACTCTAAGAGCGAGGCGAGGCAGCAGGCCGAGGAAAACTGCGTATATGGTGAGGCCGAAGGCCAAGCTCTACGTAGAGCGACGCGGAGCGTGACGTTTCACCCAACCTAAAATTCAAGATCTCGGATATGAACTTTTGCGAACCTGATATTTCGTGTCGTTCAATAGCACCCGAAGAAATGCTTAATACAAAAATGACACTCATGCACGCTATTGAAAAAATCTAGTTATAAAAGTGGAATCTGTTGCCAATATTATTAAAAGATACGCAAAAGCTTGCGAATAAACCAACATGTGATCAAAAGTCAAAAGTCAAAAGTCAAAAGTGTTTATTTCATTGAACATATAAAATGATACTTGAACACGTCAATATTATGAATTACATTAGCACTTTTGGCTTTGCGCCTATTCGCAAAGGTGCAGTCTTCCTCAGGAGAAGAATAGGCAAGAAACTCCGAGGGTCGCTCTTTTTAAGTCAATCATATAAATTTTCTTACTTTTAATTTTAATTGACTTAATATCTGAATAACTCTGGAGCTGAGCAATTTATTCCCATGGTTGCTTGTCTAACAGATAATCCGAAATTCTATAATAGCCCTTTTTACAAAGTTTTTGTTTAATTATCGTCTTAAATTTTTCTAAAGGTAGGTTTTGAATACACATGGGAATCTTATTGTAGAAGCGTATACATTGACCCATAAAAGAGTTTGTTACTTTGTAGAGACGGCTGTCTAGTATATCCAAGTTATGTTTGCTTCTAGTGTTTACATTGTGCCTATCACTATTTTTCTTAAACAATTGTTCATTTTTCTTTACATACAAAAGATTATTAAATATATACTGGGACGCAAATGTCAAAATATCTATTTCCTTAAATCTATTTCTAAGAGACATTCTAGGTCTCATTTGAAAAATCGCGCGAACAGCCCTTTTCTGCAGGACAAATATCTTATTAATGTCGGCAGTAGGGAATCCAATCCCGCATCAAAATCGTGATCCCGCACGCCTGCGGGATTGAGGTCATCAATCCCGCGGATCCCGCGGGATTTGCGGGATTGAGATTTTTAATATTTTATTTGTTTTAAGCCCATTTATAAGTCTTAAAAAAATCCATACTTCACTTGAACTTTTAATCTCTTTATAAACTAAACTCACGCTCGTTTTTCATAATAACCAAAGGAATTTTTCACTCGTTTAACTTAGTATGAAAACTTTTGCAACAAAAATAATTGTAGGTGCTTTTGTATCGTACCTTTTCACATAACAATTAAGACACAAATGACACAATAACTTTCTCTAACAATAATTAATCGACGGAATATGCGTGAATGTTTATTTATTTTTTTAATTAATATTTTATTACTATTTTTATTAGGTTGACTGCAAGAATTACCCTTGTGGGATGAGTCCGCTTTTGTGCTGTTTTTCTTATACTGTGACTTGTATAACTTATGATCATGTACTATAATAAAGAATAAAAAAATTACTTATTTCGCTAAATAATCATTGAAAAATATCTGTTTTGAAAAGTAATTATAAGTATTTTTTTTTTGAAAGTTAAAAGTAGCTAACTGAAACGGGTACTTTAAACGGCCACCATTTTGGCGCGATTAGCGTGACAGTTCACGACTATTTTGTGGATTTTAATATATTTTGACTAAAGTTTCAACTAATTAACCATGGAACAACATTCTCCAACCAATAAACAAGTATTAATTTATTTGAGTAATTTTGTTGCCATGAACTTTGACGTCATATTGACTCTTACCAATAGCAACGCGTTTCTGATATTTAAATTTTCCGCAGCTTTGAAAAAATAATTTCAGACTCAAAAATAAATTATAATCAAAAAATTTCAAATAGACATTATTGTGAAGTTATTTTTAAAAAATGACTCATATCTGAATTACATTATATATTATTCGATTGTTCTGTTTCAATATCTACAGGATTCACATAACACAAAATAGAAATTTAAACTATATTTAGCTGTAAAATAAAGACTGAAAACAACATTATTTTCTTTAAAAACTTCATAGAAAAGTCACGTATTCCATAGGAAAAGTCTTAAAATACTTATTAATGGGGCTTTACTGTCTAGAGCATCGTCTGAGCCCATTTTACAAACTTTTAGTTCTTAATAAAAAAAAATCATCCAACGCGGGATCCCGCACGACTAATCCCGCATTTTCGATCCCGCAAAAAAGGTGCGGGATCCCGCATTTGCGGGATCCCGCGTTTGCGGGATTGGATTCCCTAGTCGGCAGCATTACCCCACAGCAAAATGCCATATGACATAAGGCTGTGGTAATGTAGTTTAAAAGAAAAACAAATTTCTAAGGTAAAATAATCATACAGAATAACATTAATTAAATTAATATATTTTCTAAACGTAGGTAACTATAAAATCTTAGCTATGATTTGATTTCGCCATTTCAGTTTTTAGCAAAACTGTCCCTTTACACCTTGAATACAGAAAGTGATAGTATAGATAGTTAAAAACAGCTTCTTTATCTTAATGTGTCCCACCGCTATTTTAGCTTAATGTGTCCCACCGCTATTTTAATATAAAAAAATATTATGACTGATCACTCGTACAAATATGCTCTGTAACTAATACAGAATCATCGATATAAATTCGATAGCCATTATTATTACATCACTAATGTCATTTGTATAGAAATTTTTGTTATGGAAAATATTATGTAAAGTTAGCCAGAAAGGTAATTTAGGGTGTAAAAAACGTGAAAACTATAAAATATAATCTTAGTAATAAAGGTTTTAGAAGTATTTTTGGGTTTAATAGGCGAATTTCAACAAAAAAAGGTTCTTACTGATGCACAGTCGTTTGCTTGCTATTTTTGTTAGCCCTGTAGCTGCACTGTTTTACAGAGCACGAAGCCATTTTGCTACCTTCTCATCCAATGTTCTGACACTATACAAAACCACAAAACAACTTCTCCTCAACAAAAAACACAATTTTTCACTAATGTTGCTATTCACTTGACAGCTGAAGTACTCACGAGTGAAATGTAAACAAACTTAACAAAAATGGCGGCTGGCCACGCTTCATAAGTATGTATATGTCAAATATTGCGCCTCCATATAAACAAATACTACATACTCAAAGGAATTTGTGCAAATTAATTCCTCCCGCCGCTTAGAAGAATTGCTACTTAACAATAACTGTCTGTTTCCACTGTTTAATTTTGTAAAGAACACTATTAAGAACTTATAAAATGTGAAATTAAATCAAGTGGTCTAATATAAAATAGGACTTGGCTTAAAGGACTCGTATCCAGGCCATAAATCTTCAAAAAAAAAAAAAACCTTGTATCCCCAATACATCAAACTTAAAAAAAAAAGAAGATAGAATTAGAAATAGCGCCATCTAGAAAAACTACAGTAAAACTATTCAAGGAACCGTAATATGAACGATAACATGGTAAATCGTGAGATGTCGTTATTAGCGTCTCAACTTGATGGATTAGTATAGTTCAGGGGTTCCCAAACTGTGCGCCGTAGACCAGGGGTTCCCAAACTTTTTCAGACCGCGGCGCGGCGCACTTACAAGTTCAGAATATTGTCCCGGCGGCGCGGCGCCCTAGCTAGCTGGTCGAAATAGATAGATACAGTTGAAAGAAATAGGTACAATGGTACTAGTTAGGTACAAAGGAACAAAATTTTAAATACTAACAATTTGAAGCTGAGTTTCTTATTTATTTTATTTATTAAAATACCTGTTACGTCCTAACAAAGGACCATCTTTGTTAGTCCTGACAAAGGATAGGCGTCAATTTTGTAGAAACATATATTTTTAGAATTAAATGCAAATGCAAGCAAATTCCCTGCAAATTCGTCCTTTAAAATGTCCCGTCGAATCGTCCTTCCTTTCGTCATCTGCCAAGTCTTAGTCAAAAACTATAGCTTTGCACGAAGGAGTCCGCATCATCCTCCCCTTCAGTATTGGAAATCAATACTCAAAGTTCGGAGCGGACATCCAACTTGCATAACATCATCACTGGTCGTCACTGGTCTTTGGTAAAGTCCAAGACCAGACCAATCAATCTAACAAGTCCGTCACGTCTGGTCTCGTTGATTTTGTCTCATTCGTGTTGGCTTCGCATCAATGAAGTTGCCCAGGGCTCTGTAAGGCTGCATGGCTTCACTTGTCGAAGGGGATTCAATCTATTCCTTTCACCTCGTACTATCTCCATGTGTAGGAACGGAAGCCCTCTTTTTTCTAGTCTAGGGGTGGTATACGTCAGCAAGTGCTTCTTTTTCTGTGGGAGGGAATCGAACCTCTTATGTGCTGTCAAAGAGTTGTCAGGAAGAGATGTTTGACAGAAAGGTGTATCAAGGAATGGAATGTCAGGGTGAGGTCTTAAGGCGACCTGATGATGATAATATTGATACGTGTAATAGGCTCCATCAATACTCGCGATACTTGCGATACTAGGATCACAATATTATTGATAATGGAATATGCCCCATTGTATGTTACCTATTTCTTTCAACTTTATCTAATCTATTTCGACTGTCTTGGGCGCCGCGCTGAAACCAAATTCTGAAGTGATAAGTGCGCCGCGGACTGAAAAAGATTGGGAATCCCTGATATAGTTCAGTTACACAGCTCTAATCCATCTCTTCCACTGAAATTATTTAACTTAAATGTCTACGCTCTAACTTAACTTATCCAACCCGCAGGTCCATTCTATTTAGATAAGACCTAACCGACTTCGTTTAATACCTAGATGTATTTAGGTAGGTATCTCAAATATGTCGATGTATCGACTAGTCGATGTTATGTCGATTAGTCGATGTACCTATCTCAAATATGTCTTACGTTGCTTCTGTACAAAGTGATTTTCACTGAAAGGCTAACCAAATACAGCAGTGTATACGACACCGTTCGTCAATTGTGAATCGATTTATCATCAGTGACCCTTATTTCATTTTTAACAATTTGTCGCACCCTTATGTAAACGGCGTTTTTAATGCATTTATTCAATTAATTTATAAAACGACACTAAAGTGTAAAAGGAGTAGGTATTTTCATGTATTACATTCCCGCCAGTATTGTGTAAGTAGGAACTATCTGCAGGCTCAGTACGATAGTGACAGCGCCGCGACAACATCGCGGTCCTTTGTCAAAATATCAACATTGACAACACCATAGGGCGACCAAGCCTTTGTGCGGGATCCTCGCGCAATCAAAGTGAAGTTTCAGCGTGATCCGAGCGCGAGTTTGTCGTTATCGTGCTAGAGCTGCTGATGGACGAATTTAGATCACAAAGATGTTATGACCCCCCCCCCCCCCCCCTTCCACCTACATCCCATAAAAGAGCTGTGGGGCTACCATCGATGGTCGTCAATGAATGATTTCGACTGAACCGTAGGTATACTTACACTGCTGCATTGGGCTTACATTTTCAGTTTTCAGTTTTCTTGCGCGGTGCCCTCGAGCAATCAATCAAAGTGCAGTTTCACCGTCCGTCGGTATGTCGCTTGACACGTGAGTTTGTCGCGGGCTCGCGGGCCGTGTTAGCTATGCAGTTTCGTGCATATCATATCGGAACTAGACTGCTTTTGTTTCACTAAATGAGTCTAAGTCGCCGGAAATTAATAAGAATCGTAAGTTGATCAATTTTCGAGGTAGTTTATCAACTATCGGCAAATCATACATGGCAGTTGAAATGTATTATTTATCGCAATAAATTTTAGCTAATTGATCAACTTACGCTGCCTGGCTGCACGTTTATCAACTAACGATTTTGCCATACGTCAAATCATACACGAATGGACCAATCGCTGCTCAGTGTACATTTTTACGTTAAACTGACATCCGTAATATAATACACTGTTCTTTGATTGGTTGATGCGACAACCTCTTATTATTTTCCGGTGATATACTTACATATTTGTCAACGGAAAATAATAAGAATCGTAAGTCGATCAACTTTCGAGGTAGTTTATCAACTATCGGAAAATCATACAAGGCAGTTGAAATGTATTATTTAAAGTATACATTTCCGGTAATTGATCAATTTACGGCGTCTCGCGGTAAAATGATCTGACGAACGCGATGTGTACGCTGATTGGTTGAAAACTCGAGGTGTTCGCTGATTGATTGAATGTCTCACTTAGAACTGCGACAAGTAGGTTTGTTAGTAGCCGAACCCATCAAACCCGTTTAGGGTTGGTTGGGTTAGGTTAGTTTAGAACTGCGACCCTCAACGCACGAGCCGAGCGAGCGCAGCGAGCGTGCCGCGGCAGCGGCCGGCGAAGTGCCAGAAACGACTCGACTGTGGTTGCCTTAAGAGGTTGTCGCATCGACCAATCAGAGAACAGTGTATAATATTACGGATGTCAGTTTAGCGTAAAAATGTACACTGAGCAGCGATTGGTCCATTCGTGTATGATTTGGCGTGTGACAAAATCGTTAGTTGATAAACTTACAGCCAGGTAGCGTAAGTTGATCAATTAGCTAAAATTTATTGCGTTAAATAATACATTTCAACTGCCGTGTATGGTTTGCCGATAGTTGATAATCTACCTCGAAAATTGATCAACTTACGATTCTTATTAATTTCCGGCGACATTTATTTTATTTATTATGAGATGGGTGAACTCTTGACCCCAATCTTGACCAAGGTCATAGATGAGGTCGACGATGGAGCGAGTTGACATATACAAGGAATGTTATTCCATTGACCCTTTTATTAATTCTGTCACTATCATAGATGACTATGACGGTTTGATTAACCACAACATACTGAACTTAATAGTATGGGGTAGATAAACACAATAGTAGTATACAATTTACAAACAGTTTTTGACCTAAGTTGGTACCTATACCGAAAGTTTAGTGGCAAAACGGAGTAATTTGTAGTTGTAATACCGTCTATTCCTATATTCTCTCTAACGACTCTATTCAGTAGGTTATTTTCAGTAAACCTTCTTGCATTTGTTCAAGTAGGTAGGTACCTAAACTGGATAAGTTCTCTTCTGCACGGCGGTCAGTGGTGAATATCGATTTGACCTGCTTATTATCAACACAGGGTATATGCATCGCAGCGACCTATAACAATGAATGCACAAATAAAATTAGATATTCAATAACGGGAAGGGGGTCGGAGATCCGCCATGTTGGCGCTTCAGTTGAACAAGGGCTGAGGGGAACCACGCATGCGTAGCAAGAGCCCGCACCCCGCCTGTAGGGCCGGGACCTCGCCGATGTCAAAAAACACGTTATTCTCTCCCCTTATACCACTAACCTAGTGCGTCTTAATAAAAGACACTATTATTAATAAACGCCATCAGTAAATGAGTCACCATCGAACCGTCTCGTCTCGATCGTCGTCGCGTTTTCGTTGAACAGTGCACCTTACGAACAATGACAGAACGGCTGATCAGCCAGTGGTTCATTAGTGTATAGTTTTTATCAGTGCTATCTACAGACATTTATATCGGAGTGTAAAAAGCTTGTACCATTGTGAAGAACTCAATTGGATTTCATATATATATCTTGTTTGACAAATGCAGGCGATTTGACAATGAAGCGCGGTTCTATTATTAATTTCATAAAAGGTGTTAAAGTGGCGATGGGATGACAGTAAATAAAGATTCATGGAAAAGGTTTGGCGACGAGTTGGTCTCCATTCCTCTCGGAAGAAGAGGGATGGAAGCGGAACCAGCCGGGAATCAGTGACTCACACCGCGCCCCCGGCTGAGGTAGAGTACCAGAATATCCATACCTTGCGAACAGCTGACTTGATCAGACAGCGCCAAGGAGAGGAAAAGTCTACGTTGCGTTCCTCTTACATTATAAGGAACGGGGATAACTTCATTTTGGTGGAGAGACGAAGGCGTAGGCGGCGTAGGAGCGGCACCAGGGCCTCTTCAGGAAGCAGGCACCATACTCCACCCGTGGAGGAGACAACACGCACTGAACAAAAGCGACGGCCGCCAGCTCGCCTGAAAATCTTCGGCATCCAATGGCCTTTGCATTCTAGTGATTCGAGGTGAGAATAAAGACAATATACTGACTATAATAATACTAACTACCAATTAGTTACTAACATGAAATAGGCAAATAGCATACAGTAAAACAGTTACGGGGTCATTCCTAGTTTGAACCGGCAAGATTAAATTAATATAAATTGAGAACTTCAGAGAAATTAATGGGTAAGAGCAAAACTAAAAAAAAACAGATGGCTAATTGCTGTATTCGGCGTAAAGGAACTAATTTGATGGGTAAACAGACTGAAACTGAAGGAAAACTGAAAGTATTACTATTTTATTCCTGTAAAATTACGTTTTTTAAGTGACATATCGAACTTATTCCTGTGGGAGTACTTATTTCGCCTATATCAACGTACTAACCGTTTAAGTAGTCGTCCAGTAATGAACAGATGCCTTCCTCATCAATATTGTCTGTTTATTAACGTATCTAGCTTTTCACTCGAGACTTCGCTCGAGTAGAAATTATCCAATGTGACTCTCCACTCCAGCCTTTATGCGGAATATTGACATACAAATTTCTGCCAGCTATGCGATCATCATCAATCTGTATATTCTCAGTGAAACGCGCCGATAAACTTTTATCATATAACATATTTTTTTATTGCATACTCAACAAGTTGAAAAATTGTTACACTGGAAGGCGAGCTTATCTCTACAAAGAGATCTCTTCCAGCCAACCTAGACTAAATGGGACAGGCAATTTGAAACAGGGCTAGAATCTGTAAAGAGTCAATTAATAATAACTAACTAATAACATATTTTTATACAAATAAATACATACTTATTTATTTATTAAATAATTTTTTTTATTTTATAAATATTTGTTAAATAAATATATAATTACATACATATAAACATCACGATAAGTTGGACATGAGTTCTCTTTCAATTTAATTCAATTCTTTAACAAAATGCGTCCACAACGTCGTGGTTTTGCCAATGTCTAAGCATTTTAATCAAAATTAAAATATAGAATATCAAAGTCGACAATATCAAGTAGAGAAACCTTTTACGGGTTTGTATGTATGTACGTCAGAGCCTCATCCGTTGATCAGTATGGTCCACTATTTTACAACGGACGAGCGGGTGAGCATGACGATTTTGGAACACCAAGATGTTATCACCCCACACACTCCGAGTACTCTTTCAATCTCTTTTTGAAAGCTGTGACAAAAGGCCTGGAAGGATCTTGAATGATCTTAGGGAGTCTGTTGCATTTTATTATTCATAGAAAAAACCTACCGACGAAATTTGTACCGCAATACAGTATGCACGTCACCATGAAGCATATTACGTACTTTTGCACAATTTTGTTGACAGCTAAAACAAGTGGTCTTTTAGATTTGCTTTTGTAACTTTATACATTATCACCCGAAACTTAAGGTTGAATTTTGTACAAACAAGACAAGAGTTTGTCGTGCAGTTTATGTCCCTAATTATCAAAAAATTAAAATAAATAAAACGTTCAACTTCCTAGTAAGTAATATACTTTCAACTTAAGGCTACTAAAGTATTCTAGATTCATTTTCAAAAAGAGTGCCGAAGAGAAATGTTGCCTCTAAATAAGACGTAAGTGTTTGTTAATTAAAATTACTACCTTAGTGGAGCATTAATTTAAAAAATTGCATATGACTTACGTAAATTTAGTAAAAAACGTATTTATGTAAGTACCTAGTCAAGCAAGGGGGACTTACGAAGGATGTGACATTCACTATTTTATGGTGTTGGCAGTTCTTATTATCAAAATAAACTCCAAAACTTAGCTCATATACGCAAAGAAGCTTGCCTATGTGCTTTTCACAAGATAGAATAGAATGAAGTTTGATTCAGAACAAATGCCTTGGTGTAATGTACCAAAAAGGGTGTCCAACTCAACTTAATGTACCTCTAGAGACGACTTAATAGTCGATGTGCTTCGGACTCGGAGAGAACTCATGAGGTGCACGTGCTTACTCTGCCTACCCTCTTCTTCTACCGGACGTCCAGACGCCCTACCTGCGAGGTTTAAACCTTACCTTGTTAAGATTCTTGAGATTCGTATAAAGCGCTTCTTTTTATCTTTTATATTGCGCATCGCTAAGGAATGGAATTCCTTATTACCTGCACTGCGCCTGTATTTCCAAGCTCATATAACCCGTGTCTCTTTAAACTTCGAGTGAATAGGCATCTTCAAGGTGACCTTGCTATTTTTTTTTTTTAAGATGGGTTAACTCTTGACCTCAATCTTGACCATAAAGACCAAAGATGAGGTCGACGATGGAGCGAGTTAACCCAGAAAATGCCTATAAAGGCACTGGTACTCCCACGCACCGACGGAACACAGCAAGCTGTTTGGCGTCGGACTTCGGTAGGAGGATGGTCGCGAACCAGACGGCCTTTCACAGAGCCTACCACACCGCATGAGACCATAGGACGACACCTCAGATTCGAGTAAAATGAAGTGTCGTTGCCTGGGATGGATTACTAGGAGGCAGGTCTCATTTGTGTTTCCTTAGTCGCCTCTTACGACACCCACGGAAAGAAATGGGGTGGTGTTAGTCTCAACCGATCACCACACGGTTAAACATCCTAGACTACATCTACGGCCCCTCAGATGGAATATCCCTATATCCGTAGTAAAACGTAGGTACTTGATTCATTTGTGTTTGACAGGCACACCTCAATCACTCGCCGGTTCTGCCGCGGCCGCCGCAACCGCGAGGACAACGAGCTATATCGGTCCAACAGCTTCAAGTTTGAGCGGTTCACCAGGGAGCCTCCCGCTGATGAGTTCGCTTCTGGATCACAGGTAACTTAATAATATTACTTTGAACTGTAGAGTTCGA
This sequence comes from Aproaerema taeniolella, assembly GCA_949987775.1. Lineage (NCBI taxonomy): Eukaryota > Metazoa > Arthropoda > Insecta > Lepidoptera > Gelechiidae > Aproaerema > Aproaerema taeniolella. Next base: position 10,848,838 of record OX465260.1, read on the forward strand.
CTCGGTTAACACATATTTACACATTACATACACACATAGGCTCAGGATTTAAGGTTGCTTCATATACATATACATTTAGGTAGATGTAGATTATACAAGACCAAGCAAGTAAGTGCAGCAGCTCTACCACGATAACGACAAACTCGCGCTCGGCTCACGCTGAAACTTCACTTTGACTGCGCGAGGGTCCCGCGCAAAGGCTTGTTCGCCCTATGGCGTTGTCAATGTTGACATTTTGACATAGGACCGCGGTGTCGCGGCACTGTCACTATCGTACTCGGCCTGCTGGTCCCTGTTTACTTGACACTAAAATGAAGAATATTTAAAAATCCTTGTTTTCTTCTAATTCTGATGTTAGTAGGTATTTCGCCTTATCTTGTTACAGTAGCTTTATGAAACGGTACCCCGGGGAAATTAATTAATTTTAGGTCGGTTAATTCGTTAGAATTACGGATTAGTGAAATAAATAGATTTATAATATTTATAAATACAAATCGTAAGTAGAGTCTGTAGTAGTACGTAAATACAAATACCATTTACCATTAGAAATACCATTTACCTACTCATTTATATTTCATTAAAAACATTTTTGATCTAATCTTAGACAATGGTTTTTGTTTAAGATAGGTTGGACTTTTTCAGCTAGGGTCAGTAAAGTGCATGTCGTAACAAAAACATCACAGTACAATATTTTTTAGAGTTTCCATCTCTGTTCGTACTGACATCGAATCAAAACCACAAGATGTATTACCTACCTACTATAATAAATGCCAAAACAGACATCTTGCATTTGGGGGGTGTATTCGAAATTCCTGGCAACGGCCCTGTCAAGACTGTCTCGAGCGAGATAGAATATGATCTCTAGATAATTCGATAAATTCGCAATCGATCATTACTTATCTACTCCCGAAAATATGCTTACTAGGGTAAATTAAGCATCGAACTCGTTGCGTTGTAAAACATAGGAACACTTCATTCATAATATTTGTAGCAAACTCTCCGGAAATTGTTAATCAATCTAAATGTAAAAGATGCGGCGGCGCCCCTGTCGTTATGTCACGAAGATGGACATCAAAATATAGGTAGGTAGGTATTTCGTTTGCGAAGAAGATCATTATAACTGCTACCAATCTTTAAAGTGAAAAGGACAGACAACAAAGTTGCCCTTATACATAAACAACAAAGTTGCCCTTATATTACTGATAATTATAAAATCACCTCTAGTTGTACAGGTGTAGCTTACCTACCTAGCTGAAGGCACTGCAATTGCCCAGCGCATGCATGCAAGCCCAATTTTATTTTTTGAACTATCATCGAGCTAAATCGAGTTCCTTAGAAAAGCCGCCTGGAGCATTATTATAGCCGGCACCGCGTGAAAGCTTCCCACTTATCTAGATGAGCTATCTCCTGCACAAAGAGCCCTCTTTACAAACTTCTAAGGAAGGATATCCTTAAAGGAACTAGTTATTGGACATCTTTTTTATGTATTATCGTCTAACAAGAACTTTTGCAGGCAAAAATAGTATTCTGAATTGGTAAATAAACCGTGTGGATTTCCGTAGGCACTTCCTGAAGTTAAAACAATAATTTTAATTCATTCATTTAAACGCCATCTATTGAATTTTATGTGTATTATTCTTCACGGTGCCCTCTAGTGAAACTGACAGGAACTACTTCATGAAAGTGACATCTATCGTTGTTTGGAAGAACTCTTTGGTTCCCTTCCTTAGTAAGTCTAAGAGACTATTCCAGTTTCAGTTAGCCGTGAATAGATGGCGCTAATGAGTCTCGTCTTCAATACGCAAATAGTACCACCTATCGAAGATAGAGGGCGTTGCGATGCAAAAAGATTTTATGAAAACGTTTTTATAAAAAAAAAATAAGATAAGAAGTTTCTGCGTTTACATTTCTATGGCATTAAGGACACAGACAGATAAAAACTCTATAATTTAAACGAATGCGTAACTACTTTTTTTCCTTATCTAACGATATTGGGCTAAAATCAGCTTGTCTTATATATACCTACATACTTACTTATTTGTTTCACATTTATTGGAATAAACAATTTGAGGTGATGGAATTATAATCCCAAGTTTTTCATTTAGACCTTACCGAATGGGATTTTCATGGAACTTAGATAGATAGATAAATACTTTATTCCATACTTAATATAACAAGGTAAGACAAAAACATACAATACAAACTTACAAAAGTGTGCAAGGGCATAGATTACTTAATAATAATCATTTAATTTTAAACATATTACCTGAAAATCAACCTATACTTACCTACTGCTTACCACAGCTGCTTCACTATCAACATCACCTATAGGTACGTTATAGGGATAGGGTACTTATTTATTTAAGTCTGTGTGAAAATTGTATCGAAAGATTCAGTGAGGGGTGGCGCGTGCGGTATTGCAACATAAATTGTGGGCACACGTTGTACAGAGGGCGGACATTAATATCATCTGTCCTATCAATTACGAAGACGTGGTCACCCTGCCGGCCGACAGCCTATCCAAGGAAATACGTGAAAAATTTGACACGCGACCCTAATTTATATGTTGCTTCGTCGGTAAGGGTTGATGGAGATCTTTATACAAGTGACTTTTTTTAGCACTGGTCAAATACTTACGTGAAGATCGTTATTTAACATAATCATTTCAAGCTAGATCATACAGTAAGTACACATACTTACACACACTCACGCCTATAATCTCTCTCGGGGTAGGCAGAGCATCAGTGGTTTTAAAACCACTTGATATCACGTTAGACATAAATTCACAGGGTTATTAGATGAAATAAGACGTACCTATGTGGTGATAGGTTGGCAGCCTCGCCCACTTCAGCCGCACGTCCCTTTACTGATTTGTACAGTATGCCTTGGAAGAGTAGGCAGCTGGCACATTCAAAGTTTTTCTTTTACTCTCAGTCCAGCGTAGAAGTAGGATCACGAACGTGAAAATACGTTTAAAATAAAAAATAAAAATAAGTAGTTCAATTTACTCGAAACTTAAAAAGTGCTGTAATATGTTGCACTATTCGGGTGTAATGACAATGCATTAAAATACCCCACCCCCCCCCCTCTCCAACCCATCTACCGACCAGAGTCCAACCAACAGATGGGAAATGAATATCGAAGAATAAAATCGTAATGGTGTTTTAATATGGTTTCAAAACCGATCGTTTTGCTTTACCAAGTAATGAATTGTACGGAGAACCCGACTGATGTGTACCAGTCGCTAAAATCCGATTTTCTTGATTAATTTTCGTAGTTAATCCGATCGCAACCCCATAAACTGACATAATTTAAATATAACCTGTATATTCTGTGAAATAAAGTCTTTTTGAACTGAACTAAAGCGATCAATACAACGACGTCGTGTGTCGTAAGGCTAACACATGTATCAGGCTTCAAAAACAATCTCCAGATTGGCCTTAGCCAGACTAATATCTCTCAAGTTTCCACAATTTTTCCTGTAGCATCCTTAGCAGCCCTGACGCCAATATAAATCACGTTATCCCGGCGCGATCGCGATTGCCTCATCAACATACTAATGCACAGCGCCATCTGGTACACCCTTATGAAACTAACTCGAAGACAAGTTATGTTGTGGCGGCGAATAGCCAGACATTCAAGAAAGAAAATAATTGAAGGTTGTCAGGTTTGGATTTTGTCCAGTCTGGGAAATCTTAGATTCAAAATTATACAAGGTGTTTCAAAAACACCCGAAAAAAATGATTATTCAAAATTAATTAAAATTTAGCTTATTGCGCTGCTCTCTTACAAATATGACAAGTATGTCATATTAATTATATGAAACTTTCATTTTGAAAGATGTCAAACCATGCAACTGATTACTAGAGTTGCGACTATTTCACTTTTAAAATTTTAATTTATAATTTTAATTGGAATTTTAAAAATAATTTCAAAATTTATTTTGGAATTTATTTTTTTTGAGTTTTTTTGAAACACCTTGTATACAGCGATCTATGGGCTGATTAGGAAAACAAAAAAGGATCATCCAAATCTGTCGAGCCGTTTTTGAGTAGTGGCGAGACTAACGAAACCAATCCGTTTTTATATAGGTAATAGCTTCCCGCGCGGGACTTCGTTCCCGTGGGAATTCGGGAAAATCAAGTACCCTATGTCCATCCCGGATAATGTAGGATTCTAATGGTGAAAGAATTTTTCAAATCGATCCAGTAGTTTCGGAGCCTATTCGATGCAAACAAACACAAATGAACAATCAAATCTTTCCTCTTTATTATATGTATGTATAGATATAGATAGAAGATAGATATAGATATAGAAGATTTGTATAGTTGTTTCTCTCTTTTGTTTTATTATTTTTCTTCTAGTATCTAGCTGGTCTGGTTCTATGAGTTGTAATTTCCGAAATAATAAATTTATTTCTTATCTTATAGTCTAATCAAATTCAAGACAAAGATCCTTCAAAAAAGTTGTATAAAAAGCACCTACCTTTCAATCCACTTTGAAAATCCCTCAGCACTTTAGTTATGAAAAAACTTCAGACAAAGCCTGTGAAGTTAGAGGAATAGAAAAAATACTCACGATTATTTCAGGAAAAAATATGCTTCAGTTTTATTCAGTTTTATTCATTTTGTACAAAACAGACTTAGAATCGTTTGGACTAGTTTGAAAGTCGATAGTTCGATGAAATGTAACAGTATAGCTATTGTAAAAATAAAATAGAAATCATCCACATTTGACTTAATAAAGTATGAAATTGACGATTTTTTGAATTTATATATAGGTCATATTTTTTATTGCTTCAACGGCCTTTTTTTTTGTCTATACAATTTTCACAGTTGTTGCTTTCAATAAACTAAATGTCCTTGTAATTAGCTCAACGTTGTTCAAATCATCCCACAAACTTTTATAAAATTTTAATTTCACATTCCTGAGAAATATAAAAAAAATATATATGGAAAAATTAGTTTTTTAATAATTAAATAATGTATGGAGAACAGCAATTTAATAGATATATAGTAGATATATTAGAACCTTTATTGAAAAGAGCAATGTCAACAACACTCATACAGAAATCAACTAAATACAGCTTAAAACTGAACATTATACAGACTAATGAAATTAAAATATTTAAGTGCCATCTACGGATTTATTTAAAGAACTATTCAGGGTGTAAAAGACAGCTTAGTAAAAACTGAAACCCTGGACTCAAACAATCATTCTGAATGATTTTCCAGTGGAATTTTTCTCCGGAAAATTTTAACTTTTTTTTTCATGTCTTTCAATAATTTCTGCTTACTTTTTTATCATTTAATCGAATACAATCCATTTTGCAATAAAAAACAATCATAACAACGTAAAACACGAAAACCAGCAATGTATATCGCACTCCAATAGCAGGGGGATCGCGCGCGGGGCGCGGTTTCGGAATACGTTGCGTAGCGCCAAAGTAGGTAAATAATGAAAACTCCTTAACGTGACGTTTCCGGGAAAAAATAATTACTTATAGCTGATGATAGTTATGGGTAGATTCCATCATTTAAGTATTTGCTAAGCTGTCCTTTACACCGTGTATTAGGTATCCATTTCATTTACGAATCTGCTCATAAAACTGAAAAACGTTGACAATCATAAAAGTGGTTTGGATGAGCGACATTTCTTTTCACGTGATTTCGACTTATGTTCCTGGGAGAAAATTGTTTTATGGGCTGATTTTTATTTCTGCAAGTTTTATCACTCCTTTACTACACTTGGAGTCGATGATAGCGTCTAGGTTTCTTTTCTAACGGTGGTTTATGTGTCGGTGAAGTTTCTCAAATTTATTTCTCGCCATGTTCACTTCAGACGCTTTTGTGCTCTCCATACTTGTTGTGAAACCTCTCTAATGGCTGTACAAAAAAAAAACAAAGTCTGACGTTTTTCTAGAGGTTTTGGTTCTTTGAAAACTGCTTCTGATGACGTCAACATGTGCTGCCGTATCCACGATCTATTTGTCATCATAGAATCTGGGATTTTATTTGTATTAATTGTCTTTTGATTAAGACAATATAGTAAATTTTACTATAACGTCACTTTTACTATAACGTTTCGATCAACCGACTTCAACCCCAACAAATCATCTGAAAGAAACCACAAACCAAAACGTCATCTGTATACTGGGTGAAAAAGAACCTCCTAGCTGTATTCAAAATCCTGAACCAGTATCACTCAAAGAACACATTTATGAAAAAAAAATTTTTTTTTAAATATTTTTTCAATGGGAATAGTTAATTTTTTGCCTAAACGTAGACATTACTCCTACACCAGGCACGCGAGGGGTGCGGGTAGCGCTCGGGGGGTGCGCCCGAGCGGTGTCTACGTTTAGGAAAAAAAAATCCCCCCGCCCAAAAAAGAAAAAAAAAAAGTGTTCAGTAAGTGATACTGGTTCAGGATTTTCAATAAAGCTAGGAGGTTCTTTTTCAACCTGTATAGTGTGTATTATTTTTTCAAAGGGCGGTAAATTGATTTGTATAAAATTTTACTACCAGTCATTTAAAAATGAATCTTTAAGTCAGTTAAAAAGGGCTGCTTAGTTCTAGAGTTATTTCAGATTTCAATCAGTTAAAAATGTAAATTAAAGCCTATTCTTTTCGGGAGAGTCTACCTTTGTAAAAAGGTACGTGTAGAGTTAAGCTAATTTAATTCAATACAAGAACACTCCTACTTGAATTGACTTTGATTCTGTTTTATTTTTGCATGTCATCCGCTTGGACTGGAAGTATATAGTCTAAGGATAGGGTAAAATTAAATAAGTTTAAAGCACACCAGTTTACAATATTAAAAAAAAACAACATTCAAGCTGCACGTACTTACTGTGTATGGAATGAATGAATGAATGAATAAATTATTTATTGCACACGTAAACAAAAACAGAAGGGAAAATTTTACGGAGTTACATGGAGAGGCAAAATTTTCTCTTGTTTCAACTCACTTAATATTAACATTTGCACAGTATTAATCGAAGCGATTTTAATGTCATTACCTGTGAATTAAACCAGGCGGGTCCCTTCGGCCATTCGGTAATCGAGTTCGGTCTCAGTTCGGTCGTTCGGCCGGTAATTGAAAACGTCGATCCGTGCGATGTTCATTTTCCACTAATTAATCGCTGTGATGACATTCAACCCCTCCTGAGCTGATATTGTCATATCATGACTGGGCTGTACCCTGGATTTAGGATGGCAAAGCAAAAGGGACCTTGTAGCAAATACTTAACTTTATTAAGGATTTAAAATGTACACTAAGTTACATTACCTACATTAATTATAAGCGAAATCTTAGGATGTGTATAATTATGTTAGTAAGCCCAATAAACTTAACAACAAAGGAACAAAGGTCAAAATACTACGAACAAAGCATAATTCATCTCTCTTTAGGTAATTCTGCGATCCAATCAACTTTAGTAGGTATGTTTTTTTATTTAAATCTGTGTAGTTAAACTGGTTTACTTTCATTGTGAGATTGCTACCTAAAGCCTTCAGTAGATATCAATAAATAGTTTTAATTATAAAAAACTAATGTTAAATTATGATATCTTTATATCTGAACTTGCCATAGGGTACCTTTTCCCTTAAACAAGTATATTCTTAATGGCATATTATAACGTCCAAAGGGGCAACTCATGAGTGACGAACTTTCAATATTCAATCAACTATTTTAATTAAAATTTGCAGGGACATTGGTGGATAGTGCCGACAGATATCCAATAATTATATATATAGTGCTTGTATATCAACACTCTATTTAGATTTTAGACGAATAAGTTTCAGCCACGTATTTTAAATAAAATATTTTTCTTATCATTATAGAACCTATGAATCTATAAGTATAAAATTAGAGGTCCTGACTCACTGACTCATCAACGCCCAGCCCAAACCCTTGTATCTAGAAAGCTGAAATTTGGCGCAAAGGTTCTATTTTTACCGTAGGCAAGGAGTAAGGATTTTACAAAATTCTCACGGATACGAATTCCCGGGAATCCTTTTGTACTTACATTTTATACAAGGACTTAATTCATATTTTTCCGTCATTTTCCGCAGTTATTCTTCGTCTGTTACATTTTATGATCTTATGATAAACAGTGAAGGCTCTACATTAGCATTAAAGCGTTGGACAGCACATAATGTTAACACTTTAACAAAAACATAAGTATAATTTACATTCTTTTAGCTGAGATAGCATCTTAACTTTTTATTGTTTTTTCGCACACAACCAGTTTGATTTCAAGGAACATTTTTTAAAAGATAATAATATGTTGTTAGTGAAGTTGTACTTAGAATACCATTGTTTAATTTTTGACGGTAAATTTTATTACTTGAGTTTTATAGGGTGGTTTTAAATTAGTTAGCGTAACTTTAGGGAGCCAGTTCCCCAAGGAACCCAAATGAAATCTAAATATATAAAAGGAAAAACTGACTGACTGACTGACTGACATATCAACGCACAACCTAAACGGCTAAACGAAGGCACTTGAAATTTGGAAGGGACGTAGCTTAGGTACCATAGAGGTGCACAAAGAAAGGAATTCCCGAAATTCCCACGGGAACGGGAATTAGCGAGAAAATCCTTTTGTATGAAAAATCTAAACCGCTTAAGTTAGACGCTCGAAAATTTGGCATGCAGGTACCTTAGTAAACTTAAAGCTTAGTTGCAACAGAATATTGCAAAATTCCCACGGGAACGGGAGTTAGCGGGAAAAAACTTTTGTATGTAAAAATCTAAATCACGTAAGATAGATGTTTTCAATCTGTGTACTCTGTACAAAAAAAAAATAACACGCAAACGAAGTTGCGGGCATCAGCTAGTTCTGAAATAAATATTGCGATGATCAGCTGATCGCACAAGTTGTATGGAGAGGCGAACATTTTTTCATATTTCGATCTATTCCGTGAGTAAAGTTGTTCGGTTTTGTGGGCTGAATTTAAATTCACCCAACATAGATATTTACTAGCTTTCTGCCCGGGACCAAATAAATATAAATAAAGAAATAAATCTTTATTGTAACTTAAAACATTGATAAGGAGACAAGAAGCCCTGCAGCCTGTGCTAGCTTTGGGTAAAGCTGTGTTACAGACTGCAGTAACTTCCTCAGTGAAAAACAATTGCAAACAATAAAAACTAATTACAAACAAAGTTAAGGTAAGAAGACTGAAACCGTAGTAGACATACAAATATTGTAACACGTCTCTTGTCTTCTACCCCTGAACAAAATTAAAACTACATACTAAACAGCATGTGTGTGTGTACGTGCGTGTGTGTGTGTGCCCTTATGTGTGTGTGCGTGAATTTTTGTCACATGTGTTTTTTTTAAATAATTGTGTTTTAAATAATTGTGTGTTTGTTATAAATCTAAACATCACATTCATCCAAAAGTTTCATCCAAATCCCTAAAAAAGTTTTTGCGTTATTTAGTTACGATAGGAACCTCTGTTTTTCACTAGAAGTCAGCATTTATTCCAGCGGCACGGCACGGCATGGCTCGGCAGAATTGTATATACCATTTCCCTCTATGTTCCTAGTAATGCTAGTAGCTGAGAGTATAGGAGGCAAAGCAATGGTAATATAATTTTGCCGTGCCGTGCCTTTCGAATTATAAAAAGGCCCATTACTTTAATATACTCTTTAGAAAGATACAGTAGGCTTTTCAACAATCGAGTTAACTTTTTGATGCGTAATGAAAATTTTATGTTATCGTAAAATATAGCCATAAAGTCAGAAGAGTTTAACAAAAGGCTCGGCGTCATCTCATTATTAAAGCAGAAGCAATTCAGTTTATTACGCGTAAATTATTTATTAAAACATTTCTTAAAATATTTTTATGGAAAAGGGTTGCTTCTGGCATTTTTGAATACGATTTTAAAATACAGTTTTGTTGCTTCTTTTAATTGCTTTAATGATAAGGGTTATGATTTTATAATCACAATTTACAACCTATAATAAATATTTTTTATCGATCCACTGCAGTTGCTGGGCTAAGAATCAGTCGCAGAAGCGTCCGTGCTGTCACTTTTCGTATTGTTGGGCCTTTTTATAATTCGAACGGCACTTCAAAATTTGAATTACCATTTATGTTACCCTTTATGTTATCTGCAGCTCTAGCACGATAACGACAAACTCGCGCTCGGCTCACGCTGAAACTTCACTTTGATTGCGCGAGGGTCCCGCGCAAAGGCTTGCTCGCCCTATGGCGTTGTCAATGTTGACATTTTGACATAGGACCGCGGTGTTGTCGCGGCGCTGTCACTATCGTACTCGGCCTGCAGCTTTAGAGTATTACATATGAGGCAATGGTCATACAATTTTGTCGTGCCGTTTTCGAATTATAATAAAAAGGCCTAAAGAAGCTTAAACTTTAATGAACATCTCTGCATTTGAGTAGAATAGAATAGAAAACTAGTGTTATTCGATTTGATAACTAATATGATTATTCCACTAGTACGTCTACATAAGAATACTACCATGAATCAATACTTTGTTAAGCATTTTACAAAAAAATATATATTTAATATTTGTGTTATTCAGACAGAATCCATGAAACAGGCGCATTTTTTTTTTAATTATGAAAAATCAAAGGTACCTATAAAACACTATTCAACAACTACCTTTCCGGGTCACAAGAATAAAATAAATTTTCTATCCATTTACTTAAACAAAGGGTGTAAATTGATTCCAGAGATATTGGAAAAGTTAGTAAACTGGGATACAGTAAATCCGGTAACCGTTACCCTGGGAACGGAGGGTAAAAGTCCCTGTTTATCCGGGTTTGTACCCGGAGTCCTGGACATTTGTCATCTGGAGTCTTTCAAATGTTGTTTGATCTCTGTATTTTAGGTATTTTGTGAAACATACGTTATTTTGTGAGACATGCTTTGGGATGATTTTGAAGTAAGCCAAACTAAAGTTACCTGAATATTCTACTGAACTCTTAAAAAATCGACTTTCCGAATTATCTCTATTTGCTTATTATTAGCAGACCCTGTTTTGAGACTTTTTGAATATTTCGTAATATATTACTTTGGGGAAGTTGTATAGTTACGGCTGTTTTACATTTCATATGTTCAACAGCTACGGCTGTTATACATTTCATAACCTAAAATATAAAATTTTGCGCCCCCTCCAACATTAGATTGCTTTAAACAGCTAAACCAATTTTGATGAAATATAGCTAAGAACCATCTCGATTACGTCAGCTTTCAAACAAAACAAAACCGCATCGACATCGGTCCAATCGTTTAAGAGCTACAATGCCACAGATACACAAACATACAGACGTCAAACTTATAACACCACTCTTTTTTGTCGGCGTTTAAAATGACCCATAATGTTTAACTACAATAAATAATTATTGCCTGTAAGATGTAAGTATCAAAGTTTGACGAAGCGTTTTTATTTTTAACCGATTTTATATTATAAAGGGCGTAGTGTTTCGTCACGCAGAAATGGAAACTAAATAAATAAAAAACAAAATAAGAGCGGTGGGCGAAAATCAGTCGGCTTCAAAGGACTTTGATCTTCCATTCTGTGGCATTAAAATTTACATATTTTCTCTATATGTCCATAGATGAGAGAAGTGATAAACGGAGGCCGTATAGAGTTCAAAAATAGCCTAAAAATAAAATAATTTATGCGGCACAGAATTCACAAAAATAAAAAAGGAATACGAATCATGTGAAAGTCAGTATTTAATAAGGATGGATGTTTTCATAAGTAAAACGTATGTAAAAAACGACTGGACGGATTTGGGTGAAACCACATAAATATATCTACTTAATTCATCAGAATAACACCTATACAGGGCTTTAGGTAAATCTCTTTCAACCTGTCGGGCGGTTAATCAGTCCATGAAACTGAACAATTTCCCCAAGGAACATAGGTCAGAACACGAAAAATGAAATTTGATCTCCCATACAAAATGCGCTATAATTATGCTGATGAAGTATGGGAACTCAAATTTTTTTTTCGTATTTTGACCTATATTCCTTGGGGAAGTTCTTCAGTTTCATGGACTGTAAACCCCCCGAGAGGTTGAAAGATATTTACCTAAAGCCCTGTATAAGCTATAATCATTTTCTAACACAATCAGTTTCTTTAGTGTGTTGCGTATACACGGTGATAAAAAACCTCCTAGCCATATTTAAAATTCTTAACCAGTATCACTCAAAGAACACATTTATGAAAAAAACTTATGAACTATTCAATGGGAATAGTTAATTTTTTGCCTAAACGTAGACATTACTCCTACACCTGGCACGCGAGAGGTGCAGGTAGCGCTCGGGGGATGCACCCGCATGGTGTCTACTTTTAGGAAAAAAAATCCCACCGAAAAAAATAAATAAAAGTGTTCTGTAAGTGATACTGGTTCAGGATTTTAAATATAGCTAGGAGGTTTCTTTCACCCTGTATATATATATTTATTCATTAATCTATAACAACATTTCTTTAAAATAAAAATAAAAATCTAAGCTCGCTCCTTTAACTCGCACCTTGTGCACCAATTTTTCTATTTGCTTCAATACTTTGATGTTTTTCCGATGCGGTCTCTTCCATTGATGGAATTGATCTCAGTGCACAATATCTTGTTTATAAAAGCAACCTCTGTAATACAACTGAATTTGCTCCATTGTGTATCTGCCTTTAAAAAAGTGCATCATATTCAAAGGGATAGTGAAAAAGTGAAATATCAAACACGTGAAAATGTGCTTGTTTGTTTGTCATGTCAACAAGTCCTTTATGTAGAAATGGAGCAACATATCAACGAATATTGGGTGACTTTTCGGTGCGTGGGAGTACCACTAAAGGCAGTGGTACTCCCACGCACCGACGGAACACAGCAAGCTGTTTGGCGTCGGACTTCGGTAGGAGGGTGGTCGCGAACCAGATGGCCCTTTACAGAGCCTACCACACCGCATGAGACCATAGGACGACACCTCAGATTTAGAAAAAAATGAAGTGTCGTTGCCTGGGATGGATTACTAGGAGGCAGGTCTCATTTGTGTTTCCTTAGTCGCCTCTTACGACACCCACGGAAAGAGATGGGGTGGTGTTATTCTCAACCGATCAGCACACAGTTTAACTTTAATATTAGCTAGCGAAAATATTAATTTAAAGTATGCGACCAGCTCTCCGCTGGGACGTCATTCCGGTGGGAATTCAGAACTCTGTACCATACTCCGATCCGAAACCTTAACTTAAGGATTGGCGGGTACAAAATAAACACTCCAACGCTTTGTAAAACGTGTGGAGATCACAAAACTTAACCTATCACATTGACTAGGTAGCTGTTTTTTTTTCATTGAGTTTCTTATAAATAAATAAAAAACTCAACTTCATATTGTGGATGTTTACATTTTTGTGCCGATCTACCTAACAAGCATCATTGTATGTACCTACCTTTTTCTTTCAACTGAATCTATCTTATGTCTAGCTAGGTTAGGACGCTGAGACCAAATTCTGAAGTTATAAGTGCGCCGCGGACTGAAAAAGATTGGAAACCCCTGCAGTATTGTATTTATTCGTTTCAAACATACAAATCTTTCCTCTTTATATTAGTGTAGATACATGTAAACTTCTCTATTAGTCTTTCTGTTCATAACTGATCAACCGCAACTAGAAAATTATAATCTTACGAAACTCTAAAGGCCGCCTGCATTAAATTAGGATAAATAGGTAAATTGTATTAATATAATAAAAAAGACCGCCAATGTGAAAAAATAGGGCAGTTCACAAAGTACCCAGAGTTTAAAATCTTACTAAGTCAAATTACAATATAACTGTTTTGATAATGTCACGGTGTCATAGATAAAGGTTAACTTAGACAAGCAGTAGCAGTAGACATGCAAAGGGTGTGGTGATTAGACGTTGCCGAGTTCAGTTCATACAAACAAGGTTTGCGACGTAGGATGTAATTTGCACAGGCTGTCGCGTCGTAATCAGGATCGTCTATTGTGCTGGCGTACTGAGCAGTATACAGCTCTATGTAGTTAGGTACATTAACTAGGCATATGCAAGGGTAGGTAGGTAGGTCCTTTCAATATAAGCATGGCTATGGCTATACTTATATAGATGTATTCTAGGTAGAAATGTGTTTATTCCATGTGGATCAGGCCGCAAAACTGTAAAATTTATCTGTGTTAAATGAAAATCGAGTAGGTATGTACAACTTCTGCGATTTGAAAACGAGTTTTTAAAGTTTCGCTTACTATCATACTCGTTCAGTAAAAGTGAAGTACCTGACTCACTCACTCATCAACGCCTAGTCCAAACCCTTGTAGGCAAGAAATCCCGGACATTCTTTAGCTTTTCATAAAATTCAAAGTTTATTAAAGTTATTTTTTTTAAAATATAGGTTATTTCGTCGAATATGCGATAGCTGTAAGATTCCAACAGATACATTTTTAATCCTCGCCAAAAAAGAGGGGTGTTTTAAGTTTGACGTGTGTATCTGTATATGTCTGTGTGTCTGTCTGTGGACCGATTTCGATGCGGTTTTTTTTGTTTGAAAGCTGACGTGATCGAGATGGTTCTTAGCAACTTTATTTGATCAAAATCGGTTCAGCCGTTTAAAAATTATACGTACGTACTAAATGTCAGGGGCTATAATTTTTTTTATAATTTTAGAGTTATTTCTGCTAACACAAGTTAAATGTTAGCCCACTGATACCAGAAATAAACCACTAAAACCATGATTTTCATAAACTTTTAATTGCAACAGTTTCCAAACTAAACCCCATTTTCCACTCGGTTACCTTTGAGTAAATAACTTGACAGTTCTGCAGCAGATGCAACGAACAGTTACGCAAGGGGCGCTTAAATACTGCTTTTGTATACTGCGATATGAAATTAAACTTCTGTGGATTAGATAGATAATGAACTTAATTTTATTTTTTAAGTTTTTTTAAATTTACTTGTAATAGAAGAAGATAAAAGCCTATTTATTGTACGTTAATTTTTTATATTTACTGTGTTTTTCTATAATTAACTTTCTTTTTTTCCTTTCAATGGTATAAAAACTGCGAGCTCCTGCTTAGTACTCTCCTTTCGTCATCTCTAAGGTTGGTTGAAAGAAATCCCTCCAAGGGATAAGTCCGCCATTGTGCATTTACCCTTTTGTATTTTTATGTAAAAGTGTGTTTTTGTAAACATAATGTTTTATAGACATTACAAAGATTCTCTTTGGGTACAATTTTTAATACAATAACTATCAACTTAGAATTTTGAATTCTATATATTTTTTTGTATCTCTAATACAATCTAAACCTAAATATTTACACCCACTTCACAATGTCTTTTTACGTATGTAATCTTGAATTCCTTTATTTTGAAGAAAATGTTTAATTAATAAACCCTCAAGATGTAATTGGAACAATCTGCCAACAAAATTCTTGGTTTCTCGAATACTAAATGAAGCGGCAAATTATTCCTTTAAACTAAATTAAAAAAAGTAAAAAACAATTCGGTGTCTACAATTTAAATATGAAATTCAACCTTTGAAGCCTTCAAGTTTCCGTACCTCTTTTTTCTCTTTTTGTTTATTGTTCAAAGGCTTTGTTTGAATTATGGGGCGGGTAAATAAAAGTTCGAATACAATGTTAAAATATTTTATTTCTGAACTGATTTAAGCTTATTGGCACCGTTTTTCAATTTGTTGTTTCGGTTGAATGTAAGGCGGATCACTAAATCATCCACATAACATAAATGTTAAACTCAAAGTGTGCATATGAGGTGTCTTTAAATTAGTTAACGAAACTTTAGGGTATGCTTTTCCCCTTGAAACTGAACAACTTTCCCCAAGCAACCTATATAATATTCTGAAAAGAAAACGTTTTTTTCGAATTCTTGTACTGAGGCAATCAGCTAGTCGTACGTGTTGTATGGAGAGTCGAAAATAGTTTGATATTTCGACCTATTTGTTCCTTGAGTAAAGTTGTTCAGTTTAGTGGACTGATTTAAATCTTTTATTTTTGCTAGCTAATTAAAAACCTCCCAAAATAGTTACATGTTTTTGTTTCCTTCTGCTCCCGTTGTGACCTTACGAAGTTTTCTTTTTATTGTAACGGACTATTCAGTCCATAAATCATCTTCTACATTCTGTGTAACTTTTAACATCCATAGGAAGATAAAATTCGGAAAAATCATGGACGATTTTTTTTTACAGTAGAGGTATTTTTTAATAGCAAAAACATGGCTTCCGTTTTTGATGAAAATTTCAACTCTCTACATGTCATAATAATCATAAGTCATTTATTCGCTCAAATTGACAAGTGAAGTCACGCTATCCCCTGGTCACTATTCACATGGTGTTCACTATATTTGTTGGTACCGTGGCACATTGCGTTTGTACCTATATAAATACTTATTACTGTAGTTTATCACCTCATCCACTTTAGGTAAGTACCAAATATCAATTACTGCAAACTATGGC
The DNA here is from genome assembly GCA_949987775.1 of Aproaerema taeniolella. Taxonomy (NCBI): domain Eukaryota; kingdom Metazoa; phylum Arthropoda; class Insecta; order Lepidoptera; family Gelechiidae; genus Aproaerema; species Aproaerema taeniolella. The sequence continues at coordinate 10,865,291 of OX465260.1, forward strand.
CACAAGTGACCACATAAAATAGGTTATAGTTCTGCATATATTGTCTCTACATATGAACCTCTCTGCGTTATTCTGTATAGGATCTGCAAAGACAATTACTCTCAAACTTTGACACCACGTTTTGTAAAACGATGACCACAAAGTCGTCCTATTCTTCTGACTAGTGTTTTCTAGGCCTATGCCAGGCCATCGTCTGCTTTCAGAATCGATCTGTTCCACTTTTTCGAACTTTTTCGGAGTCCTCTGTATCTCGTATTAAAGTAAAAAAGAAAATGTCGTTGCCCTAAAAACAGAACCGTTCAAAATCTCACAAAAATCCAAACCCGAATAGTGAATTAAGTTCTTTCTTTTGTCAGAATTGGTCGGGTTTTGTAATTTTTCACATTAAATAACTTTAACAAATGTGATGTACCTAATGCTTGCTTGCCATTTTCATTTCTTGATCTTTATAATATCGAATAGGCTTTTTGTTAGCCTTATTGAATAATTATTTATTTTTACTAGCGCGAAAATAGTTTACTTATAGTCAATTATTATTTTATGAGGAAGTCTGTACTCTACAATATTTTTCACAAAGATGTTGGTACCTATTCAAAGATTGAAAAAAGTTGTTTTTAATTTATGATTGAAACGGTTTTACTAAGTTACCAAAAATCGGCATTGGGCCGACAGTTTTTATCATATACGAGGTCCTTCATCAAGGAGTGGCCCAAGGACGATTTTTAGTAACGTGAGTAACTACATATAGATTATGTGTAACACTCACGAATCGTTTATTAGTAAAATAAGTAGTTTTACTTCACCAGAGAAGTAGGCATAGGTTGAGAATATCTAGGTTCGTTGTGTACGTATGATATGTACGTAGGTGTCATTACACGCGTCGCCCAACCGTTACCTACAATTTATGTGTATGAAAATTCAATAAACGCTCTCTCGCTTGCTCGTCGCTACGATCTGATACAATTTTGTTCATCTTTTGAACGTTAGCGGCGACGGTACACTTTTCTGTATAGTTGATCGATAGATTGTGTTTGATACACACTTCTAGTCTCGATTTTTTGTCAACTTCTCTTGAATGTTCCAGACGCAAATGGAAAAAAGTAATAGTATTGATTTTGCCGTAGTGTTTATGCCTTACTGTTTCGGTCTGCGTTTTCCCAGGGTTTTTATTAATTTTCCGGTTTTCTTCCTCTTGAATTTTATGACTCTGCATCTTTATAAAAAAAAACATAAAAAGTGTAGATCACACCTTATGCCTATGTTTTTTTAGCGGACTGGGATCTGAGGGAGAACTGACATAATCGTCATTTAGTGAGGGCAATAGATATCACTGTTAGATTGTGTAGATGTTAATCACAATATCGTAAATATATTCTTTTGACATTGGGAGAAATCGTTGTTCTAAAAACAATTACCGTGCTAATCCTTACATTAGTATAAACATGAAAGTCTGCTACCTTGTTCGTCCTTTGCAAGCCTAAACGGAGCAACTTAGGGATAGTAAGAAGGCTAAAGAGTGACATATGCTATTTTTACTACAATCGTTCAAAAGTAATGCTCTACGCTTATAGCGAAAAACATGACAGGAGAGTGTCCAATTTGGGGGTATTCGGGTCACACAAACAGGTTACGCTGCAAAAATAAATTGGATTCCTTATCAAAAGAGCCATTGTACCCTGAAAGGCGGTGTCCACTCTCACAACAATGTACCGTTTTGTACCTGAAAGACAACTTAATGCAATATTTAATAGTTTTCTCGCTTTACAATAAGAAGAATACTTTTTCCTCAGTTTTCTGTTTATCTTGAAGAAAGTTTTTGATGATGCTTCAAGTTTTACTATTGTATTGAAGAAGAGAGTGTTGGCGATCATAGAGATCTTGCATTCACTTTTACAAACTTAATTGGAAGATAAAGATAAGTAAAATACGTGCAAATTGTTCTGGATTTTGTTTATGTGTGCTTTGCACGTTATGAGAATTTTTCGCAGAATTATTAGCTTATTACAAACGCGACGAGACGTAATAATATCGAGCAAGTACAAGTATATCATTAAAAAGAATTTTCCGAATAATTCCGACTGTATGCAAGTAGTTGCATTACTCGTAAACGATGTACTAGTAAGATTAACACTGAGATTCTTAGAAAATTTTCTCCCGTTACGCTTTCGGTGCGTCCGTCCGATTTATGATTCACTCGATGATAGCACGCGATCCGGCTGTTTACTTGTGCTTTCAATGTCAGAATGGCACACTCCTTATTTGTGTCCATGTTTATTAAAATCCAAAGAACTTACAACAGAGACTTGCACTAAATACAAATTTTTAGCTTCACTTTTCTCTGTTAATGCAATTTCTTTGTTTGTTCTACCAAGAAATCATATTATTAATATTGAAAGGTTGAACAATTAAACAAAAACATGTCAGATGTCGATGAAAACAACAAGGAGTAATTTTGAACAAAACATTTTATTGATAACTAACTTAAATACCTAGTAAATGCAGTTTCGAAATGTATTTACAAAAGTTGGAAATTAATTGAAACTAATCACAGATTTTTATACAAAAATAGGCGGAAGATAACTCTTCATAGATGGTCCAGCACGCCCTAGCGGCGGGAGGTTCGGCGACTTCAGAGGTGGAGGTGACAGTTCTCTCTTTAGAGGATTATTGTCGTACTTAACATTGTTATTATTACGATGCAAGACTTTGTAGTTCTTAATAATACCTCTAAGTTCTTGCTGTTGCTCTTGATTCAAAGTTCTTAAGTTGCCCTGCTGTTCTGGAACAATACTACTTTCTTTTTGCTCACGTTCTTGCTGAATAGGAATAAATCGTATCTCATTCCTTTGGTCAAAGTTGTTGGTTATCGGCTTGCTTTTAGCTTTCACTTTGTTAGATTCGAAGTGGTTTTTCATTGAAACATAATTTAGTATCTCCGCAACATCTAAAGGCTTCTTCTTGAATATTTTAATGTCATTAACAGGTTTTGATTGATATTGAACTATTTTGGGTATCTTATCAGTCTTTGGATCTGCTTGTATCTTAACGTGGATAATTTTTTTAGATTCTTCGGGTAGTTTATTCTCATAACTCGTTTCAGGCCTAATCGGATTTAATGCCTCTGTTTTCGTTTGGAACAAATTTTCAATATTTTCGGATTGAGATTCTTGAGTTTTCTTCGAATCTATTGATTCTGTTTGTTCCCGGTATATGTTTTCAGTATTTTCAGTTTGGTATGTCTGAGGTGTCTCAGAGAAGACATTTGTTTTATCAGGGCTAAACAGATTTTTTAAGAAAATGTTATTTTCAAGGATATCTACAAAATTATTTTCCGTGGTAGTTTCTACTCGCGGGGCTTCTGTACTTGTAGTAGTAGTGACAATAGGTTTGAAATCGTTCTTGCTGTCTTGAATAATAAAATCAGTAAATTTAAGATTGCTAACAGAACTGACATACGATCTCTGAGTAGTTGTTTCTTTGACCTCACTTTCAGTATTTTGCCAAAAATTATTTGGGGCGACACTTTTCTCATTACTTTTTAACAAGTCATTTGCCATGTTGGTCGAGGCTTTGGTTGAACCATTCGCATTTATTGCTTTAATTTTTCTAGGCTCGTAATCAGTATCTTCATAATTGTATGACTGGGTTACTGTCTGACTGGGGAAAACAAAGTCTTTGTGTGTAAGAATCCTTGGGGTGTTTGGGGATAAAAGCCTACGACTTTCATCTACCGGTTTCTTTGTAGATACAATTTGAGGTTCCTGGTAGGAATTTTCTTCTTGTGGTTGACTGTAGTCTGGAACTTGATTATACCAATTTCCTGATTGAGATGGATTTGAATCTGTAGGTGGGTTTGGTGATGATGGACTAAGCACGTTTCTTGAAGTGAATTTATTTTCAGGTTTTAAATTTTGACTAACCGCACTAGTTTCATGGTGTTGTTGGTAATTAGCTAAGTATTTATTTTTATTTTCATCAACTTGCTGATTAGGGATGTAGTGATTGCTTTGTACGCCAACATTTTCAGATCCATATTCAAGCTGAGATCTAATCATTTTAGTGTATTGTTCTGGTGTCATGTCGCTAAAATTTATCATAATGTCATCGCCCTCTCCAAATGATCTTGATATTGTGTCTTTGTTTTGACTTGGATTTTGGTTCAAATTATTCGCATTAATACCATATTGCCACCTCCACAATCCTTTATTCGGGTCTTGTTCGGCTTCTTTTACCCCCGCTTCGTAATTAACTAGCTGAGGCATTAACGGTTTGTCCGTAGTGAACATTCTCGATATCGCGTTTTGAAGTGTATTCATTGACGGTACGTGTGCGCCTTGGGAAGCCAAAAAAGTTATTTGAGGAGAAATCGGACCATTGTTGGCTTTGGGTTTCGATTGCTCCGTTGTGTAATCAACGGTTTTAATCGGAACTTGAGTACTTGCCGCAGCAACTAGATTGTTCTGGGTGTTTGATCCTTGCGCAAAATTGTATGAAAAGGCTTCTGGGTTTCTACCAGTGAATAGGTTACGTGTAGGGGGCAATGAATACTGTTGGGTAATTTCGCTATCACTGATTTGGTTCTCTTTTCCGTCATCTTGCCATGATTTTAAGTGAGGTGGTTTCTTTGCCTCCTCTGCTAAGTTGTACTGCACGGCTCTAAAATAAAAAAAAAATACAATAAGCTAACTTCAAAAGAATTCAATATATATGGATATAAGAAATTAAGATTAAAAAAAATACCTTTGGATGATCTCTGGCATAGGAGGCGCTACAGGTAGATGGTCTCCGCTGGCTCTGAATCCATTTGCATCAGCTATGTAATGGACAGTGTATGTTTGTCCATTGTCTCCAATATAGGAATACGATCCTTCTACAACCTGCTCCTGTTTATCTGTACCCATGTTTTCCATGCGACTATGCTGGACGTAATGGGTCTGATCAGCTCCCAAGGCTCTAAAATTGATATAAAATGTGAGCATATTTTAAGTTTATGAAGAAGAGTTACATTTAATGAAGTAATACTTACTCGTAACTAAAGCTTCCATCTAAGTCCATTTCATTTGACAGTCGTAGAATAGGAATAGCGGGCTCTGTCGTAGAAGACACATAAAGTCCTCCACCTGCTGGCAGAAATTGTGGGCCTTGGAAAGAAGAAGCTGGTTTTTGGTCAAATCCAAAATCGGTCTTTGGTATTTCTGGACTAATTATCATCCTTCGGGTTGCCGGTGTTTGATGGGTTTGGGTTGGAGGTGTTGTGCCTGGAGGTTGTGGCATTTTAAATGGGAATTTAATATCGTTTCTGTTTTGTATCGGCTGGTGATGACCCATGTTTGGGATAGCACGCATTTCCCTTTTTTCCTTGACTGGTTCTGGATTTTTTTCTGTCTGGTTATTTTTTTGCTGTGATGGCGGAGCATTAGAAGATAATCGTATCCTTCCGTGATCTTCATCATCATCGTCGTCATCAAAGTGAGGGACTAAAGTGGTTGATATAACAAAAGGGAAAGGGGTTGGATATATTGAAGGGGCCTTTGTGCCCGTAGGTGGTAAAAATGGAAACTGAAGATTGTTCATATTCTTCATTGGAAAATATGGTATGGTAGTGTGAGATTCTGGTGGCAGGTACAAGGAGCTGTCAGATTGGTAAATTCCGACATTTGGTGTTTGAAACTGTGGAGGGAAAAGCTCTTGTCTATATTTTTGAGGCTTGGCGTCCACTGCTAAGCTTGTTAACAAAATTATCAGTGGTATCTGAAAGAATAGAAACACGCCATTAACTCACGGTTTTCATTCCAAGGGTAAAATCCATTCACTGTATCACTTCACTTTCTCACTTACCAGCTTCATTTTTCCTGAAGCTGATTTTGTTTTCTTTCCTTAAACCAAATTTTCACGTCACACTTTAACACTAGTAGAAAATAGACTGATAATGAAAATGAATTCCGCATATATTTATATGCACGCGAGATGATCATAGCCAGGCACTCGTGAAAGATATCGCTCGGTTTTTAAACTAGGTTTCTCTCTTCGCAACACACTTTTTACAGTCTTTGGAGTTGCTAGATAGGTAATGATTATGTACGGATCGTAAAACTGCTGTAATTATTAGCTTAGCAAGTAAAAGCATTTGTTTTATTTTCTTAAGTAAATAATCAAGTGTAGGTGTTTGTGGGTTTATTTAGATTTATTTCGTAGGTTTTTTTCTGGTCAATGACCTCATTAGCGTCGTATAGGATTAAAAATCAAAACATTAAAACGAACGAAAACAATGGAATCTAAATTGTAATCCAACCGTGTGAAATCATTTAAGACATAAATCAGTTCATTTAGATTATTTTGCAAAGGAAGAAACTTAATTATTTTAAAGATACGATCCTGTCGGGCCTTTAGGGGCAGTGTTCGATATATGGGAGGATAAATTGGACAGTGTCATGTAGTAAGAATTTTGCGGTCCAATGATGTAACTAAATGTTATTGACCTGGAGACCGGTTTCGTTGTATTTTTTCGTATATAAGTTCTAAAGCATATACATTAAAGATTAACTGTCTTGCTAAATGGATCGAGCCATTTGTTCGTAAATTAAGATTAACTTGAAATATAACTTCCTTATGATTAACGTGAGAAGATAGTTTAAAGTTGAATCTTTTATTTCTATTGAACTTAAATAATGCCAGACATCCTGTATGCTTCGAATTAAAAAAAGTCTTTTAGATTGTATTTTTGTTCTTTTTAAATTCCTAATGCAAGAAATAAAAAAATCGATTTATTGATAATATAAAGTTTTTTGACGACTGTATTTTTACTTCTCATCTCATGGAATTAAATTGTCAACGTATCGACTGTTGTTAAATATCTAAATGAAATAAAGATATTGTTTATTAAACTGTTTTTCTCATTTTTCAGGTAAGTGATTTACACGGTAGAGCTTCCATCAAGCTTTAAGGTAAGTTAAGTTATACTAATAAAAACACAAAAGTATAAAATATATTCGTTTATTCATTACATCACAAAGTCACTGGGATTGAGTATTACTTCTATAATTTTAATTTAAAATACATTTAATACTCGCTAACTCATACAGTAATCGAGTTCACAAATAAGTATTTTTTGTCGTGATCCTGATCACTGCTTTTAGGTAACTTTACTGTTTTTATTTGCTACAGGCACAAAATAATTGCGTGTATAGTGTTGTTTAATTCATGCGTGTGGCAAATTCTTTATAACACAAATGAATTATGAATTAATGAGTTCAAAGAAGTCATTAAAATTGAAACAGATTCCATAAAATTTACAATATTTTTTACAATTATTACATAAATATTATTTAACGCTCTCAATGATAATGATAAGAATCGCATAAGATTATTTATTATCAACATTCGGAGGTAATTATATTGTATGTTATGAGAACATTTATTTGAAGTATTGCTCGTTTTGTTAAAATTCTCCGGAGCTTTCAATTCTTTGTATGGCTGAGGTTAAAAAATGAATATCAGATCAATCTTAACCTTTAAAAAGCTGTACTAATGTTTTAGAATTCATCTTCTCTCATCAAATCAAAATAGTATTTCGTTGGTATTTCTATTTCAATACAAGTACTTCAATTTGTGAGTACTTCTATAGGTATATGGTTTTCATTAATATGGTTGATATGACTGTTGCTGGTGGTATGCGGGTGCTTGAGTTGGTTTGGGGTAGTAGTTGTTTGCCTGGGTGGGTCTAGAGTTATGTGACCCTTGAGTTGTGCTGTAGTGTCCTTGGTTGTGTATCTGGGCTTCGTCTTTTGTTTGTTCTAAGGCACTGAAACAATAAGAAAATATAAGTATGTTGGAAGGAAATGTCGCTGAAATATACTTAAATGCTCATGATCTATAAAGACTTAGTAGTTCTTATAAGTATTTCTACATAGATTTCTAAATAGTGAATTTACTTTTTTGGTCAAACGTTTTCTATAGGTTTCTTTTAGAGTTACTTAAGGCAAGAAAATTTTTCTGTGTAGTCGAACTAAATAGTGTTTTAAATTCGTTTTATAGCCTGCCTTTACCAGTCAGAAGGTCTGTCTAATGTAGGTATTACCCCAATTGTCTAATAACTCATTTTAATTCGCATATCATTTTTTCAAACAAGTTCTTATATTTAAATAACGTAAAATTCTCAGAAAATATTTCAAACCAAAATAAAAATAAACAATCTTTTTGCACACAACTCAGAAGTACCGTTTTTTTCTTTTGGTTTCTTATTTTCGACGTTAGCTCATTATTCTTGGCCCTCCTTTGATTTATGCTAATAAGCCACAGTGCCTCGCAGATAGGCACGGAAAACACGTGTTCTTGTCAATAGTTAACGTAATTTATTAACGCCTCTATCTTAATACAGAAACTAGGACCTATTGTTTTGTTTGTGGTCAGATTTTTTTATGTGGTAATTCAATATTATTGACGTACATATTCTGGTTTAGTAATAGAGTCATTACATATTTTAAGAGATTAAAATTAAGATCTTTACTAATTGATAGGTAGACTGAAAGAAATCCCTGTGTGGGATAAGTCCGCCTTTGTAATATTTTTCTTATACCGTGTCTTGTGTAACTGATGCTCATGTAAACAACCCTCACTTACTAATTTTATAAACGCGAAAGTTTGTATGTATGGATGTTTGTTACTCTTTCACGCAAAAACTACTAAATGGATTTTTATAAAACTTTACATCAGAATAACACATAGGCTCCATAATTTAAAAAAATTCCCGGGCAAAAAGCTATTAGCTTACATACATAATTTATTAAACTACACTTATAAAAAATGTGTTGACACGTGATAATTTTTTTCTACAATTTATTTTTCGATGATAAAATCACGATGAATAGTTGTCGAAGGGGTAACTCTAAGCTCCTTCCTAAGTTCTCGGATTTTCGCAATATTGAAGTAAGATCTATGGAATACCTCCATATTTTATGATTTCGATCGTGATAACATCTTTGATCCTCTCAATTCATCTGTGAAGGATAGTATAGAGAGTCTATACTATAGAGCGTAAAGTATTTCGTTAATCTGTGAAATAACAGTTTTCCACTTTTGGGTACACTATATATAACGTACCTAAAACAGTTATGACGCCCTGTCCCTTCCTTACAGCCTGACACACGAACAAATATACAAAAACAAACAAACTCCCGCACATAATTCACTCACTAACACGCCCTCCCACTTGGGAAAATAAGGAAAATAATAATAAACTAATGGCACAACATATTTCCGCAAAGATGACATGGCGTGGATCATTGACGGTAAGGAAATGTAAGACGCTCTTTCATTTTTTGCATTTTAAATATTAGAGCTTCAATGAAACTCGATTTAGTGTCTACCCATGTTTCTGGTCTGCTGATGATAAAGTTAAAATTAGATTGAAACTTGATCCTTTAACTTGGGGTATTGAATATACAGGCACACAGGCCAGCAAACCAACCTATTAAATACAGGCTCTCTGTGCTTTTGTGATACATATATGAAGTAACCTGATGCATTGGCTTTCCACCGACTGTTTACTACAGACCAACAAAATGTTACAGACATATATACCCACCCATGCCATATATACATATATACCCTATAAAGAGGTAGAGCTAGCATCTAGTTAATTTAGAACCAGATAGATAGATAAACTTTATTGCTTCTTAACAATTTGTAACATTGTACAATGTTCTTATACAATTTAAAAAAAGGTTAGCGAAATATGTGATGTAGATTGTAGAAGCAAATAGGACACTGAACTCAGCATACTTGCTGTCTATGACAGACAACAAACTGATTTTCACCACTTAACGTTACACTTTCTGAGAGTTATTAGAAGTAACATGATCACAAGGGTTATTGTATACTGTCAGCCTCGGTCCTCTACAAAAAAACCTTTGAGTCTCTAGTGATTATTACTGTATGTCTGGAAGGAACTGGCATATTTAAAGTATTTCTTTATCTGACAGTAGTCCAGCATGAAAGTTAAAAACACTACAACTACACGAACTTACTACGTATAAGCCCTACACAAACCACTGTAAAATTGAGTTAAAAAACAACACTTACGCTTTGACAGCAGGTGGTGCAGCTGGTGCCTTAGGAAGATGATCACCATACGCGTAGTATCCATTGTTATCAGCATACCAGCTCACAGTGTACTGTCTACCATCTCTGCCGTAGAAGGTGTACCATCCTTTCTTGATGACGTTTTGGTAATCCGTGTTGGGGTGTTCAATATAGCCTTCTTCGCCAACCCACGTGCCGTCACTCAGTTGGTACCTGGTAAAGGCCAAATAGTTAACACTGTATAGCAAAGATAGCTAATTGAAACCTACGATACATTTTAGGATTCGAAATTGATTCAACAAATAAAAAAAATGTAGAAACCAAACATTAATGGGACAGATCGATTGATCTTGAGGATAAAGTTATGCGTGAGCATGGACTTGAGAAGCGGAAAAGTAAAGCAGGTATTACATTTTCATTGCTAAAAAGGAATGAGAAAAAAATTTGGCATGGTAGCCCATGAGACAAAACAGTAAACAGATTTTTCATTCTAGAACTACAATTATGTTACCCGTTAGTTTAACTAACCTACCGTCGGAACATTACTTTCATTGATATGCTCGTCTTTGCCTTATCCCTACTACTGTCATCTTTGTCTGTATTTCCCTAATGTGTTAATACAATAAGTATAAGGTCAGTAAGACTTCTATTCTCAAGGTTTTCTTAAGGTTCTTTTATCTTTCCAAGAAATCGCGACGAATTCAGTTATCTGATTTCGGCTGCCGAATTTAATCTACTAGCGTCTTTTGTGAGAGTTATTTTTTATACAAAGTCATTTAATAATACCAACGAAAAGTTGCCTACTCTTTTATTTTATAACTTCAGTAAATTTTATTGGAGGTATCTTCATAAATTCTCGTAATTCTCGTTTAGATAACTTGTACATTAATTAATTTGAAATTTGCATAAATAACTCACGTCAGTATTCGCTGTGACATGATTTTTGATTAAGGAAAAAGCGGACCCTTAAAAGGTTTTTGAAATTCATTTTACATTACATTGTTGAGGCATCTTCAGACGTCGATTACTGATTAAATTTATATTTATTACTCAATTATTATTGATATGGTTTTGGAGAATATTAAAAGAGAATACTAATGTCAAACGAGAGAAACGATTGACTACTAAAATCTTGTTCTGCGTTGATAAAAGCAATTAAGCTATGTGTCATGTGTCAAATTAAGAACCGTTACGCTAATATGCCTTGTTGAAAAACTGGTAAAACGGCCAATAAAATAACAGGATTAACTGTCATTTTATTTCAAACTCATACACAATAGAACCGTTAGGATTCCATTCCTTTCTGACACACTAATATCGCAACATTTGCATATCCGAAATAAGATGCCTTTTACTGTATTTTTCCTATATTTATTTTTAAAACTGTATTAGGCATCATTATGTCAGTCACCTCTTTTTATTAGATTCTACGATATTAAGCTTAGTTATAGGTGCTGCATCTCTACCGAAGGATTTTATAGTTATTCCTACAATTTAGCAAGCGAGGCTCTGCTAAACACTACAGACAATGTTAAAAGTGATATTTGGAATTTATTTTAATACTAGAGGATGCCCGGGACTTCGTTCTCGTGGGGGTATCGTAAAATCCTTTCTTTTTCTGTGTCTACGTTATAAAAAGGAACCTTTGGGCCAATTATTAGCTTTCTAGGTCAAAAGGTTTGGGCTAGACGTTGATGATGATCAGATTCTGCAATTTTATATATTAAGAAGATTTCTAATCGAATATAAAAATTACTTTTTACTAAAATTCTTAATTAGCTTCTGTGTTTACAAAAAGTGCTTTTAAATCTTAATGTTGTTTTTTCTTTCATTTAATTTGTACTATGAAATAGTAAATAAATAATTATACGAATGTCAGTAGATTTGCATTTACACGTTTTTTAGATGACTTCCTCAGCTTAAAGAGAAGATATATTGCTAAGAATTCGCCGAAAGTTGTTTTGGTGCGAGAGAAATATCGAACTGTTGGCGGAATTTTTTTGAACTTTTTATGTGTAATAGATTACTTTTGTTATTTTTAGATTTTAGTGTTAGGTTAAATATTTGTCTCAATTAGTTTGTGTTATGTGTGGTAAGATTTAAATGAAAATATCATTTATTGTTGAGCTAATTTACGTCGCGATGTTTATTTTTGGCGTTAATACAGACATAAAGTTCAAAGTTGGCTCAACGAACTGTCGTGTTAATTTTTTTTTCTATTTACATATTTCTGTAGGTAAACAAAATTCCACTTACTCGTATTTGTAGTTGCCGTTTTCGCCGACGAATTGTTCATTCTTGATAACAGACGCCCAAGTAGACTGGGGATAGTAGTCGTTCTGCGGAGCTTGTGGGTTCACTCCTGGGTTCTGGGCAGCAGGAGGGTTGTTAGCCGGAGGAATATTTGCAGGGACCACAGGAACATTCGCATGAGTCTGCCCAGGAGCGTAAACATTGCCGTTATTGGGAATAGTAGGTCTGGTGACGACTGGCGTTGTTGGCCGATATAGCTGATTACTTGGAGGAACCACTGGAACATTTTGACCAGCTGAGCCACCGACGATCCCAGGGTTGTTAGCAGGAACAGCGGGAACGTTGACGTAATTCGTTCCAGTTGGCTGGTACTGTTGGTTTTGCGGAGGGTAGTAGTTGTTTTGGGGGACTGTAGGAAAGTAGTTATTGGCAGGGGAGGGTGTTGGATTGACTGACGGATAGTTTGGTGATGGGTTGTTGTAGTTACTCTGCTGGTTCCATACATTCTGTTGATCGGTTGGTACGTAATTTTGCTGGGTCCACGGCCTGGGCGGTCTTTGGCTTGGTGGGATGTAATTGTTGCTATATGCACTTGCTGCTGAGTAGGAACTGTCTGCTGTTTGTAATAGCTCAGCTTTTGCTTCTCTATCTGTTCTCAGTAATTCCATAGATGCCATGGCTTCTAGGTCTTCGGGTACATCTTTCCTTCCGATATCTTTGGCTAAGCTAACAGCCAGAAAGGCGGTGAATATAATGTGCTGTGAAATAATAAAAAAGCATTAAGTACATTTTATGAAAATTGTCTAATAATAATGTATGTAGCGAGCTAAATAATTTCTATAAAATCAATACACGCAGATCGGATCCGATAGTGGGATTTGTTAATAATTTACTATGACACTGACAGACGATTGTCAGTTGATTTCTTTACGATAGAAAAAACATCAAAAATCCAGAATTCGTAGTAAAGTTTCGGAAAATAATGCGCTCGATACTTCAAATAAGTGTTTTGTAGATTATTTTTTTGCTTAATGGTAGCTTACGATTTTAAGGTAAAGTTTAGTTTTAAATAACTGAAATGTGAATATCCTGATTTTGTGATTATAATGAGAGAGAAAAAATATATTTTTTTAATTATTTAAAAATCACTCGAAATTTAAATTTCAAATTATATTTAAATCATATTTCAAAACATCTAGCGAATAAAAATTGTAAGCTGCAATAATTTCTAAAAACTTTCTAGATTATATTTTTTGTCCACTAATTTTTTTTGCAAAAAAAAACACGATTTATTTTTCACTGCAAGTATTTCACTGTGCACTGTCCCGATTTAAGGACTCACCAGTTTCATCGTGTCCTGTTTGACCCACGTCCGGATTGGTACTGTGGCTGTTAAGGTCGCCTTTACATTTATATAGCGATGTCCTGCGTTAGCCTGCGTCTGCGCAAATGGCCGCATAGCCCGCCCGCCTTACAATGACCTCATGCTTTGATATGATATGTTTAGATTAAAACCTCTTTTCACATGTTTCTTATGCACAAAGCTTTTTAACTGCTTTGTGTAATAGATTAAGCTTTTTTTTGGCAAGTTGGGTTAGTACGAGTACCTTCATGTTTTATAGCATTTATTTTTACAAGGACCAATATATAAAATATGTATTTTCCTTTTTTTCGTGACTTGGTAATGTAACTAGTATTTTAATTTCGTTCATATTCTTTCGACAGATGATTATTTAAATAGTTTTAAGTGCGATATATGACATAAATTTTTAATGAGAATTTTTATCTAAGTACGCCCTATTTCATATACCTACAACACATGCTAAGTAATAAAGGTTTTATCTATCTATCTATCTATCTATCTATCTATCTATCTATCTAAGTGTGTTGGTGGATATTAAATCAGTCATTTTGTCACCTAACGTTTAGGGCGGTCTAACGCCCTTTTAGTTACTGTCATACTCTGCCAGTGATCTAATACTAACAACGTATTATTTGAGTCATAGTTAGGGTGAAACCTTAAACATTTAGGATCTTACCACAAAAAATATAATACCACTTAAACAATGTGTAACTCCGGTTTAAATGTTTTTTTAATACAAAAAATGTGTTGGAAAAGCTTCTTTATATCAGCCGATATACGTCCCCACCGAGGGCCATGGGCCTCCCTTCGAAACACAAATGGGGATTTTAGGCCATAGTCCAGCACGCTGGCCCAATGCGGGTTGGTGGACCGCTCGTCTTTCGAAAATGAATTTGCTTGGACGGGCGGGTTTCATCACAATGTTTTTTTTCACCGTTAAGCAAGTGGTAATTATAAATCCGTACATAAATCCGAAAAGACTAATTTAGTGGTATAGGCCCGCACCAGGATCTGAACCCGCGTCCTTCGGATTACAAGTCTGGCTCATTACCAACTGGGCTATCACCGAATTCTATATAAAATATTACAAATGAATGAATTCCAAAAATTTATGATCATATACATCAGGCCCTTAGCTTATATAAAAAGTAGGCAATTCACTTATAATACAACTAACGAGTTGCTTACATATTACATCATAAAAAATATAGCATTTCAAGGCAAAAATGTGGGTGAATATGAATGTTAGAGTGAATCAGCTGTTTTTGTAACGGTGTGTCTTTTCATATATCAATCAGTATACGTTAGGGTCCGAAATGCTTCTTTTATTGGCTGTTGTGTTACATTTTGTTTACTGCTCTGAAAAGACCACACATGCATGCAAACCACGGTAAGATCATCGATGAAGTGTTATATTTTGATATGTGATGACGTGGTCAATGAAAGGGTTAATTGAAGATTGAAAAGGGTTGATGTGTAAAATTACAGTACACTCGTTATTTTGCATTGTTGATGACGGCCGATTTGGTCGAGTTGCAGTGGCGCTGTTTCTTGATTGACGGCTCCTGGGTTCGATTCCCAGTCAGGGCAATTATTTGTTCGCTCTCTGGATATTGGCGTTTGTGTCTGTCTTTATATATGTTCCGAGGGACCCACGACACAAGGGAAAACTTTAATGTAGGCCTTTGAGTGTGTAGTGTTTTTAATTTATCTATTATTTAACTTTAAAACTAAATTTTCCCCCTCCTCCCCATAGTTAACGCCTATATAATGAACTAAAGCAGTGATAGGTGATCAGCTTTTTTCCTACGATATAGCAAAACCTTCGCGTCCTACTTACTGGCTTCTACAGTATGCCTGGGAAGAGTTGGCAGCCTGTATATTCCAAGTTTTTCCTTCACTCCCGTCCAACATAAATATAACAAATGTCTATAATGGTTTATCCAATTAATTGTGTAGTATATTTTCCAAATGTTTTCGAACTTACTAAATTTAAAAAGGCAATGTAAAGCATACGTAGGTAATACAGAACATAAGTAATTCGATTTAGTATTTATCTCCGCCCCGTAAGTGAGTTTGTATCAGAACAATAAAGAATTAAGTTTTATCACGGCTGATGCATCGTTCATCAAGTTTTCGGAATACTTGATGATGCTTTTTTATAAATTATCTTTACGTGTGGTCTGATGCATGCCGCTTAATAAACATACCGAGATATTGGGAATTTATTACCTATTCTCAATCTGGGATGGATTGATATGTATTGAAACTTCGAGCAAGTTTATACATTATGTGTAACTCTAAAATTAAAATTGTTGTGGCATCGTGGACCCCTCTGGTATTATAAGTTTGACGTATGTAGCTGTATGTCTGTGTACCTATATATGTGTGTCTATCTGTGGCATCGTAGCTTCTAAACAAATAGATCGATTTCGATGCTGTTTTTTTTGTTTGAAAGCTGACATAGGTAATCGAGATAATACATAGCTATATACATTTAATCGAAATTAGTTTAAGCGTTTAAAAGTTATAAGCAGTCAATTGTCGGGGGTGAAACAATTTTTTTAAATTGTAGAGTTACAGATCATTAAAATAAAACAGAGGAACTTAAAAAAAGTATTCATTTTTAGTGGATGTCTTCTCAGTTTATGATCATAATACCGAGATAATTCATAAGACGCATGTCGTTCGTCAGATATTTTGTGTGACATTGAAAAATGCAGCGAAATGACCCAGAAGATTTATTTACCCGAAACGGTGGCCCTAAATCGTTCTGCAAATAAAACATTACGAGGAATTCATCGAAGGTGCCTTTGTAAACAACCTCTCATGATGTAAGCCATGTAAGATGCCGTTAGGGTCACAAAGACCCGGTGCACCATATTAGGATAATCTTCCTTGCATGCCTCATTTTCGATTTTTTTTATTATGAGATGGGTTAACTCTTGACCCCAATCTTGACCAAGGTCATAGATGAGGTCGACGATGGAGCGAGTTAACCCAGAAAATGCCAATTAAGGCATTGGTACTCCTACGCACCGTCGGAACACAGCAAGCTGTTTGACGTCGGACTTCAGTAGGAGGGTGGTTGCGAACCAGAGACCACACCGCATGAGACCATAAGACGCCACCTCAGATTGAAAACAAGCTGAGGTGTCGTTGCCTAAGATGGATTACTAGGAGGCAGGTCTAATTTGTGTTTCCTTAGTCGCCTCTTACGACACCCACGGAAAGAGATGGGGTGGTGTTATTCTCAACCGATCACCACACGGCGGATACTATATTGGTATTCTTTAAAAAAATGTGCGCAATCTTTTTAATATGTAAAAATGCAGGTCCTGACTCATCGACGCCCGGCTCAAACCTTTGGACCTAGAAAGTTGACATTTTGCACAAACGTTTCCTTAATGGTATAGACATGGATTAAGAAAGAATTTTACAAAATTCCCCGGGACTAAAGTCAAAATTAGGATACTTCAATTACATTGTCAAAATATCTGGGTGTACAGAGAATTAGGGCTGTGTTAGAACCCTTGGGGTTCGAAACCCTAAAAATTAAACATTCCTAGAGCCTAACGCTACAAGAGCCCATACCTCATTGCTACCAACAACAGAGTAGCCAAGTTAAAATGCAACGCAAGGGATTGCAGCATAACAACTTCATTATAACTTAAAGTGTAGTGTTTTTTTCATGTAGATTTGTATAATTATGTGTAAATACTTTACAAAAAATATTACAGAAACGAACAATAGTAATTAAAAGTTAAAATTCAAGTTAAGGTACAGGCGATCACACAGGATGATTTATCCCAATATTTGTTACCTTTTAAATCAAATGGTTATCACTAAAATTTCTTCAAAGTAGGAACACAAACATCGTAATTATTGACTGAGGCAAAGTCTTATTAAGTTCTTAGCTGACAAAGTTTTAAGGCCACAGCCACAAAGAAAAGCACTACATACACGTTCTAGGTTAGTTAGGAACTTTGGAACAAACCAATTTAAGCTGGTCCCTCGTAGTACGAAAGCCACCTTATAACCTAGGCCAGCGAAAGGTCAAAGGTGCCGTATCAGCAAATTCTATCCTTGATACAGAGCATACTAAATTCTTCTTAGCAGGTGGTCCACTTGCCAATTTCAGAGTCCGCAGTTCTACGCCAATGTATTAGGTATTCAGCGCAAATCCACCGTTCATAACCAAATTGGGTCAGCTTTCAAAGAGGTAACATGTTTGGTTTAGATTAAACTCGAGGAAATAAGGGTGGATGTGTAAAAAAGAATTTCGTTTGATTTTTTATTTAATTGTAACAGATATGTTTTATTAGGGCAAGAAATTAAACAACCGACTAAAGTTGTCGTTTTTATCGCGGATTTTTTTTGTTGTGAATGCTTCTTAATAAGCTGTATAGCATAAGCATTCAAGAATTTGTCTTCAGCGTACTATTTTGTCCCGGATCAAAAGTAGATAATGATAAGGTAACAGAACAATTTAATTTGCCAAAATTTAAATTTAAATCCATTTCAAAAGTAAACCTGATTGAGTCAACAAATATCTTTAAAAAGATCTAAAAACGTCAAAAACTAACACATTTTCATATTTTATCAACTTACATGTGGGTGTTTTGCGGTTACCCCCTCAGACAACTTTAAAAGAAAACATCCTTGATATATCGTCGTCGACATATAAGTCTTCCTTCATCATTCACAACTACATAAATTTGGTCCCGTATACTTTGTACTTCCAAACTGTCGCCTTTGTAAAACTTCCAAATGTCATAAGAGAAAATTGAAAGGAATTTTCCTTTTGTGCATTAAATTTCCTCGTGACTTATTGGTTTTACTTAAGATTTGTGTGGTGTTTTGTTCAATTGAGAAATTCGGAAACGAATGACGGATAATGTAAGCTTTTTTGTCATTTATGTATCAGAAAAATGGAAATACGACCGGTTACAGAAAGGCCCATTAAGGTTAATGCTCCTTTAAATATGATACTATTACTTTTCGTATTGTTGACATATAAAGAAGCTTTAACTTTAATGAATATTTTAGCACAGTATCTTTTCTACAACTCAGTGTGAGTCTTATAAATTAAACAACAACTGCTGATTTTATTGCTAATATCTTTCAATGCCCAATGTAATAGCCAATTTCACAGAAACCCAGATACTCCAACACAAACATGGAGGATTTAATGAAATGAAACTTGAGTGAACAATATCACAGAGTTAGTTTACTTGAAATCAGTTAATTACACGACAATATTTAAGTTTTCTAAAGCGTTCCCCTGTTTATGCTAATATTTTTAGTTAAATTGCACGTATAAATCAATCTAATTAATTTCATTCCAACTTTGACACAGCCTCAGATATCGTTCGTTAAGGCTTATCAAATTGAAGATATACAACCTAAAAATAGAGCCGTTATAACTTATCGATAGAAAGATTTGATTTAGCTCGTCCAGCACAGTATCTGAATTTTAACATATGTTTATAACATTACAAAAGTGACGTATGGTTGTTATTTACATTTCAGCAGAAATAAATAAAACAAACGGGGTGAGCTAAATAAAACCGTTTAAAAATGGATATTATCACTTTCATGGGACTTTTGGAAGTTGGTATTAAGCATGTTAAATTCTATTGTTAAGTATTGTGAATTGAAATACTTGATCTTAATGGCTGAGTCACAGAACACCAATTAAATAACAGAAATAAAAACCTGAATCTATCGATATTGACGGCCAACCCTACAGACAAAAAGATACAAGTAAAATAAATAAAAATAATATTATTCAGCTTGATACGGAAAACGGTAAGGCGAAATCAATTAAAAGTTTTATAAGGGTTGTTATTGTATTTCTTGTTAAATTTTCCAATTTGCAATTTGTTACGTTGACGACGTGTTTTCATTTTAAACGTATTTCAAATAGATTCGTTTAATTTATATATTGACAATAGACATCAATAATATTGAACTCAATATTTCTATTTAAACCCTGCAAATTAAGTTAAATGGTCTTTCTTGAATTATATCTGACTCTACTTTTTTAAATTGTTTATTATATAATTTTTTTGATCAATTTTTATTATTATTATTATTATTATTAGTAGCAGGACTAATAAAAAAACAGTCAGGTGAATCTAACTTTCTCGTAGTTCCCAAATTCAAATAAATTTGCTTTTTGAACCTACGTCTTTTAGTCAAGATTCGTCTTCCTCCGAGAAGACCAGGAAAGAAACTCGAGGATTTTTCTTTTAAAAATAATGTATTTTTTTTTAATATTTCCAACTTTCAACTAATTTTTCATTCAGTTTTGTGACATAAATAAAAATTGGTATACAAGCTACCTCGTTCAAATTGGAACCAGCCGATGAGAAACATAATACGTTATTAAAGGCACTTACTTTACTTATGCTGATTAGCTAGTTTATTAAAATATGTACTTAAATAGACAAATAAAATAAATACCACACACTCGAAGGCCCACACTAAAGTTTTCCCTTCTGCTTTTTTTACAAAAACAATCGCGTGTATCCCGAATGGGAAACCCAATAAAGCACAAGGAAGAAATCGTGATAAACTTGTTTCTCAGCAGTAATGATACAACCATATTTAAGTAGCAGTAGCATAGTCAGAACCTTTACCAATTAAACAAGCGATATACCTTTGAAGATCGGTGATTATAAATTCCATACATTCGGATTCTCAGGAGATATTTTAGTAATTAACCTTTGCAAACATACGCGAGCAAAGTGGGACAGCAAAATTAATTCTGGAACTCATTTACAAATTGACTTGATTTATAGGTAAACGAATGGTCCCGTATGGGAAGAAATTTCCAATTTCGTATGCATTTATGTTTTCATAAATGTTTATAGAATTAAACGTGCGGATTTATCACATATCACTGATGTTGCTAACACTATGTAATGTAGTGTAGTTCATATGATGTGGTGTCTGGAGTCATGCTAAGGTATTCCGATGTAAGGTATTTAGATGACTCTACCTTTACGAAATTAACGCCAGGTTGCAGATACGTACATTAAAGATAATGCTAGTTTAAATGTCATATACATTTAGAGAAACTTTAATTTTGTGTATAACGTTTAACTGGTGAAAGAAAATCCCTTATACTTCATAATAATTTATTTTATAGTTATTCTTATACTTCATAATAATTTCTTTTATATTTCTGATTTTGTATTTTTTTAAGAAATCCATTTTTTGCGAGTTTGCGTAAATAAATGGGAAAGATATTTTTGCTTGCGGAAATAATTTCAGAGGCAAAACCTATGTCGATGACCTATTTTTAACGTCACCCAACCACACTACTAAGAAACACTGTCATAATTTAGAAAAACCGTCTTGGGAAACATCTTCGCATTTTAAATTATTGTCTTCTGTAACAGGTTTCGTATAACAGACGAGAGTGAGTGACCTCAGATGATTCATACTTTTTAAACATAACAGAGGAGGTTCTATTTGCTTAAATGCACCGTAGACATAATGTAGAGGTATGTGATTAATTTACTTTGTGATAACTTGCTTGTTATGACATATAGCTGCTAATTGATATGCTAACACAAATCGCTAGAGGGCAGCAAACTTTAAGATGCGGGATGTGATGCTAACACATATGAATTCGTATAAGAACATTTTTGTAAGAACGTTTTGAAGAACGTCTCCTTTAATTGCAAGAGCGATGATTCAGTACCAAATAAAACTAATGACATAAATAATATACGAGCCAAAGCTGATAAGTTAAGTAAGTCGCCGACACAGGAATGTAATGCGAGATTAGAAGATTAATCGAACGAACTAAATCAAGTCGGATAACAGTAAAGGACTAAGGAAAAAGTCCCCAGCAACAAATGTGAATAATCTTACAAAAAATGCAAGGGATTCTCAAAAAAAGAAAAGGTCTGCAGGAAAAAAGGGTACAGTTACTAATGTCACATTCATTTTGCTGAAGTTCTGCGAGCCAAGGTCGGCAAAGGTGAACGAACTTCGAAAGCCTATAATATTGAATAATCATCATTACCGGATTCTTTAAAAGGCTTTATTATTAATTCACATATTTTTCTAAGATTGTGATTATTAATTTCAGCCACCTGATTTGACCGTTTTCATTATTTATGAGCAACATTATTTATGCGTTTATTAAAGTTTAGTTAACGAATTCAGAAATACGTCTTTGAAATTAATTTTGTCATCATTTGAAATGGGTGTTTGCCTACTAAAACGAACAACTCACTAACTGCTTTTCTACGTCTTATTTTAAAATTAGAACAGAACGTGTAGATTTATGGGGCCAGGGTATTTCTTCCAGCACTGACTGTTTCCGGTCAATTTGCATATATGGCTTGAATCTAGGTCACACTAGAAGCTATTGTGCTTTATACTGCACGTGTTTAGACGTTGCTAATTTACATTTTGATAAGATTGATGAACTGCCTTTGAAATATAAAGAACGAACGGCGTAAAGTGTATACTATTTAGGGACTAAGTGGTTTGAACTACCAAAAGCGTCCTTGACGAGCGAATATATAGAGCTAGTATTAGGAGTAGGAGAATAATTTATTATACTGAATCCAATAGTACGTGGTACGACGTCGTCGTCATCATCAACCCATATACCCCACTAAGGGGCATTAGTAGTTGTCGTCTTTTTGTGTCAAGTGTGTGGCGAACTTAACTAACCCTGGTGTCAGAGTTTTCAAACTGTCAAATGGTCTTTGCGTTAGTATTACAGTAGGTAACTATTGTTAGGAAAATGTTATACGTAGATAAAATAGATGTGGGTAGAACATTAAGTAATCAGGACGAAAAGAAAGGAATGAATACCAAGTCTCGTACAATAGCCGTCTGCGGACTTCATATGAAAGTATTTCATTCGTCGGTGTCTGAGAAAATATCTCGTTGAAAGAATACATCACCACGACTAGAAAACTAATGTCGAAGATTTATATTATGGATATGTCTTCTTCTAAATTTTTCATAGATAAATCTAGAGGAATGAAAAGCTTGTATGATAGTAACACTTTTTGATTGGAGTCGCAGGGATTTTCGTTTTAAAATTCTACCAGTCTTGCCGAAAGATGAGCGGTAACGACAACTGAGTGGAGTCGGCATCGGTGTCCGAGGTCTCCTAAGAAAAAGATTAAAAGATTTGATAAAGAATGGGTGGTTATGGTTATGGTGAGATTGTCGCAGTTCAATATCGGAAAGCGTTGATAAAACCCACTCGTTGTCAAAACCTTAGAAGAGTAGGGTACCACAGACTAAAAATAAACTAGCTTTTTTACTTGACATAACAGAATAGTGAATGTTTCTATAAAACAGAACAATTATTGTTCATTAGACGTCGGCTATAAAAAAACCAAAATATCAATTATCAATACCAACTATTTCAATAATAGATCATGTTTTTTGAAATCCCATGAAATTCATATAGTAATGTATGTCCTTAACGTTTGCAAGTTAATTTTGGATTAACTTATGTTAATTTCTTAGAGTACACAGCACTATATCCTTCAAATTACAATCGATCCAAAAGCAATTTATATCTCCATTACAGTATGAAGTAATTTCAGCGTTGACGTGCCTTACATGTTAAGATGTCGTCTACGTAATGCATGGTTTGTTGTTAATATTTCCACACACGTAGTTGGAGATATTCATCGGTCTCCTTTATAGAGATTTATTATGAGTGAGGACTGATGCCACCTTTATTACTTGTGTAGGTTTTAGCTTGAAATGTGGAGTTTCGACTAGCTGTCTATATTCTGGACTTGTGTATAGAACAGTGAAGTTTAGTTTATTTGAAAGCTTTGAATATAAGTACTATGTGCTTTCGGTAATAACGTGATATCAATCCATCTTTCCCGCACTGATTCGCCTGTGTCATACGTGGAGTTTTGGCTACTTCTCGCTAAGCTTTTATAAGAGGCTTTTTAGATGTAAGTGTTCGACTTCAGTTCATATTCTTAATTCTGCCATTTATACGTATGATTCGATGTTTATTTCAATCCAATTTACCAAAATAACAATTAAAGTAACAATTACCTCAAGTAAAAATTATGCTTTCAAGAATTAACCACCATGTTTATTATTCCGAGTGCAAAAAGCTTATTTTCCAACTTACGAAGTTCGTGCACATATGATGTGGGCGTTGTTACTCCATTATACCGCACATTCCGACACTTGTCTTCATGTAATGTAGTTTTTATAAGGAAACAAACATGGAGCTAAGATTTGCATGCAACTGTTATTTCCTTTTATAAAACTGAAGAAAGACCAACATTTTCGATAAGCAATGCTCGCTAAGCTGCCGATTTTTACTGTGGAGACAAAAATATGTGCATTTGCAGGTATAACGCGCACTCCTTTTTTTGTAACCCATTATTTCCTCCAAAATTTAAGAGTGTAGGATGCGATACGGTACGTTTGTAGCAAATTTTATTGCAGGATTATCTTTGACTCTTACCTTTTAGGATTTTGTTCTTCAAGGTTCGTTTTATGTAAAATTGCTTGAATTTTCTAAATGAAGCTCATTAAGTATAAACCGGTTTGAGCTGTGCAAATGGGACTAAGACGGCGAATGAAATTGGATTTGGGATTTCTTTTTCATTCTATTTGAACTTCTGGAGTTGTTTGTCTCAAGTTAGATTGGCTCATTTCTTTGACAGCGTGAAGAAGTGGTCTGAAGTTACCTGTCTGTTAGCTCTTGAGTAAAACAAGTCATGACGGCCGCTTGAAACCAAGTGACCTTGCTCTGTACAATGACGACCAAGATACTATTGTCAGTGACCTAAGTTCCGATTGCCATCATTTTAATTTACTTTTGTATAAAACTAACAACAGTAAACAAAGACTGGGTAGAGACGATTAGATTTATGAGAAGAATTATTCTGTGGGTAAAGGAATTTTAATTATGCTGTTCCTTTTTTTTTACTATACCATAATAACAATTATAATAAGTTCACACCTTCTGCAAGCCTCTATAATTTCCAATTCATTTTTGTGTTTTAGATTGGGTCGGGACTCGTTCGACAGGTAAGGTTCGGCCGGTGGTGTCGTTTCGACAGGTACGCGATTTCATATCCAGTTCGACAGGTATAATTATTTTAGTTCTTAGTACAGTCACATGCAAAAGTGTACTAGTGTATCAAATAAAAACTCAGTATACAAATTTAAGTTTTTTATTAAAAAAGAAACTATAAACTGAAGGTTTATAAATTTATAAAAAAAACATCAATGGAGTCGGTGCTAAAAGATGCTTCGTCCATTATTTAGCTGTAACAAAAAAAAACAAAAATAACTATACCTATCCACTAAATAAAACAAAAATACTAAGGATTTCACTATCCACTGACCATTGCTCTCGAGTACTCTCGACTAAAATTCAATTTTAGATTAAAAATATAAAAAAAGACTGAAAAGTTAGATATTTAGAATTTTCTTATTATTTAACTAAGAGAATTAGGGGTTTCACCTCGGAATGATAGATAGTCATCTAAAAAAGTTGTATAAACCTTTATTTTAAAACCCTAAAACTTGTCTCAAAACCTACATATCGTAGGGTGTCTGCGTCTATAGAAATTCTAAGGTCAAAGGTCAAAAAATCTATTTTTTTATATTTATCGCAAATATCTCGTTTCCTATGAGTTTTATGCTATTTGTACTTATTTTAAATATTGTAGAGGATTAAATTCTATACAACTTTTGTTCAAACATTTTGTTTAATATCTTGAACCATTTTCGAAAGAGAGGGCAGAGCGCGCGAAATGTTTAAATCGTTATAGACGCTTAACGGTAATTCTGATTGGAAAACGGTATGAGAAACCTGACAATGTTTTTTTAATACCTATTCAACCATTTTCCACTTGACATAGTTCGTCATTTTCATGTATGTATGTGGGTACCTTTGTGGCACTATTAAGACCAAACGCGTAGACCAACCTTGATAAATGATACGTCGTTTGATTCGTCATAACGACGCAAATGTCATACAAAACATGAACATTTGAAAAAATCTAAATGGCCGATTTTGGACGTCATATTGTGAAAAAGAAAAAAATTAAAATCGACGAACTATATCAAGTGGGGTATCGTTGAATACCGTTTTTCAATCAGAATTACCGTATAGGATCTATAACGAATTAAACACTGCGCGCGCTCTACCCTCTCTCTCGAAAATAGTTCAAGATATTAAAAAAAAAATTTTGAACAAAAGTTACAGAGAATTTAGTCTTCTACAATATATTTCATAGGTACAAATAGCATAAAACCCGTAGGAAACGAGATATTTGCAATAAATGTATTTAAAAAAATCGATTTTTTGACCTTTGACCTTAGAATTTCTATAGACGCGGACACCCTACGATAAGTAGGTTTTGAGACAAGCTTTAGGGTGTTAAAATAAAGGTTTATACAAATTTTTTAGCCGACTATCTCTCATTCCGAGATTCTCACCATCATTTGACAAATTTTCCTGGATCATATAATTAATTTTAAATTCCTTAATATAATATCTATATTATCTGAAGTTGTTTACTTACATTTTTCCGGCTCTATCTCCTGTAGTGCACAAAATTATTAATACACACTTGCTTGCTGCACTTAACTTGTAGTTAAACTAAATATATTTATCTCCATCTGTAATCCTTTCCAATAGATACGCAATAAAAAAAACGATATGCAAGCAAAGTCTCATCGCCAACAACCAATCTCAACACTTTCATTTGTAACTTATTATTTACACCTATTGTCCTTCCTTATTTCTGCTCGTCCCTCCAACTTGACTTTACTACCTGGCCATTTCAAGGTCACCCGAGAACGCTATTTTAGCAAACAAGGGTAAATTTTATTTAATATAAAGCTTATAACGCATAGGACTGCTTAATATCAAATGTTGATCATATGTAAATCTTTTTTAACTTTCGAGCTCACCTGTACCGACAGGACTTAAATTTTGCATATAAAAAAAACACCGGCCGAAACGCCCCTTCAAATAAATTAAAATAATACCAGTGCCCGTTCGCCACTTGAAAAAAAATGCACACCTGTCGAAACGACACCAAAATACAGGTCGAACCATATCATTTTTTGTGACCGGCCGAACTTTACCTGTCGAACGGGTCCCGACCCTTTAGATGGGTTTATGTAAGGAATAATTTTGTTGGTAATTTATTTTATTTTATTGTGTCTTAATGACAAAGGTTTTGTATGGTAATAAATTCACGCCCTCTGAGTAAGCCTCTATCATTTCCGATTCTGTAGCCAGACTGCAAAATGGATCTCCAAATTCTCCAATATGCTTACACATGTTTTTTCGCATGACACGGCAGATTTCATCGGTCGTTATCATTCACTTGTTCAACGCGTGTTTGTTCGATCTCCCTGTTAAATGTAAATATTGCGGATTCATATCGTGAAATGGTTTTCTGGCACCTAAATAGTAGGAAATATTTTTGTAGGATATTTTTACCTTTTTTGGCATCGCTTTATGAACATTGAACACCATCAAAAACACACTCCACAACCCTTTTACTTAAATAAATTCAGGAAATGTAGATCTTTATTCATTGGAGATGTTTTTAACATTCATAATTATAAAATAGCCATGTGGCCTTCTAAAATTATAGCTTGTGATGAAAGAAATCACTTAATAATAATCTACCACATGACTTTCTACAAAAACAAATTAATCTTGAAAGGTAATACTTATTATTTCAACGCCACCTATAGCATCGTCCATTTATGCATATTTGTTTGATTAAAAAATACCAGTGATTCAGGTTGTAATAGAATATCCTATACATCAACTTATATTACAGTTTACACGTCTTAAAGAGATAAAATCTAAATTTATAAGTTAACCTTAGTGCCGTCTTATGTCAAGCTGTAATACGAGAAATGTATTTTTGCCTCAAAATCTGCACTTGACTCCTTTGAGTCATGGTGACCCATTGCGCGACATTTGTATTTATAAGGAACACCATTTGTATGGATAAAAAAGTTTATTTCCTTGAATTTTGGTTTGTCCTTTTTATGGAATATGAACAAGGAACAAGGGATTTTCGGGTATGATTTGAATTTAAACTGCTTTCATTTTTATCTTATTTTTTGTTCTCGTATTATCGCATCAGATTTACCTTGCTATACTTTGCCAAGACACTACTGTTTAATTTATTTTGATTGGTAAGTTATACCAAAAAAACTAACGTTACGTATGGTTGTATAACCTTTATCATTGAGGAGCATACCTTGACGAAGAACCTTGCATTCGAAATGCAATTTACCGATTTATTGTTCCTTTTTGTCTTCTTTATATCTTTTGTCATCTATTCTGTTATGTAGATAAAACTTTTAAGTTCTTTTATGATCAAGATGGGTGATCTTAAGATATCAACATTAATTATATTCTTATGTCAGCACTGTGTTTATTGCCTTGAGTATTGTATTGCATATGAATGGGATTACTCAAAGAAGCGATTGGAACTAATTCGTAATTTGATACTTCTTACAAGATTATTATGAGTTCACATACGTGGATTGTCATAATTGGTTTCCTCTATTTTTGTTCGTTCGAACATGAATCATTTGAGTAAATGTTTTTTTATTATTATGAGAAGGGTTAACTCTTGTCCTCAATCTTGACTAAGGTCATAGATGAGGTCGACGATAGAGCGAGTTAACCCAGAAAATGCCTGCTAAGGCACTAGTACTCCCACGCACCGACGGAACACAGCAAGCTGGTTGACGTCGCACTTCGCAGCCCTTTACAGAGCCTACCACACTGCACGAGACTGTAGGACGACACCTCAGATTCAGAACTAATTGAGGTGCCGTTGCCTAGGATAGATTGATAGGAGACCGTTCTCATTCATTTGTTTCCTTAGTCGCTTACGACGCCCACGGGACGGGGTGGTGATATCCTCAACTAATCACCATTTACAAATGTAATAACCATTTACATCCACATTTTTAAATAGAGGATAATGTGATAGCTAAGCCATTAAAACTCAGATATCAGCCACCCGTCGTCACTTATGAAACATCACTCTCTGCCAATGATCCTACACGTATTTGACAATAAAACAGGATTATCTATACATGGTCCCGATCCTGAAACAACGCACCTGGGCTTATCCAATATGTATCTGGCAATATATTCATATTCATAGCTGTACTTAATACGTGTACGAATAGAATTTCCGAATCTATTGCTAAAGTAATAGGTTGTTAAATCTTACTTAACTACAGAAACTTTGAAGCGAGACAGTTTTCCAAAATGTATGTAATTTGATAGTCGTTCCTTTTAATTCACATCAAGGGTAATTAAAATTCTTTATTTGTCAAATTTCGTTCAATTTAAAACTAAAAATTTAAGCCATTGAAAAGTTTATCATATATATTTTTTGGGTCAATTTTTTGGTTCCATTTTCTCCTATTATAAATCAATTGATAATTATACCTTTTTTATTAGGATTTTGAGAAGGCTTAAAAGTTTAATTTACGCTCATGAAAAATTAAATTAAGAGACTTAAAGAGACGTAAAATAAATAAATAATTTAAAAATGTCCCGAAAATCAAGAAGCATGAAGCATATGGTTTTGAAATACTTGCTTTAGCCTTAACTAAGTCATCTAGAAATGAATAGCTATAACAGAACAATTTAACCCGTCGCGCACTTGTTTACGCCGCGTGCGATTCAAATCCTGCACACACGGGTGTGCAAACATCGCGCGAGGGGTAATAGTTCCGATCAAAAGCACATTGTGTTAACCACAATTACATTCAGTTCTCTAAAAGATGTAATTCTAGATATTGTTTACCTAACCCCTCTTCTCCTGAGCCTATGTACAGCCCCCTATTGTTTCGAATGATAAATTAGCAGCTTACCTGTCGTGGATTAGCTCCCTTTGCAGACTCCATCGTCACCCTTTCCCCTCTGATGTTGTTTGTACCTTTTTATTTGAATTTGATTGTTTGATTAATTCCTTTTTCAACAATATACCCGATACACCGCGTGTGACAGGCGAGATCGAATTTGAAGATATAAAGCGCGCTTCAATGTAAACGTAATTTTCAGAGGATGAGAAGAAAAAGTACATGTAACCAAATTGGATAGACGAGGCAGCGAAGCGAAACTTTTACATTGGCACGAACAAGATAAGGTTTGGAAAATGCGACTCTCAATTTTTTTCTCAACGTCTGGTTTGAACCATTCACCTCTTTTTTAAGGAAGACGTCTGATTGGCTGTAAGCAGGATCAATCAAGTTGTCAAATGCGTTAAAAATTTCGTGAGAAGAGAGTTAAAAGAGGATAAAATTGCCAATTTGCAAAAGTCCAAAAGAAAGGACCAAAGTTTTTAAGTGGATAAAAAACCGAAATAAAAGAGAGACGTTTATTGATGTCAAATATGGTTAAACCAAAGATATATAATGACAACAAAGCTGACAAAATAATCTCCAGCACGTTAGACTTAGCATAAAACGATATACTATACAAAGCAAATACCGTCATCTTAAAGTCAAAACAATTAAGGGTAGGTTATCAGGCGTCTCGGCGGGTTTTTGCCGAAGAGCTCAAGTCGTATGAGTTATGACGTCGCCGTCAGCTATCGTAGAGATAAATCACACGCTTCAGCAATCTCGAGCAAAATCAGGCAACCCCTGGAATATCCATAACGACCTTCTTATATTTAGACTTAGTGCTTATGGTTAAGAAGATGTAAACTGTGATAAAACTTTCAGCGCTTTTCTTGTTCAAATCCACTTTGACTTTTTCTTCAGAAAGTACATAGAGAAATTTCATTGAAGAGACAGTGAATTTGTATGCACTTTTTGAATTCAACACTGATTAACTGAGGTCAAGACTGAGGACAACAATTAAATTAATTTTGATTTTGATAATGATTAAGTTTAAAAACTCTAAATAGTATTTTGACAACTGTTATGCTCCCATTAGCGTGATCGAACATGTATGTGAAAAATATCTTTTAAATTTGTAATTTCTTATCTATACTAATATCACCTATAAAGAGGAAAGATTTGTATTTGTTTATGTAACGAATAGACTTCGAACCTACTGGACCGATTTCAGAAATTCTTTCACCATTAGGATGCTACATTATCGCTGAGTAACATAAGCTACTTACATAATTTTCCCGAATTCCCATGAGAACGAAGTCCCGAGCAGGATGCTAGTATAAATACGTTTTATATAATTTAGTATAATTTAGTTTTTATATTTTTAGTATTTTGTTTTATTTTATGCTAGTATTAATTATAAAAACATTAAAAAAAATTGAAAATCTACATAAGCTTCGTCAATTAATTAGCCCGTCCTGAATCTGAAACGGCCCAAACGTCCCCAACTTAAATAAATGTTGTAGTTAGTTAAGATTGGTCAAAATCTAATTACAAGGTGTTCTTAAAACACCCTTGAACAGTATCAGTTGTTACAAGACGGATTGCAACTAGCCCTCGAACCTCGGGGCGCAGTGATTGAGTATGAAAAAGCACCTTCCCCAGATTACTTTTCGATTGGTGTCAGTATTACTGAATGAGGAAACAATGTCGTTTTGATATCGCTTTTAGTTCGATACAAAAAGGATACAAATTTATTCATGCATTGCGTTGTGAAATTATTTGATAATTTTTAATTACGTGGTGTGATATAATATCGACACGGTCTAGGGATATTGCACGATTTTTCATACAAAAGAGGCCTGTTTGAGAAGCTATAAAAGCATACTCGAGATACATGGAAGGCAATAATTTTCAGACGAGCAAGTGCTAAACTTGAATTTTTATTTCTATCCAATAAATTTTGTTTAACTTGAAATTTGGGAAACGAAAACGAAAATTCACTTTTTGCCTGCTTTTTGTATAAAAATGGTCGAATTTACGCAATTTTTTTTTTCATTTTCGTCACATTTTCACAAATTTCAAGTAAAACAAAATTGATTAAATAAATAAATAAATAAACTAATTTATTTGCAAGAATACAAAAAAATATTTGAATAGAATTGAAAATTCAGGTTAACACTTGCTGGTCTGAAAATTATAGCCCTCCTTGTATCTCGAGTATGCTATAATAGCTTCTCAAACAGACAACTTTTTTATGAAAAATCATGCAATATCCCTAGACCGTGTTGATGTGTGTATATTATAGAAAAACTTTATTAAAAGAATAGATGACTGGGACTTCATTCCCGTGGAAATTTCTTAAAATCCTTCCTTATTCCTTGCCTACGTTATAAAAAGAACCCTTGGGCCAAATTTCAGCTTTCTAGATCCAAGGATTTGGGCTGGGCGTTGATGAGTCAGTAAGTATCAGGACTTGCAATTCCAATTTCATATATTTAAGAAGAAGATAATAACGTCAAAATGAAATGTGTAGTTGTGACATCTTCTATTGTGTCGACGACAGATCTTGATTAAATAAATACTCGTCATTTTACTTGACCGCTTTATTGGTGGCGTTCGTCGGTGGAAAAAACAAATTTCGCGACTGAAATTCGTTTGTTTCATTAAATTATGGAATGTCACGATAGCTTAAGAATTTCCTTACCTTTTGTGATGCAATAATACAATCTTATTTACTTTACTAAACAAAACGTTAGCATAAAAAGGAAAATTTTTCATAACATTTTCCTGAAACAAGCTCAGTTTTAAAAATAAATTTAAAATTTACTCGGATTACCTTTTAGAAGATTCAGTGCACTAAATAGTGTTTTAACCAGCTTTTGCTGTTTAGTTTTTTATTTGGCTTCGGAAAAATCTTGTATATGCCTTGTTTTAGTTTATTTATGAGATATTAATCGGATTATCTAACTCTGTAAATCTTGTTTTTATTTTGCAAATATTCTGTAAAAATATATGTTAATGTTTTACGAGTAGTGTAGTCTTCTTTGGTGTATCTACAAACTAATTACTTAAACAAAGCTCTACTTTGAAAAATTAATCTCACTTACCTTTTATTATGTCCCTATCGTCCCATTGTTGAACAAAAACCTCTCCCAAAAGACCCAAGACGCTGCTCCTTTTAAAATAAACTAAGAGTTTATTTATATGAAAAATGCTCAGTAAAATAATTCCAGAATAAGCACCAAGATTCGAATTCGTGCTATATCGATCAACGTATGACGTGATAAGATTACAACCGACATCGGCATATTGTACAAATGATTGAGATTTATCGCATGTCACTTCGAATGTGTCATAATAGCCGGCGGACATTTGCTAAGTTCAGAGCTTTTTCTTGTTAGAAAACCGAGAAACTTGGACTTAAAATAAAATATTACAAAGGAGAGAAATATGTAGAGGGGAAAATATAATTTCTTTTAATTACCCAAGTACACTCCATAATATTTTTATTTCAAACGTTTGATCAAAGAACGCAATCCTTTCTGTGCAGTTACGGGGGGATTTTTTTATGCAGAAAAAATATTATACCTCTCCCCACTGCGGTAAAAACATTCGGCCTCGCAAAAGGGCAAATTAAATCATATACCAAGCGTCTCAATTATTTAAAATGCTCGGTACATGCGACCAGCAGCGCAAAAAGAATGGTGGCGTTGGTCCTTTGAAAAGCTCATCGGGGGGCGCTCTCAAAACTGTCACCCCCAGAAGCAACACACTGAATATCTAATACGTTATCATCGTTCGAGCGCAAATACACTGCAGCTTTAATGTGTTTCGAGCTACAATCTCGTACAATCTAAACAGCAATGGTTGTTGAGCGGAGTTGTGAAGCGTTAGGATCGCTTTTAGATTGAGTAGAGGCGCCGAGGTGGCTGGTATGGCGCGCATGCGTACAAAATCTCACCCCATTGGCTTAAGATGACGTCATCGGGGTGAGCCCGTAGCTCCAAGTGACACTAACAGTCACCCCCGGAGCATGGTAGAGCTCCCTCGTGTCTCTCGAAGTAGAATACAAACAAATGTTTGCAATCTCTATATTTTAGACAATTCTAGTGTTAGTTAAACATTCCTCAGTGAAATCAAGTGCATTGATAAGTGACATTTCATACTGTACTGTACAATAAAGTATCCAGTGGTGCTTACGCTGTTGAATCAAGGTAACATGTTGTTTACAGTTTCGCTGAAGTCAGTATTTTCAATGATGCATGACTCGGAATTAAACACAAGACAGTTTGTAACACCTTTGCAGGAAATTACTTTTAGGATTCATTTAACGTATGGTATTTTATTACTTGCATAGTGGTTTCTTTCTAAAACTTAAATGAAATTGTCTTTGTATATACATATACTTGAGTTATTTGGTGTGTGCTTTTCCTTTAGCAAACATTAAGACAAGTCGTCACTATTTCACCAAATGTTTGCAAAATTACAACCTCCGAACAGAGAATCGGCTTAAATTAGCTACTGCAATGTCTGTATTGTCTTCAAATTGTCTAAACCGCTTACTTACTCGCAATGTCGTAACTAATTTGAATCTACATTGCAACCACGTCTCGAATATCGAGTTACTCGTTGAAACTTGATGCTTTACATAAATTAATATCTCCGTCAGTGAATTCATCGCTCACCTAACTAACCGTTACCGCTTTTCAACTCCAATTTGAATATTTGTAAAAACAAACCCGAAAATGTAGCTAG
Organism: Aproaerema taeniolella; assembly: GCA_949987775.1. Classification (NCBI taxonomy): domain Eukaryota; kingdom Metazoa; phylum Arthropoda; class Insecta; order Lepidoptera; family Gelechiidae; genus Aproaerema; species Aproaerema taeniolella. The sequence goes on from OX465260.1 coordinate 10,899,621, forward strand.
CAAAATGAATGTTGTCGAAATTGTTTATAAGAAAGGCAATAATGGTTTAGATAGGATAGGGGGAGTCATTTGAATATCCCAAGTTTCAGAGATAATTTTCCCTCTAAGTTGATTCGCCGCCTAGCTTAATACGGGTCCGGGCATTATGAAATGGGTTGGCTTTTGCGGGTTTAACCGAATCCGCAGAAACTTGATATGGTTCGTTGATTTGTTATTTTTAGAACGATTTAGAAAATCAAATTTAGACTTGTTTCTAAATTGTCTTACTACTCCAAATGTTATGTTAAAACTTACATAACCTATAAGACAATTCTTATAAATATTTTAAACTAGCTTTCTACCCGGGACTGCGTTCCCGTGGGAATTCGCGAAAATTATGTAGCCTATGTTACTCAGGGATAATGTAGCATTCTGTTAGTAGTTTTTCTAATTTATTCGTTACAAACATACAAATCTTTTCTCTTTATAATACTTACTAAAGCTTTCCGCCTGCGGCTCCGCCCGCATGGACTACAGGTTATATCGTGCCCAGTTCTGAGATAAAATGTAGCCTATGTCCTTTCCCAAGGTCTAATCTATCTATATACCTAATTTCATTCAATATCGGTTCAGTAGAATGTATGATTTAGCTCCGAATCTATGGGTGTGAAGAAAGAAGGCAAAACTGCTCGATATAATAAAACAACAGTATAATTAAAATTTTTACACATTCTAATTATTTTTTACAATAAAAGATTTAAGAGGCAAGTGGGTATTTGAGGAAATAAAATATATCTTGACACTTGAAGGTTTATTACCCAACCAAGACTGTACAACCAGCAGGAAATCTTAATTTCTTCACCGAAACTTTTCCAGTGGTTCCGCAACACGTTTTATATGAATTTTCATAAAGTTTTCTGCGAACGAATCCATGCCAAGTTTTACAAGGCTCTGTTTTCAACAGATTAAAAACATAAACTTGAAAGCAATCTTTGTGAGGCACTCTAGAGTACTTTGCACGCTCTGCTTTATGGTCTGGGTTTTAAAAAAACGTTACGATTCATTTCGTCTTAAAATTTTAAATTGGCTTTCTTCTGTAGATTCGTTTGGGTTTGAAATGAAAGTTTAATGTGACTGAATATTTTTTGACTTCAATATCGGACTCTTAGTAATCGTGCTTTATAGCATCTCAAAAGGTTGTTTGAAGTATGTATCATCGAACATCGAGAGGTTTTGAATTTGGTATGAACAAAGTACACTTATACGACCTGTGTTCGTTAATGAGAAATTATTATTCTTCTTATCGTGTAGGAGTAGTCAAGTGTGTGGCGAACTTGACTAAACATGGTGTCAGAGTTTTAAAACCGCCAAATGACCTCTGGACTTGGTTTTAACGACTAAGAAATTATAACTTATGCTTTTTGTAAATCCAGTATAGGCTTTATAAAATAAACGTCTAGTCATTAAACAATAGTAAACAATTATTATTAGATTTTATGTTTTCATAAAAAAAATTAAGGAAAATACTAGTACTTATATCGAGTCCAAACTAATTCGACGTGAACATGCCAGCAACTACCTTCATATGATCTGATAGAGGTTTTATTCATTAATCAAACGTGCCAATACAGACTTAATGGTTGGATGTATCAACTTCTGGAAGAAATAGAACCAATTACGGGAATGGACGGGAGCATGTGCGACGTTGAATGCCAATAATTGGGACTGGTGAGGTGGCCAGACGGGAAACGCAATGCTAGAAATAAGAGAAGAGAATAGAGTTAGTTTTTTCTTTCTCTTGAAAATGGGCAATAGAAAGGTGTATTAAAAATTGTCTTTCTGCGGTTTGATTTATCTGTTTGTCAAAGTTATGTAATGTTCAAAATCAAAAGTTAGGACAAAATATTTAAAGATTTTTAAAAATAAAACAATAAAATTAATAATGCGTTCGCTCTTAACCGCAATCTAACTCAGGCTTATATTTATTCATAAAATCTTCAAGAAACGATCAAAATTTGTTCCAAAGTTGTTTCATTTTTCCGGATAGAAATACAGTTACTTACCTTTTCCTTTTCGGTATTAAGTGGTTTTTCTAACATAAATGTAAAAGTGTCTTTATTGTTAACATTTAAACGGAGAAACTGATTGATGATAAACTGATTGATTTTTGCACAGGCATTAGGTAGTTCGAGGACTTGAAAGTGTGAATTGTGATTGGTAAGCTTTCCTTTAACACACTAATGAAATTTATCTGTCAGAATATTTTCCAGTTTTCCTATATTATAAAGACAATTATTTCAAAATGAACTTCAAAGCTACAAAGAAGTATATCGACTGTATAACAATTAATTCCCTTAAAATCCATTTCCAACTTCCCAAGTAATCACAACCGAATCAAAGTCGAAACCGCCAATTTGACCGCAATTTATTTAGTGAAAGACTTTTTATACTTCAAACGTTTGACATCAAAAGAAAGAATTTAAAGTAAAAGTCTTTTAGAAAAAAATTATGAAAGGGGGATTATTCTTAAATCCCTGTAGTGTTCGAATTTAAGCCATTGATTGGCGGAGCGATCTGACAAAGTGAGTTGCTATCGCTCGATAATCGGGCCTAATTTGATTGGCAACGTACAGCTGGGTGAGACGTGAAAACTCTACTATTTTCCAACTTCACCGATATAAAGGAAAATACTATATCGATTGACCTATTTGTCGGCTCATATTGTGCATTAACTCGATTAATTGTGTTTTTCGTGACCGGTTAAAATAATTGCTTTGGGCTTATATGATATTAATAAAAAATAAACGCCTTTTGACACGATTTATGTAAAAAGAGGTTTCAAAAATGTAATTTGGAGAGCCCGTACAGATGTTAACGTTGACTAAGATATAGAAAAAAATTAAAAATCAAAAATTAAGAAAACGATTTTTTTTAGAGAAAAATGTTTTTCTTTGAACCACTAGACCTATAGACTCTCAATCTATAGGTCTGGTGTATCATACTCAAATCAAAAGTTTAATCATGGAGATACTAGACCATGCGATTCCAATCTTCTTATCGGAACATTTTCAGCATCTCATCATGCGATATCCAGTTGACAGTGACATGTGTCTTGTCGAATATCGAAATCAAGTCGGATGACTTAGGACTCAAGGGCAGGAAGGTAATTAAGCAAGCCCGTTTGCGAAATTCAATGGCCACTTTTGAACGTCGTCCTAGCACAATGGACGGCCAATATCATTCAATTAACTCAATCCCGGGCCAACGTAATAAGAATTAATTATGTTCCTACCTCTCGAAGTTGTATTAACAGTTTCTGAGGCCGGTATTGTGTCGTTTATACGGAGAAATTTAAGTTTTTAAGCAGTGTGAAAGACATTTTTGTCGCTTGTAGAAACTGAAACAGTAAATTTTACTTTTTGTAAATTTTGTTTTACGAAAAATATTAAAAATTGGCTCTTAAATTTAAATATGCGTCATGTAAATGTAAAGTCGTGTCGCAAGTAGTGTATAACTTCGTATTTCAGTAATTTTTGTTTTTATTGAAATATAAAATAGGTACAAAGACGCATCCGCAACAGGCTTCGACACGACTAAAAACTAACCTGCAGGTATAGAACATCATAATTAACAAATAGTAATGCCCACTGCAAACAAATCAAAATCCAAACATTTACAATAGGGGTGGGGTGGTATCGGAAGCGTCCATGGGGTATTCTACCTGTCATAGTCCCGTTTGAGCCCATTACAGCTCGTTTGTTGCAAATTACTGATGACATTGCTCTGGTGGTCATAGATATTATTTCGAAGTGTTTGGTAATAAAGTACTTTCACGAAAATTTTTAATCAAGGAAATTGAATAGTTGTTTTTGTCAGCCTTACTAATAATACTTACATACACATCCGTGCTTAAGAGGGCACGTTAAGTTATTGGTCCCGGCTGTTGTCGAATGTCTACAGTTGTTAAAACCCAGTCAGAGGCCATTGTGTATTTTAAAAACTTTGATACCTGCAGGGTTAGTCAAGTTTCTTGACTATATCTACACGATTAGAAGAAGACGATTGCATAGTACAAGCTTGTAATGACCAAAAACCTATGAAAAAGGTGTTTGCACATGTTTTACGCAGTGCATAATTTATTATATTAATGTCTTACGGATCACCTACTGAACAATAATTCGTTGGTTTTAGTTGTTATGTTCTGTAGAGAAAATGCTATGAAACTACCTATCAGCATTTTGCACAGAACTGCTTTCTATGTGTGGGCCGCTGTTTGTTGTAGTTAATGTTATAAACAATCTACAAATAAATTCAAAAATTGTTTTTCATATAAAGCAAATACAAATTATGAACACAAGTAAAACAACATGTGTGACACAGATATTTTTATCTCGCAAATTCAGCTACATTTCCCTGCAAAATGTTGGCGCGTAAAATTCTTTTAAAGCAGAATTTATAAGGCCTGTTTTCAGAACATAAATATAAAGCTGTCTATTAAAGGAAGCTATCGATAACGGGTAATCTACACGGCACTGGCTGTGCTCCAAAAACTCACCGATGAGTAAAATAGTTGTTCTTGTCAAGCACAACATACCAGAGAGATGGGATTATGAACTGAAATATAGATTGGTGAAAAATTTACACTTTAGCTGCTTAACGGATTGACGCAAAAAATTTCTTGTTTTTACAAATAGATTTTAATTTTTAATGATATTCAAGGTAACAGGTGTACATATAAGCTGGAATGTCATCGATGTAGGGAAGACAAAAATCCAGACGCCGGCGCCGCCGTGTAGGCTCGTCGATGAAACATTGAAAGGTCTGCCCTGAGTTTCGTAGACCGAAAATCAAAGTTTTACTAAATAAAAATTCATTTATGTCACTATGCTTAGGTTGGTATCCTTAATAATTTGTTCAGTTCGCTCAAGTACTTTATCCACTGGTTATAAGGTTCTAATTAGAACTTCATTTATCGAAACTACTACACTGAAGTAAAAAGTTCCTCACCTTAACACTTTAAAGTAACCACTCTCTTTCCACTCGGCGAGAGGGGTGCGGTAAAGTTATTAATCATTTTTAAAGTAATGAAAAGAGAGAATATATCAATCTTTTGTCTCAAGTCGTAGTGGGGCGGGAAATTAAGACCCTGAAAAATGGAGACCCATTTTGGAAATTATAATTTGTTTATAAATTAATGGGTGTTTAGGTGACGTGCTAAAATTTCAGAAGGGAGCGGACATCAATTTCAAGGTACAGAAATTTGCCAATTCGCAATACGCAAATATTGTTTAAATAAACCCAGTTTCCTTAAAATGTTGTCTTAGCTATCTCTATCCGATTTTCCCCCTGTCACCTCAGGCGCTATATGGGTGATGGTATCAAGGCTTCAGCAAGCGCGAGAAATCTCGAATAAACCGAATTTATCCGAATCGAGACGAACCAAGCCGAAACGCTAAAATTTTTCAATCGTATATCGCTCCCGGCTACACCCGAAAATGAGGGTGTTTAAGTCATAATTTGGGAGGCGATAAATCGGTTAAAATGGGTACACATCTGCGATGTGAATACATATGAACGCTTGTAATTGTAGTGTTGAGATAACTTTTACGTATTTTGAGGCGTAAGTGAGAGGCTACTGGCTACTGGTGTGAAAGAGAAGAAAACTTTCCATTGCGTTTTTCTTGATGTATAATTTATTTTCACAGAAAAAACAGAATTTACATTCGAATTTTCCCTTTAAAAAAAATTACCGTTTAAGAAAGTATGCAATTTATTATTTAAACTTGTTCACCATCTTCCAAATGCAGAATACCATGGTAATAAATATGGAAAAACACGTTCAAAGAAAGACACCATACGTTGCATCGTCCCTCGAGGACGAAGGTACTTTTCACATGAGATACAGTAGGTACAGTATCGTTTTTCCCTATAAAACATTTTTTTAAAGTTTAGGCACCAGCACAGATAACTGAATAGTATACGCGAGGTAAGAGACTTTCCAACACAAAATCATTTTCAGTCACAATATTTTTGAGTTTTTATTTTTAAATACGTTTCTAACGTTTCCTACCTTTCTAACTCTCAAGAGCAGCGAGCAGACAAGGAAGAAGATTTTATGGGGACCCGAGAAAATATCTAAATATTAAACAAAATATGCCACGACGGGAATCAAACAAGGAATCGTAGATATAGAAGTTCAGTCAAATTCAACTGTTAAATAAATTGGAGAAAATCAACCATCTTTTGAAAATGATAAATTTACCGACTAAAGACAGAAATACGTAAAACACAAATGAAAATCAGCCGTCATTACAAGTGATTCACTGTCCTCCCCATATACTGCGATAGCCACGTACGTTTTGCAAAATTTATGCATTGGTCGCGAAGAGGGAGAACCAAGTGAAGTAGTGGCAAAGAAACATTTTCGGACTCGACCTCTCAGACATTCTAATGAGGGCTGGGAGTTCGTCGAAAACACACCCCGGGACGGCGGGTTAAGTAAACTGTTGTATTGACAAAAGATACACAAGAAGAAAGTGTTTGGAGAAGAAATCTATTTTTCCACCCGTGGCTCCACCCGCCTGGACTACAGTTTATATCGTGCCAAGCTGTGCGAAACAATGTAGTCTATGTCCTTTCCCAATGTCTAATCTATCTCTGTATCAAATTGCATTAATAGGGAAGTAGATGGAAGTAGGGATAGTAACCGTGTAGAAAAATCAGATACGTGGTGTTTGCCATGAATAATACTACTCTTGTTATATGAGATGGTATTAGAATTGGCTGAAACCATTGGTATGTCAAGGGAACACTAGAAGATGAGCTTCGGCCTTCTAAAGGCTGCGGTCAGTCTGAAACCAGTCCTAGTATTATTTCGCATTATGTACCTAATTTTTTACATGTTTATTGTTATTGTTAATATGAACTAATAAATGCCGTTTATTATGATTACAACCGCTCCATACCCGTGGTCAACCTCACTTGATTCAGTTTTCAACCGACTTCAAAAAAGGAGGAGGTTCTCAGTTCGACGGTATGTTTTTTTTTTTTTTGTATATTTGTTACGCGATTACTCCGGCAACTGTTGTCCGATTTTCAAAATTCTTTATTTGTTCGAAAGAGTATACTCCTGAAGAGGTCCCATATAAATTTTATCGAAAATGATTCAGCGCTTTTAAAAAAAATCAACAAAAACAAAATATACTACAAACTAGAACATCATCTAAATAAATGAATGACATTTCTGTTTGTAGTGTTAGAGTAAAACACCTTTTACTCATGAAACAGTCCTTTTAATTCGATATTTTACAAATTACAATGCGAGAACACATAAAAACCGATCTACGCGCGAAAACGATCTGTCAAAGTGCCGTGTAGTGTTGCGCCACACCGCGTGGACTGGTAGTGTTGTACCAATTGTGTCGTTGATCGATTTTCTCTTAACAGTTCGGCCATCCTGCTCACTCCTTCGCCCTCGAAGGACAATCGTAGTAGCTTCAGTAGTGGCTGTTCCAAAAGCTTGGCACAGAATCTTCTTCTACTTCGTTCTAGAGTATCCCAGAGCTATTGAGACAGACGCAAACTCTAGAAGTAGATGTTGATATAACTTCATTAACTGTAGATAATGAGTCTGAAAACAACATACAGGTAAAGTTTCAAGTATGACTTCATCGGCTGAAACTGTCTCATTATGATGAGGAATGTCGAAGCTCAAGGTAAGAACCTTAGCTCCAAAGGTAACTTTAACCAAAGGTAATTTGTGTAAAAAGCAGATGCTTGCTCCCAGGCCATGGGTGCCCGTGTCCGCCCCCATGCGTCCTCCAAGGGACCCACGACACAAGGGAAAACCCCAGCTTGAGTGTGTGGCGTTTAACTCTCAGATTCAATCACTATGAAAAACAGTTATTATAACTTCAGCCCCAGAGGCAATTTTAATATTAAAATTAAATATCATTTTGCATTCTATTCATATCAGTAACCTCAGCTCTAGATATGCAAAGATAGTTAATATGTGTTTGATTTTCATGTTGAACAACATTACACTAAATAAAAGTACGGTGTAGCTTAGTATAGCGCATATACATCATATTTTCCCAGAAAGGTTAATAAACTGAACATCTCAGCCCCATAAGCAACATGTATCATGTGTCTTACATGACTCATTCACAGCACAAAGCTAATTTTCGAGTTGAGCTATTTGACAAATTTATGGCATTTTAAAAGATGTAAACATTCAAAACCTTGAATGATTTCGCATATTTTCACGTATTTGTTCACTGATTTCCATTTAATATTATTGTACGTGTAATAATTAGGGGTGCTTTTCTTCTAATACCACAGACAAGCAAAGACATTCCTTTGAAATTATACATCATCATTATCATACTCGGGACTGAGCTAATAAATATCAACTTATTGCGAACTATGCCAAAATCCAATAGTGCACCTAGAAGATGGAAGTTAATTAAATTTTCCATCACTCTTAGTTATAATCTCTCGTTACCATAACGATTAACTTCCTGTCGTAAGGCATCCGATTTCAACAAAACAATCAAAATCATTATGCGTTGAATTATGACCAGTATCCTCACACAAAGGTTAATATTATTTTGAATCTAGAAATACTGTGTTAGGTATTCCATATTATGTAAAGAAAAGCTGTCTACGCTTCAAAGCTGCGACACGATCCATAACTATATGTAGAAATAGATATCTATACATCGCTATAATTTCAAGTTAACTTGCTATCTCTAGCTGTTATTTATGTTATATTGTAAAATTACGCGATATGCATCGTATGATCTCCTTTATCCAATCAAATCGTTGGATTTGTATGTCGTACCACGATCTCGTCATAGGTGGGGTATGCACATCCATCTTTGTACACCTTTTTCGCCTCTGTATTTATTAAGGTTCAGGTTAATGTCGTATATATTTCTTATTCTATTGTATAAGCAAGTTTCTTATTGTGTTAGTTTAAAATATTAGTCTGTCTGCATTTCATCTTCGTCGAAGGCACTTGTCCTAATTTTGTAATTCTACAATTTACAATATAATAATTTATTAAAGTTATTTCGTTTTTAATTTCACTTGTTCCCGTAGCGAACAAAAGCTATATTATCAATAGCACTATACAGTCCTTTCAACATCTTTACCCTTTAGGCAATAGAAGTTAGCTCCTTGCTCAAAAGATCTAATCAATCATATAGTTTAAGTTATTTAGTGCAATCTTTATAACACACTATTTCAATGCAAAATTTAAGTTCTATAATGAGTTAAGTACACTTTGAAACCAGCAAGGCTGTTTGTAACCCCTTTAGACAAAACTCTTAAAAATTATTATTGTCCTTGTCTTCCGAGGACCCCAGTGCCAAACATGGTAAGAAAGCAAGTAAATGTTAGACATCATTCTAGCGAAATATGTCATGTTGTTGCGTATTTAAAAAAACTAGATATAGCGACCTGTAATCGTCGCATTTTCGTTATATTCATGGTATCAATTAATTAAAGTTTCTTTACTAGTAACAATCTGTAAAGGCGTTTATATTAAGTTACAGGGAATCATTCAAAGTCATTAGGCCCCGAAGGCTGTACTAGGCTAAGAGTGTCTTATCATCACGCTTCCATAGCAATATTACCAAAGTGCCTAATCAATATTGATCATTATCATCACTTCTCACTGGGGAGACTGTATCTCCGCAAACAGACTCAGAGCTAGAAGAGCAAATGTAATTCAGATTTAGGTAATTGATGTAGTTTACATAACATACTGTGTTTTATGCATTTGTATTTCACAACCCCAGCACTTTAAGAGTAATTCAGTAATTTGGTGCAAGAGTGAACACGAAACGCCATCGACTCCGATTGGCACCACTAGGCCCTATTAAGGTTATTCCTATCGAAACAGTAACATTACAAATTCCAAAAACATTGCTGTTAAACAGCGTTCTCATTTCCTTAAGCCTTCTTCTCTAAAGTTATTTCAGCGGCTGCATCAATATCAACCTTACTGGCTAATCAACCATTTTACTAAAAACTATTTCAACCATATGTTAAATAGGCATATTAGCAAACCAGGCAAACCTGGCAAACCTGTTTGGCCCAGAAAGCCAGCATAGATGTATTCCAAATGAAGATTAAATTCTAAAGTCAGCACATGGAAGCTCCACCAAGCTGTTTCGGAAACAGCATCCAGTACCAGGCCCCGGAGGCAGCACTGTCTAGCCTAGAAGGCAACCGTTTTAAGCCCCGGAGGCGATTGTACAAACTTCTGAAGCAAAAGTTCAAAGTGTTATTATAAAGTATCAGTATTTTTGAACTCACAAGTAATGTCATAATCCTTCGAAAACAAGTATCTGGTCATAGGCCCCGTAGGCAATGACTAAGCAAGGGTAATTTTATAATTATAAGCCCCGTAGGCACGTTTATTCATTTTAGTGCAATGATAAACCTTCTTTTTGTGACTGCCATATTTACTGCAATAAAGTTAGACCGTTAACTTCAAAGGTGAATTTTTAAACATAAGCCCTGCAGGCGGTTTTACAAGTAGACAAGTTTAGACTTAGTATATTGTTTAAGATTCTCGCGGTCACTTTCACCTGTTTTATGTTTTAAACTAGAAAGTTTAGAATCGTTAGACCCGGAGGCGAGTTTAGGACATGAACAACCCGAATAGGTAAGTCAGACATTCATACCCATTCACTTAGGTCTCGCAAGAAAAAGTCTATGAGCTTTGTATCCCTTAGATCATATAGGGCGGCAATTTTTGATCATAAGCCCCGTAGGCAGTTCAACGTGAGTCTCTCAAACTAACTTTACGAGATTTACCACATTAGCCCCGTAGGCCAGTTATATTATTCTTACATGAATACAAGTTTACACACTGTTGGTAATCTCAAGCCCCGTAGGCGATTTACCAAGAGCCCCAGAGGCATTTTTTTTAAGTCTCACCGTTTAGAGGCGATTTATGTATCCAAACTTTTAACTTTTCAATAAAAAGAGTAATGAGTGAAATAAAATGTTTTTTATACTTCTCATACACCTTGCAGGCAAGTATTGTGTACTCCATAGGCAAATGTCCTGAGAACAATGGTTAAACGCCCCGAAGGCATTTCATACGGCTCCGAAGGCAACATTTATACAGCCCCGAAGGCAAAACTTATACAGCCCCGAAGGCAAAAATTATATAGCCCCGAAGGCAACTGTAAATGTGTAAGCCCTTAGGCGAGTGTGATGAGCCCCTGAGGCAAGTGGTAAGCCCCTATGGCATTAATTTCATGAGCCCCTCAGGAAATAATTTCGTAAGCCCCTGAGGCATAAGTTTTGTGAGCCCCTGAGGCATTAATTTCGTGAGCCCCTGAGGCATTCAATTTCGTGAGCCCCTGAGGCATTAATTTAGTGAGCCCCTCAGGAAATAATTTCGTAAGCCCCTGAGGCATAAGTTTTGTGAGCCCCTGAGGCATTAATTTCGTGAGCCCCTGAGGCATTCAATTCTGTGAGCCCCTGAGGCATTAATTTCGTGAGCCCCTGAGGCATTAGTTTGTGAGCCCCTGAGGCATGTGTCGCAAGCCCCTGAGGCATGTGTCGCAAGCCCCTGAGGCAAATATCGCAAGCCCCTGAGGTAAGTATCGTAAGCCCCTGAGGCAAGTATCGTAAGCCCCTGAGGCATGTGTCGGAAGCCCCTGAGGCATGTGTCGTAAGCCCCTTAGGCAAGTATGGTAAGCCCCTCAGGCATTTGTGGGACGCTCCTGAGGCTTGTACCGTAAGCCCCTGAGGCAATGTGTCGTAAGCCCCTGAGGCATGTAGTGAGGTCTTTGCCGTAAGATGACACCATGACGTCAACAGAAGCAGGTCCCGTAGGCGGTAGTTCCAGGTCCCATAGTGTTCTTCCGACGCCATGCGTTATGTAGTGTTGCAAGCCTCATAGACAGTGTAGTCACACCCGGAGGTAGTGGTAAGATGCCACTTAGGAAGTGTCATCACGCCCCACAGGCAGTGGCGCCAGCCTCCTTGGACAGTAGCCTCAGTCTGATAAGGCATCAGTGACAAGCCCCGGAGGCAGAATCACAACAATAGACTGCAACATAAAATAAAGAAAATAATAGTAGTGATACTATACAACTCATCCTGTCTGATTCAATGTTTCAATCCTGTGAATTTGTGGCAGACTACAAACTCTTTATTTACTCTTAGTAAATTTGTTATCATCAATCATCACCAATGTCGCAGTAGGTATTAAATTAAACTGAGCAAATATCAAATATTGTAGATCAGAGAAGATTGATAAGTAATGTTATTACAATTATTACTGATAATTATTGTGAAAATATTTTAGAATTAAAATATATCAAATCTCATACATTGAACAACTCATGTTCCCATAATACATCACATTACATTCAGTTTCCTCAATATTAATAAATAATTAATTTCTGAATATTCAAAAATTATTATTAACCTTTATACTTAATATAAGAAACAAATAACACACACTAAGGTTCAGGTGTTAGTTCAGTAAGGTTTTCTCTCATATTACTTATCCATTTGCAATAAAGGTGAAATTAGAATAAACTTGCATACCTAATTTTAGCACAGTTTTTACCTGTCTCTACTAGATATTATTCCTTCGGAATGTCTCAAGTAAACTATAGAAACATTCACAACATCCTTGTTTAGTGATAGGGTTCATATGGAATATTTAATGAAATAATTAATTTATTCAACCCCGATAAGTCTTTTTAGGTGAAATTCAATCATTTGTTATACTGATAACAGTTTTGATCACTACTGTTATAACATGTTGACAACATAAACACTTTCACATATGAAGTTATGGTTTTATCCTTTGTGGATATCAGAATAAAATAACATGATAGGTAAGTAACCTCAGTGAGTTCACCGAGTAACTCAATCTTGTCACTTCCTTATCTTCACAGAACTAACAAAAAATTATCATTTACTACTAGAATATTATGTATATTATTATGTATGTGTCACTTACATAAAATTAAATGTACTGAGTGACAGTAAATAACTGAACATTCTTACCAAAACACAATGTTAGGTATTTGCACATTAGGTATGTTATACTTATCCAGCTGTACCATCCTGATTTAGTGTGCAATCATAAGTTTTGTGTGATTGTAGATGCGAAACATCACTCATGCTGTCTTGGCCATGCCTTTTCTCAAGTTTTAATTGCATTTCTTCACTGCGTTTTCAATCCAAGATAACCACAATCAATGACCTTGAAAACTGAAAGAAAATACTGAAAATGGGGAAGTGAGCTGCCCCTTTTCCGACACGCCGACCAATATCATTGTTACACAATTAAACCGGCACTATTATTTGTAACTTTAACTTTGTTTTAGACCATTATTTGTAACTTTTCTTCCGACAGATATTGAGATTTTCTTCTTTTATCACAGTTCTTTGTGGACTATTGTATTTACGGATTCAGATGCCACTTCTGAATTGTTAGAGTAAAACACCTTTTACTCATGAAACAGTCCTTTTAATTCGATATTTTACAAATTACAATGCGAGAACACATAAAAACCGATCTACGCGCGAAAACGATCTGTCAAAGTGCCGTGTAGTGTTGCGCCACACCGCGTGGACTGGTAGTGTTGTACCAATTGTGTCGTTGATCGATTTTCTCTTAACAGTAGTTATTTGCTAATAGGCATTGTAGTCCGCAAAAAACTAGATATCTACTTTGTGCGAACTGTTGTTGGGATTGAAGTCGGTGACTCATACGTTTTTAACGTGGAAAATTATTCCACTCCGATATTGATATAGAGTTGATATCAACTAAACGGATCAACTAGAAACTGTTCAACTATTTTTCTTCCGAACGGCTCAACTATTTGGTTGGTCGGTTAGGAAATTAAGGGATCAACTATTCACCTAGGTGGATCATGATCAATTTTTTTTCCTGTAGTTCACCTCAAGATTACTGGGTGTACCGGGGGCTATATTAAACTGTACTGCACACTGGATAGTCTCGCATCCGCAGCTTTTATATCGGAAAAAAGGAATTTAGTTTTGCAATAAGTACTATAGCCTGATAAAAAGCACAGGTCTGGTAGCACTGCTTGTTAATAGTGCTCTTTGCATGAAATACCATTAGTGAATCTCAAGGAAGCCATTCCCGGGCAACCTCTTAGACATTCTAAACGAGCTCCTCGTATTTATATAAAACAGTGCATTTTGCTGCTGCTGAATTCACAAACAGAATGGCAAATTGTCTAAATAAATTTCAGCCCAAAAAGGTTTAGTTTGCTTTTCATGTTAATGAGTTTGAGCTTGTAACTCTTTGTGACTAAGTTAAAAGATAACTGTTGATTTCACGTAAACGAATTCTGCAAAATTATGTAGCCTCTGTCTTAATCCAGGGTATCAGCTACCTCCATACTGAATTTTGTCAAAGTTGGTCCAGCCGTTTGAGCGTGAAGAAGTTACAAACATACGTACAGACTTGCATTAGTTCGCAAAACTTTTGATGATGATCCTCTTCATGAATCTGAACACATTTCCCTAAGGAACCTTTATGAAATTCTCAAAAAAAAAATCGGCTTTCCGGAAGAGGTGAAATTTTTTTCATATCTCGCCCAATGGCGAAAGTTGGGGAAAGTTGTTCAGTTTCGTAGGTCGAAAGTAATTCTGAGAACCCTAGGTAATCATTGTCAAAAAACAAAAAAAAACTATGACATATGAATAGTTACGACATTTTAATCTCTTATGAAGGAAATCCAGGGGTTAATAAACCTCGTTGGATATAGTTTGTTAAACACACGTGGAGTATGCAATATTAATTGCAATGCAGCAACCCCTCGCTCTGTCTGGTCTCCAAGGGAACGGTGTTTAGCTGTGGGGATTGCATTTAGGGGTCACAAGTTTGATGCTGGAGTAATGAAATCGATATCAGTGACTGTTTTTTTAAATATTTTATGTATCATAACAAGATTCCCCCGCCTCCATTAAGATAGACTGAAGCAGTTTTATTTAATACTAGCATTCCGCCCGAGATTTCAGTCCCATAGGAATTTGGAAAAATTATGTAGCCTATGTATTAATCCACGGTGTCGCTACCTCCATACCAAAATTTTATCAAAATTAGTCCAGCCGTTTGAGCGTGAAAGAGTAACAAACATTTGTATATACATACAAACTTTCGCGTTTATAATACTACTAGCTTTCCGCCCGGGACTTCGTTCCCGGGGCACTTTTTTAGTTTTTTCTTTCATAAGAACCTTCTCCTGACAATAAGGAACACAACAAAAAAAGAATCATCCAAATCAGTCCAGCCGTTCTCGAGTTTTGCGCTTACCAACAGATTTAGTGATTCATTTTTATATATAAGATAAGGAATTTATTTCTTTAAAATCCATTTTCGGACTCATCATAATAAATGTGAAGGAAGACCTTTTTCTGCTTTTGGCAAAAGTTATATCTAAAAACGAATTTAAGTTTTTGCAACTCATTTTCGAGGTTTCGTTTTATGTATTTTCTACATCTTCATCAGCTTATATACGTCCCAACCAAAGAGCACGGACTTTTCGCATTTATAATATTAGGAGATTATATGCCCTACTAATATCATAAATGCGAAAGTTTGTAAAAATGGATGGATGGATTTGTAAAAATGAATTGTTACTCCTTCACGCAAAAATTACTAAAACAGATTTTGGTAAAACTTTGCAGTAATACAGCTTAGACATCAGAATGATACATAGGCTATATAATTTTCCTAAATTCCCACGACAGCAAAGTCCCGGGCGAAAAGCCAGTAACGTATATTTTTTCATAAATTATCATTATCATAAAACCTACCTCTAGCAAAATCATTATTTGTATTCATTTTTGTGTACTTTCTTGCGTTTAAAAAAGCTCAACAATACAGAGAACATAGAAAGGCACCTCGCTATTTCAACGTAAGCACCTTAGATATACTTGTACGATTTTGTATTTCTAACTGTGTGCAAGTGTAATTGTGAGTGCAAACAAAAACACGGGGGCAGTAATAGAAACATTCCGCCACCTACAATTTTAATCACACTGCCCCTTCTAAAGTCAATTGCACACACCCTCCCGCTCAGCTAAATTAAATTTATTGATTGACACTCACCATTGAATAGTTAGGTAAACTATAAGCCAATTTATAGCAAAGTATTCCAAACTGAAATAAACGACGATCGTTATTTTGCGTCAGTTTTCGTTTTTCAATTTTGTTAAAAGAATCTCCTACTTTTTTGTTTTCAAAATCACCGGTGTTCGAATTTCGATGCTCACTCAAAAAAATGTTTTCAGCCAGCATTCGACGCATTTATTTTGTCTCGCGCAAAATGTTTTAAAGTGTGATCTTGAATAATAAAATCTCACATCTGTAGACACTGAACTCTGCAAGCGTTCCAGCTCTACATCATAATGGTAAACATTTCATCTCATCATTATTCTGTATAAAGCAGTCCTTGCAAAATACCCTCCATATAGTACCACTATACATTGTTTGTTCTGAGTGTCATTGCACTGTTTATCGTACAATGCTCTGTATGTATTATGGATAGTGGTTGTAAGTGGATTACGACGAGCGTTGGACAATGTTTTACTTTTTATAGCCGCATGTGGAAGGGGATGGATGGGTCGTTAGTTCTCTCTATTGCGGAGTTGTTATTTATGGGATTTCGATGTTTAGATTCTTGGGATTTTATTTCATTACTAGTTTAGCTCGGTTAAGAATAAAAAAAATTGTGATGAAAAAAAGGGGTTTATCTAAAGTAACTTAACTAAATACTAAACAAGTAGGTACCTAATTTAAAAAAATCGTATTCAGATTTATGTGTCGAATTTGAAAAACAGTATTAAAATAAACAAAATTAAGCCCTAGGAAGAAGAGAGTAGGTATTGAAGGAAAAGTTAATTTTTTGTTTAGTACCAATCAATTTTATTTCTTTTAGCCGAGATGGCTTCCAGTTTTATCGAGCCCAATATCAACCAATAAGAAACAGTATCCGTTCAGGCAATTAAAGTTTCCATACGAAGCGTGATTTAATCAAAACTCTTCCCGGAATCGGAATAAATTGGAACTCGAGTTCCCGGTATAAAAGTCCAGGTAACAGAACACAGGCAATCAAAGCTTCGTATTGAACAACAGGAATAATCTCGCCGAACACGCGGAGAATGAATAAAATATTTCGGCATGTAGTACCACCGTTCCAGGATTGTATAGATGTAGTATGCACCAGTAAACTACACGGTTTATATCTGTAATATTCTGGTGAAAAAATGTCTAGCTAGTTGATCTACTGAGAGAGCTTATCAAATGTTTTATTTTTTGTTCTTAATAAAATAAAATTTGTAAGCGTCTGACAAAAGTTCTGGTCCATGGAAACTGTCTGACAGTTTTGATAGTGCTTCAGAGTAATTTCTACAAAATATATATATATCTCACCACCTGCCCATGTGTCACTGGGCAAACTCCGTGAAAAGCGTATGAGGCATTACTCAGAACCTCAAGGTTCATCCTGTTGAAAATAAGTTATGTCTTATCGCTCTAGGATCTAACTCTATTAAAGAAGTATCAAATAAAACGTGAAATATGTTTACCAGAGATGACCTCACGGAACATGTTATGCATATTTGAAAATTAATTTCTGTAAGACGTCATCGCGGTTTCTCTGTAACGGCAAACAATTTTATTCTATTAAAATCTAGGCCGCCTGTGCGCACTTCTGTATTTAGTTAACTTTAAAACTTTTTTTGTGATTGTGTTTAATAAAGATTTTCGATCTATCTATCTATCGGGTTCTATTAAACGAATTATATGTTATTATATGCTACTGTTACTAAGTTCTGCTATTTGTTTGCTTTGTTAGCTCTGCCACTGAGGTGATAAAAAAATTGGTGAATTCAGATGAAACAATTAGCATAATGAATTATAAAATAATTTATTTCTTATTTAAATTAAGAAGCAAGCAGGTGCATGATTTTAAGCAATTCTTAGAAGCTAAATCTTAATATTGTTCAAAGCGTTTTAAGTCTTTATCTACCATGATACTCTGCCAAAACCGGGGACCCAGAATCACTAGTTAAACTGCCAAAAGTGCTTGTTGCGGGTTAAAACCACATAAATCTGAGTAACATAGTGGGACATTAGAATGGGAAAAGAAAAATAAATAGGTGCTTAAACAGATTTGGTTTACTGCCACTGCAGTGAATATTAGTTTTAGTGTAGTATGTTCCTTGAAAGATATGATTTCTTTTGTTTCGTGGCCTTTTATGGGCATCCTTGACCTCTTAAGATGGAGTGGTTAGTTGATATGTGTGCGAGTAAGAGCTTTCCTCCATCATCAGCCCTCAGACGTTCTCACCAAGGGGCACGGGCCTCCCTTCGAAGCAGTGGTTTATGAAATAGTCCACCACACTGGCCTCATCATATCATCATATCAGCCTATTGCAGTCCACTGCTGAACATAGGCCTCCCCCAAGGTGCGCCACTTTGCACGATTCTCCGCTGTTTTCATCCAGCCACTACCCGCTATCTTCTTTAGGTCATCTGACCATCTGGGGCGTCCTACACTACGTTTGCCAAGACGTGGTCTCCATTCGAGAACCTGTCTACTCCAACGCTCGTCGGTTCTGCGACAGACATCCCACTGCCACTTCAGCTTGCTACACTTTTGGATAATATCCATCACTACGGTTTTCTGTCGGATGACCTCGTTTCGGATTCTATCCCTTAGCGAGATCCCGAGCACTGGCCTAATAATATGTGGTATATAAACGCTACACACTCAAAGGCTCACACTACCCTTGTGTCGTGGGTCCATTGTAACATACACAAAGACACGAATACCCATCACCCGAAAACAAACATTTAAATGCAAAGAGTTTAATATTGTTGCACTCAACGTACTGAAATCAACCACTATTTCACAAGGGTTAAAAATAAATCCTTCTTTCTAGCGATTAGTCCTTCTGGGATTAGTTCACTCTGGGAACGCTTGACCATGATCCAGGATTTGGTAGACCATGTAATCCTGCCTTCCTTATCATGTCGGTATATAGTCAAGTGTGTGGCGACCTTGACTGACCCTGGTGTCGTTTTTGAACCGCCAAATGGCCTGTGATTTGGTTTAACGACTGCAGTCAATCGATAACAGCCAGGACCGCCGGCTTAACGTGCTCTCCGAAGCACAAACGCTCGTGGTAGATTGCTACTTTGGTTATACATCAGGTTCCCTGCTTCTATGTACACTGCTTAACCTCACTGACCGTTTCAGATCAGCAAGCGCTATCAGGTAACTAAAGTCGAGTGACTGCCATCAGACCTTCTTGACCCTGCTAACAGTTGAATCTGACTGGATTGAATCATGGTTACACTACACTTTTAGTTGCCTGAATGCGTAGGTTTCCTCAAATGTTTTCCCTTTGAGTACATATAGCTCCGACAACTAGTCATTAGTAAGTGGGTAAAAAAAAAAGTTAAAAAAATTAAAGCAATTTTGTTTTTTGGTGTTTAAGGATATGCCATCAAATTTTGTGGCAAAAGACTACGACTTAAACATGAACGGAATATTCAGATAGAACGGTTCTCATATACCGTTATAATTACCATTTTAAGCATCAAAAATATGGCTCTTTTAGCAAATTTAATGAATGATGGGGGAATGTTTATTTAATGAATTCTTAGAATAGATAAATGTGTTTGAGGAAAATCTATGTTAAGAAAAATTTTGTATAGTAAAAGTCGTCGTCATCAGCCCATATACGTCCCCACCGAGGGGCACAGGCCTCCCTTCGAAACACGAAGGGGTTTTAGGCCATAGTCCACCACAATGCGGGTTGGTGGATGTATAATAAAAGTATTCGTTATTAAATATTGTTACGCTTCTCCTTTCCCCGTGTACGTTGCTTAAACTCATTTATCGCTTCAGATCTGCAAGCGCCACTGGGCCTAAAAAGTCTACAAGAGACTTTTAAAAGCCCTAAAAAGTCTACAAGAGACTAACAAGATATTTTCAAAATCCTATGAGAGTGGCAAAGAAAGTTAGCTCCGTCGTCTATAAATCCTATAAGAAAGTAAACCACGAGGTCTCATCTGGCTAAAACGTCACACACACACATAAGGCAAGTTGCCCTAACGAGCACTAGAAGCAGTCCCAAGCAACTTTGTAAATATTCAGATAGTTCCGTCAACTTGAATCCACAAGACGTGACGAACCCTCAGAGAAAGGGGAAGGAAATCTTTATTAAGAGCTATGGGAGTGCGTTTTAGATTTTTATATTTGTTTACTTATTATGACTTCTTGAGAGACAGGCTATGCTTTGTAAATATCCTGCGATGCATTGAATGTAGAAATCTCTAACAAAGTCTGTTTAATTCGTTAAGTCGTGACGGGCAATTTTACTTATCATATCGTTTATAAATTGTTGTCAGTGTTTATAAAAAAATACATCAAATCTTCATCTTAGCCTTAAATCGGCACATAAAGCATCATTTTTTCTTTTGCGTACAAAAGGATTACAACTACTTAACTGACGAATCAACATGCAGTCAAATTTGTCACTTCCATACTGCTGTCACAAAGATCCTATACTAACTCTCTTACTTCAATTACCAGCTCTACATCTTAAAGAACAGTGGCAGTAATTTGTACGACTTTAACCGCCCCTGTCCAGACGAGATAAGGGTTCCGTACAGTGCGATACACGTACGACAATTATCTTCAGTGGATGACATGTGCCGTAATAACTCCGGGATAAATGTTTCAATTAGTGCGGGTAGGTTGAAAACTAAATGCGTGGTTTTGCCGTGTGGTGATCGGTTGAGAATAACACCACCCCATTTCTTTCCGTGTGTGTCGTAAGAGGCGACTAAGGAAACACAAACGAGACCTGCCTCCTAGTAATCCATCCCAGGCAACGACACCTCAATTTGTTATGAATCTGAGGTGTCGTCCTATGGTTTCATGCGGTGTGGTAGGCTCTGTAAAGGGCCGTCTGGTTCGCGACCACCCTCCTACCGAAGTCCGACGCCAAACAGCTTGCTGTGTTCCGTCGGTGCGTGGGAGTACCAGTGCCTTAATTGGCATTTTCTGGGTTAACTCGCTCCATCGTCGACCTCATCTATGACCTTGGTCAAGATTGAGGTCAAAAGTTAACGCATCTTATAATAAAATAAATGCAGTTCGTAATTATTGGGCTAGAAAAACTGTTTTGACATTAAATTTTCTTTGTCAAAGTTGCTTATAAGCAATAAGGCCATTTTTTTACACCTGTTTATCATGTATTTGCTAATTTTTTTCTTGTTTGTGTGCAAAAGTATTTAATAAAAAGTGTCAAACGTCAGAACGTTTAGTCTGACGGTCAGACTAAATGTTCCAAGTCACGATTCATAAGATAAAATTTGTGCATGGAACAACATAACATTAGTTCCAGAACATACTAGAAAAAGTTCTCAAAGGGAATGACTAACAGCATACGTTACTTTTGCGACAACATACTTAGTATTCTCCACACTCCAACAAAAAATCTAAATGACAAAACGCCTAGTGGAAAAATTCAGATCGTTACGCGAAGAACGTGGTTTTATTGCCGCACATAAGTGTTCAGGCGCTTGGAACTGCTATTCTATGTAATAAAAGCCCTTTTACTGTTCTTTGAACGTAAAGGATGAAATAAAAAAATTATATTTGTGTTTCTAAGCCATGTATCGTTGTTGAAATGATTTTTTTACTACGTGTCGAGCTTTCGTGCTATATAACATGGGATTAACTACGTCTCCTCGTCCTCGGCCTTTCTATGCTCCTACTAGTAGTATTTTGTGCGAAACTTGCGAAAGGCTGACTGAGATGACATTCTCTTGCCATTATCAGAATAGTTAGCAATTTTTTTATTTGTCATTACTAATTATAATTATATATTACAATACGAAAAGTGCAAATAAATTAAATTGGGCATAAGCACAGAGCATTATTTAATTAAAAGGTTTTTCTTGTTTCTAGAGTAGGTATGTACATAATATGTGAGATATATTGGTCAATTTAAACTTCAAAGCAATAGTGTGGGCTGGGGGCATGCTGGGAGTTATCTATTAAATTGTGCCTGAGACAACTACACGAGCAAACGCCAACACAACCGCAAGTAGTATCCAGAAACCACAAGGCGACTTGGCACTGTGTCCAACACGTAATTTGTGACGGTGCTAAGACGCCGCCGCCGGACCAGATAAGGGTCCTGCTCCTACAGACTTTAATATAACATAAGGCAATAATGTTTTCTTAAGAAAATCATCTCAAGTTAGTTTAGAAACTTTGAACGCCCTCATTTACTTGATGATCGCCAAACTCCATAGACTTTTAGTGTAGGCCTTTCAGAAGTTACAGCAAAGAAATAAAATTGAAAATTTAAATAGTTTTAATCAATAACGCTTTTCAATCTAGTTAAAAAGGTTAAGTAATCTCTGTTCGTTAACTTTAAGCTGCTTTCACCAGCGCGGCACCGCGTGGTTGAGTGCTGAAAATAAAAATGAGCAAATGAATTTTATTAGTAAGCTTAAAACTTTAGTTAGCACGTTGGTGTTGCTAGACAAAAAACGGGACAAAAACGCGTTAATTTATTCGGCAGCCTACGTGGGGAGGCTCACATTAAAATTTGAGCCTCGTCAGGTGCTAAGTCCATAATTTCCCTCGAGGCCAATCCAGGATCGCGTTTTAAGGGTTCTCATGAATGCCACGACTAATTTCCTCGGTCGTCTTGCGCTCGTTTCAGACATCTAAATTTATTTCCTTTGGCTATGAAATCTTAGATGAGTTGCGGTGTAAATTTAAAGGCTTTTACTGACGTTCATTTTTATTTACAAAGTGAACTTAATCAAATAGTCCACTAAATAACACTTGGTTTCAAATTACCACATTTCCAATCATCACAAATAGGTATTTAAGTGTTTTTCACTATTTCTTGCAAGAAAACTATTGAATGCACTGTAATAACTAACTTTATATTAGGCTATCCTGAAATCTTTGAAAATGTTTGTTAGTTATACAATGTTGTACGCGGAACGAAAGTTTCTTTTTTCTCTTATAAAACAATTTTTGTTTCAGGTATGTAACGATTTGACGCAAACATTGATTGCTGAGTACTAAGGTAAACGGAGCTTGAAAATCATGCGGTACAAAAAATAAGTGTAACTTTGATTTTTAGTTCATGAAATTCCTGGTAAATTTCTGTTGAAACTGTAGTTATACAGGATGAAACTAAGTTTGTAGAATTCAGTAGGGGTAGCCGGGCGCCGGTTCGTTACGTAACTTGTGCATACAAAGTTTAAATGCAATGTTTGCCTTCCTTCAGAAGTCGGGAGTCGTGACCACAGGGGTACTTAGTGGGCCTAGGTTGTTTTGACAGGGTGTGTGGTTAGTATGAGCATGGAGAAACTATTATCTGAATGTACAAGTCAAAATGAAAGTCAAAAATAACTTTATTCCATAGAAAACTCAGAATGTTACTTAAAATAAATAAAAGTACTTTGCATTTTTAACTTTGCGCCTATTCACAAAAGTGTAGTTGTCGTCAAGATCTTTCATCCAATTGATATAAAGAAAAACATGTCTTTCTATAATTAATGAAGGTTCTAACGAAATATCGGTTATAGGTATGGCAACGTACATGTGTCTCCGTCGCATATAATACTCACTCTACTTTTTTATTATTATTATAAGATGGGTTAACTCTTCACCTCAATCTTGACCATAAGGTCAAAGATGAGGTCGACGATGGAGCGAGTTAACCCAGAAAATGCCTATAAAGGCACTGGTACTCCCACGCACCGATGGAACATAGCAAGCTGTTTGGCGTCGGACTTCGGTACCAGGGTGGTCGCGAACCAGACGGCCCTTTACAGAGCCTACCACACGGTGGTCCACACCGCATGAGACCATAGAAAACTACCTCAGATTCAGAACAAATTGAGATGTCGTTGCCTAGGATGGATTGATAAGACGCAGTTTTCATTGATTTGTGTTTTATTACGACACCCACGAGACACCCTGATTCTCAACCGATCACCACACGTCATAAACTTAATTACCATTAACATCCATATTTTTAAATAGATCAAAATGTGATAGCAAAGCTTTAAAACAGATATCAAATACCCTGTCGTCACTTATGAAACATCACTCTCTGTCAATGATCCTACACGTATTTGACAATAAATTTATCTTATTAATATATAACGTATTTGACTTACAGGATTATCTATACATGGTCCCGATCCTTTACATGGTGTCGTTGCCTGGGATGGATTACTAAGAGGCAGGTCTCATTTGTGTTTCCTTAGACGCCTCTTACGACACCCACGGAAAGAGATGGGGTGGTGTTATTCTCAACCAATCACCACACGTTGAAAGCTTATTTCCAACCGATCTACTCACTCTTCCCAGCTTATATTATATATATTCGTATTGTTAGTGGGTCTTTTTAAGAGACAATTAAAAGATTAGTCTAATGTAGAGCAGATTCAAAGAAAGTCTACCATGAGAATATATTTAAAAAATATAATTGTTCCCAGATTGGATGTTGTAAAACATAACCCTCAGTATCAGTCTATCAAGTTATTTAAAAAATTGCCTCGAGAGCTAAAGGGTATTTCCAACATTACCCTATTTTAGTTTAGAAAATTTTTAAAAAGTTGTTATTAGAAAAGTGTTGCTACTCTGTTGATGATTTGTAAATTTGTTTCGAAAATTTTGCTTTGTTAATGTTTAATTGTTTTTATATTTGTAGAGTCAAAAGATTTTTATTTTTTATGTTAGCATAAGTTTGATGCAAGTACTTATAGAACATTCAAATACAATATTTATATTGTTTAAGAATAAATGAATAATAATAATAAATAAATGAACTATCTTTCCACAAAGTATTATCAAACGTTTCCATGGAATATTATAGAAAATACAAAAAGATAGCAGGCCGAGTACGATAGTGACAGCGCCGCGACAACACCGCGGTCCTATGTCAAAATGTCAACACTGACAATGACAACGCCATAGAGCGAACAAGCCTTTGCGCGGGACCCCTGCTAGAGCTGCAGGCTTATAATAACAATCTTCATATTAAATTTGAAAGAAAAAGATAATTTAATCATTTAGGATTAGGTAGGTATACATGTCATTTCAATGAACATAGTTAATAACCTCATCATACTCAGCCGTCAACTAGTGAAACAATGAAAATATCAAGTGAAACAATGAACACAAGACAGGTTATTTGATTCTCTACCTAATACCTACTACAAAAAAAAATGTTCAACGCGAAGAGGACTTGAACCCGCGACCCCAGGAGTAGATCTCCTGATGCTCTAACCAACTGAGCTGTTGTGCCTGCAAGTCAAGTCTAGTCTTTTCCAAAAATATAAAAAAAAATTGTGGGTAAGCGTTTTAACAATACTAAATTTAAAATCCAAGTGATTTTAATTCCTTTCTCGTGAAAGATCGCGTCGCATCACGTTTATCTTCCTAAACCAAGTTGAAACTATTTTAATCATAATCACTAACCACCAGCTTACACATCGTTAAGATTTCATAATGCCTTCCCTGTGAACTTACGTAGTTAGGAACTATGTTACTTTGTAGTTTTAGGTACTTGCTCTATGTGGGCACATTGTTGGGCACCCGACAACGCGCTTCGTAACGCCTTTGAGCGAGAAACTTTGTTTTGAGGAAAATTAAAATTTTACGTAGTTTTTAGAGGTATACCTAGTATTTGATGTCTTATAGGTTGAGTCTGAAAGTGGTAATCAAGTTCATGAAGTACACTTAAAAAAAAACTTAAATAAAATAAACAAAAAAGAAACAAAACAACTACATTTCCTAAACGGACACATCAAAGTTAGAACTTTTATTAATTACAATTGTAAGGTATATTTCACAAACAACGTGGCTTATTTGAAACAAATATAGGGAGAGCTTCACTCGCCAATATTTCTGATTGAATTTCAATCCAATATGTGCTGTCTTTCTGTCAAAATATATTGAATTTGCTTTCGCTATACTAAAATATCGGAAGCACAATTCATAAGTGTACAATTTTATAGACTGAATGAACAACGTATCATCAGGCCTTTGTTCAGCGGGCTGGGAAATCCACTGACCTGATTTTCAGCCTTAAAACTTAATTAAAAAGACAGATAGATTAGATAAACTCTTTATAAAGTTGTCTGTAATCATAACGGACTTAAAACTTTGTTAAAAGATTTGGAATTGAAAATTGGAATTCCTTACCAATTTGTCTGAATGACATCCTTTGTTGAATCCAATTAAAAAGTTTGTCGAAATGTTTTAGGACTCGAGTGAATTTCGTTTTGCTAGTTAGTATCCATATGTTTGGATATTACCGAAAGGAGTTTTGTCCACGATGGAAAATATCGGAAAATTCACAGGAATGTGGTGAAGAGTAAACTAAGCGAGACGGTTGAAGTAGTTTGGCTGTACTGCAGCCAAAATGATATGTTCGCTATTAAGGTAGAGTGATAGGTTAATTAGTTTAAGGCACTATAGGACTGAAATTTACGCTATGTAACAAGTCCTTAATAATAAATAAAGAAAAAAAACAGTTGAAGTAGATTATTAGTGGTATAAATTACATTTATTTCTAAAACGGAAAGGTTTTTCAACAAAAATGTTATATCTACACAAAAAAATGTGCTGTCCTTGTACATATTGCCGAGATACATTATGGTCTGTGAAAATGGAAAGGTACAACTTTCGTGATAGTCGCTAAGGTTCATAATTAGTGTGACGAGCTATTGTAAATAGCTCTTATTGACTACCCCAAAAGTTGTACCTTTTACTAAACAACATCACATATTGTCGTAATCATTAAATTTTCACGCAAAGCTAGACATCTCGGGTCTCAGCTCAGACTAAAAGGTATTAGAGTTTCTTACATCTTTAATAAGGTTGTGCGTCAGACTCATACTTGTTGCTATTTACACCTATGCTGTTATAGTTAGTAATAATAATAATAATAAACCCGATAGATGCGAAATCCCCAGAAATAGTAGGAAAAAAAGGGTTTTTCGTAAATAAAATAATAATAATAAACGATACTCACTCAAAGGCCCACACTAAGGTTTCCATTGGAACAAACACAACGACAGGCATGAAAGATGCTTTTTACACTTAATTTCTGCTCCAACTGGGAATCAAACCCAGGACCCGTCGATCTACTCGACCAAGGCCGGCCTTAATCGACCAACTATGCTGTAAGATTATTGTAAGTGCACTTTTATGCTCCATTAATCCCAAACTAGATAACTGTTTAGGGGATCATAACCATCTATCGCTTTGCCCCGTCTAAGTAACGTTATTTTGTTTTCCTGTGCAATAAACTCGGGTAGAAAGTAATGCGTTGTAGGACTACTTGTTTGATACTTACAGCCTCATAAACAGCAAACTATTTACTGAAAGATCTAAGTAATTAAAGAAGTTATACGAGTTATATTGAAGTTAGGCGATCGTAAAAGTAGTGAGTATGCTTCTGTTATATCCTTTGTTCAGAAACTTAATAACAAAGGAATCAAGCCTTCGTGTAATTATTACGAAATGAAATTGAAATTTAATATTTTTTTTGGGCCAAACCCTCTAATCTTGGTGCTTCAAAACAATCATCATCACCTGCTAGCGGTGTACTTTGCTGATCACTGCACAAGACTCTGGCCCATTACAACCCTTTATGGATTCTTTACTCGATATTAACGACTACGCCATCCTCTATTTTTTTTCATTCTCTATTTTTTCTCTTTTTTTAAACACTGAGATCAAATTGGAAAAAATCAAGAAAATCGTGAACGCCATTTTTAACTGACTTCAAAAAAGGAAGAAGTTCTATGTTCGACTGTATGTTTTTTTTTTATGCATGTTCACCGATTTCTCCGCCAATTATGGACCGATTTTCAAAATTATTTTTTTGTTCGAAAGAGTATACAGGGTGGTCCCATATAAATTTTATCGAAAATGATTCAACAAAAACAAAAAAATACTACAAACCAGAACATTATCTAAATAAATGAGTGACATTTTCGTTTGTGGTTATCTGCTTATGGGCATTGTAGTCTGCAAAAAATACTAGTTATCTACTTTGTGCGAACTGTTGTTGGGATTGAAGTGGGTGACTCAATTTTTAGGGCCGTCTGGTTCGCGACCACCCTCCTACCGAAGTCCGACGCCAAACAGCCTGCTGTGTTCCGTCGGTGCGTGGGAGTACCAGTGCCTTTATAGGCATTTTCTGGGTTAACTCGCTCCATCGTCGACCTCATCTTTGACCTTTATGGTCAAGATTGAGGTCAAGAGTTAACCCATCTTATAATAATATAATAATAATAATGTGGAAAATTATATAAGAATTGAATTATCATTTTTAGTTTTGAATGAAGAATGTTCGTAGATGTTTTCTCGTAATTTTAAATTAGAATTCACTCCCATTCGTCACTGTGACATGTGACACTTGCGAACCAATCAGCGCGCGCTCGCATTTCCGCGACAACGAATAGAAGGACAGCTTTTACGAGTTTCTCATAAAATGAAGGTTCTCTTTGTTCAACGACCTCGAGAAAGCTTTGGCACTGACAGTTGATTACGTATTGTATTAATATACTCGAAAATGTTGAAAAAGGTTTCATAATTCAAAGTAAATTGAGTTTTGAACACGCTGTTTATTGTATAATTTGCTGTTGAATAATATATTACATAGGTACATAAGCTCATGCCTTTGTTTGTATTTATCTTGTTTCTTCAAATACAATGTAGGTATAATTTCATAAGAGAACTTTGATCTTCGAAACAAAATCTATTAGGCGGTTAGAATCAGCCAACTAGACCAAACAACTGGAAGAGATCCCTTCAGGGATTAGTCCGCCTTTGCAAATAGCTAAGTTTTTTTTCTGTTAGTCTGTAAAAGTTTGTAATAAAGAGTTTATATAGTTTACATTTCATACATACAACTTTCCGCTAAGAACATAGGTCAAGACATGAAAATAACAAAAAATAAAAATTTGCCTCACTACACAACTTGAGCGATCAGTTGCTTGCTTTAGTATAAGAAACAGAAAAAAATTTGTTCGACAATTTAACTACTTAGTTTCCTTAAGGGAAGTTGTTCAGTTTCATGGGAAGAAACACCTTCTAAAGCTTCGCTAACTAATTTAAAATCACCCCAAACACTCTGCTACAGGAACCCACGATGTGACACCGGTTACATTCTTTTCTCTCAATTTTCGAAGTTCGTTGACCTATCGATGGCTCGTTTCAAAGCTAGCAGCGCTGTCTAGGATCTAGTGTTCTGTCAAGAGCTAGACGCTAGGGCTAGGTGAGTGGGCGTTAAGAGCCTAACCCTGTCATACCGCCCGTCACCTCACCTTTAACACTGCGAGGTTGAAGGAGTCTATTGAAATTTCCAGTCTGTCTTAGGGAACAAAAAGCTTATGATTATTTTTTAACCAAAAAAAGCAGAATATCATGTAGTTTTGCAACCACTTGACATTGACGCCTTATTTGACAGTCATCAAAAGTATAGTTGCAGAAAAATACAAGCATAAAGTAATTAGTAATACAACATTAAATTATGACTATAAAAAAAAAACGGGTAGCACTCCGGGAGTGCCGGCAGAAGTGAAAACTTGAACATATATTACTTCCTTGCGGTCTCAGAAGTTTTCACTTCACCCTCCGTCTTACGAATTTTTGATCAGGGTCACGTGACCCTGACACGAGTTTAACATTTTTTACCCATCTAAAAAGTGCACAACGCCGCTAAAGAAGTTTTCACTTCAATAAAAAAATGCATCCCTCTCCGCCATTCATTGCTCATTAGTATAACTTTTAAACAGCTGAACTAAATTTTGATTAAATACGGCTAAGGACTGTCTCGTTTACGTCGGCTTTAAAACCAAAACTAACCGCAAGACAAACCTCATAGACATCGGTTCATCCGTTTAGTTTAGGAGCTACGACGCCACAGACAGACACACAGATTTACAGATACACTCGTCAAAGTTATAGCAGCCCTCTTTTTTTTCGGGGGTTAAAAACAGTCTAATCTATTCTAGTCATACTTCAACACAAACTTAGAATATAACTGAACTTACGTCATCTAAAAAAAAACTGAACCAGCGAATAAGATGGATGTAATGTTCCCTCGGAGTAGCAATTTTCTTTACTGAAAAAGGTTACTTTGTATACAGCACCCACGTTTGTTAGCTCAAGTATGTACTCGACCCTGACTCTTTCAAGGCTGTTTAGTAGTTACATAAGGACACCTGACCTTAGTCTTATCTAGAAGTGTCTAAGATTGATGTTGAAAAAATCTCGTTTGCAACTTTTTGTGCTACATTTTTATTTTCATTAAATTGGTAGTAAGAAACCCGTCCTGAATTAGGTCGATTTTTTCTTTATAATTGAGTCCGTGCCCCTTGATAAGCTGATGATGACTAATAGAGTAACTTTCCGCTTGTGACTTCTTTCTCCTGGAAAAGTAGCCAATAGCATTCTAACTATCCCCGTGCAAAAATCATGTCGATTCGTTTTGATGTGAAGGAAGAACAAACTTACACTTACTTACACATTTTTAGTAAGTAAAAGTAAGGATAGTGGTATCAATATGGTCAAGTTGGTCTGTGGCGTGACAATGCTCATCTCAAATTACTACTTACATGCTAAGCATACAATTCCATAGAAATATTCATGTAATTCCCTTTATAAAGTTTCGTCTCAACAAAGTTATTGAATATTTAGCTCTACAAAGGCTTTTCAAAACGGTGACCCGCATGTGGCTCAGAATTTCAATATCAGCTATAAAGGGTAATATTGTAGGGGAGTGCCTTGTCACCTCTCGGGACTTGTCAGTACAGGCGCCATCGCGGCAAGGTACACTTTTGTAGGTATTTAGAAAGTAGTCCTTACTGTAAGGAGTACTTTAGTAATGTTGTTTAAGTGTAAGACCTTGGATAGAGAGGTTTCGTGTTTCTTTATAGTCTTCTTATCGTGTAGATAAAGTCAAATCTGTGGCGAACTTTAAGGTGACAACAGGTTTTTAATAGTTTGAGACAACAACGAGTGAAATTCAGTATAAGGATTCATATTACAGCGTTGATCAGTTTTTGCTATTCAAAATTAAATCTTCTTAGGTCTTTTTCTTGGTGCAGTCTCACCATATTTTAGAAAAATATAATCTTTTCCCTATTAATGTCATCACATCACGAAAATGTAAGTCTTGAATTAAATTCATAGACAAGAAGTTGCTGAAAAACCTTAACTTACTTGGTAAGTTTAACTACGATGATTGGTGATAGCAAAAAGAACTCTTAAAAGTTAGAATATCAGTATTTTGCTCGCATATTCAGGGGAGGGAAGTGGTGCTTTATCCCACGGGACGTGTCAGAGATGTTTCGACAGACTAAGTTTTAGCTTTAGCTAAGGAGTTTTGAAGGTCTTTCTCACATGTTTGCATTGGGTCATTGATCATTAAATTTCTTTACTTTCGAATCGCAAGCCGTAACCACAAAAATATGAAACCTTCATTATTTATCAGGAAACTTCACAGATGACTGAAGTAAGTTGTTTTCTATAATCAGATTGTTTTGCCTTTATTGCCTCATCCGGAAAAAATGTAGTCACTGGTCTGGAAGAAATTACTTGTGAGGCAAAGAATTCAACCTTAACCCAATATGTATAAGGGTCATATCATCTCTAATGACGTTAGTATTCTATTCAAACCTTCTGAAACTTTGTCGCGGGTACAGAATTTCAATAAAAACAGCACAAGATATATGTAACAAGAATAGTGATGTTGATATATGTATATCGATAGCCGATAATATCGATCGAATACAAGCAGCTTAATTGACGTTGAGTACATGATTAGATCCGCTTACAGTGCATTAGGGAGCAGGTAATACTCGTGTCGGTAGATAATACGAAAAAAGTTAAGTGTGTCCGGGAAAATGGTTAACTATTACTTTCTACAAGACCACAAACATATATTTATTTTTGGAAATTAAAAATTGTGCTAAGAAGCGTAAGAAAAATCTTGAAACTTGATTACACTTTTTTAGCTGCTTTTTTTCAAAAATACAGTAGTTTTTAACTTGGTACTAGTGGGTAAACCACCTGAAGTGGATGCTCTTAGAAGTTTATTTGCAAATCTACAAGATAAAATAGTATCGATAAACCATTATATCTCTGTTCTACACCACTAAACAGCACTAGGGATCCTTAATGGGTGGCCACAGGAAACTAAAGAGTAATATTTGGTAATATCGTAACCAATATGTTCTTTTTATGAGGAATTTGCGGTACGCTATATGTTTATTTAATAGGGTCATAATTTTAGGCGATACCGTGACTTCAGTAATACCATTATCGGATTTTATGATCTTTCGCTGAACGGTAAGCAGGTGCATGATTGAACATTATTGTGTTGGGGATTATAAAAGTTTTGATACAGTTTTTGATGAGTTGCAGTTTTTCATATAATATTTCTATCTCATTATCATGCTGCAATTGTCATTTATTCTGTCAACTAATCAAACAGCCGGTTTCTCAAGATGCCTTTTTCTCAAATTACTTCTCAGACTGCTTACTTTTTTCTGCTACCTAGTCATTTTCGGACAGTTAGCATAAAAATTAATAAATAGGTTAAAAAACATTTTGTTGAAACATACACATCGAAACAAGGAATAAAGAAAAAGACCAGAGAGATAAGTAATATGTAGTTCAAATTCAAAAATTGCTTTGTTTCATAAAACATACAAAATGTTGCTTGAGTTCTGTTTAGCATTTAGATTGTCTATTTAGGTTACCAGTATTATGCAAACTCAGTTCTCTCAATACCTCTTAAACTTATTTCTTAAAACTCTTGGTACTCCTTGAAGCTCCTTTGTAACCCTACGTAATAAATCGCTATTTAACTCTCAGTTTTCCCGCTTTAATACGTCGACATCGGTATTTCGATAATGTCCCTGCTATCTTGAATCTCCCCTCGATACGGAGGGGTATGGGAAAAATGTCCTATAGTAATAATGAGAATTGGAGACAGGGTCTAAGTTTGTTGTTTGATTGGTGCTTGGGTCTCGATGGGTCGTCGTGGCGTAGTTTCGTTTGTTATAGTAAGTCCATCTGAAGTTCGTATAACAAAAGTGAAAATGTGTGTTAGGTTTAGGAACATGGTACTTACAAAGTAATGATTTCCTCAAACAATTTGTTTTGGTTGTCAAAATTGTTCACAGTTCGGTAACTAAAATATCTCGGGTCTCAAAACAAGACTTTCAAACAAAAATACTTCCATTAATATCGAATTTGGATTGAAAATGCAAATTCAATCGAAACGGAACATAAACCGTACATATTACAAGAATTGAAAAGTCAGCAGAAGTCATAAAAACAAATCGATAATGTGAATTTAACCCTCCGTTTGAGCCCCCTCGCATTTTCCGCGTTTTGATTTTCCCTTGATTGGGTTTAAAATGCCCTCCCGCTATTTTGATAAAGCCTACTACAAATGAAGGCTGGACCCTCTATGAATATATGAAACTGAATTGATAGCAATAGCAGAAAGCTTTGGAGGTATTAGTGATGTGTACGACTGAAAGGGAGGGACTGTAGCGCTTTAATCAGCCATTATGTTCTCAGTTGGACTCAGCAGGACTACACAGGTACAAAATATTCTATTTAAGCGGCTTATGATGATAATGCTATTGATATTACTACAAAAATGCCGTATGCTATAACTAACACTTATGGGCATAAAATACTAAAAGTTGACTAAAATGTATAACATGCAGGTTGAACTACATTGTTGAAAGAGGCAGTAAAACATTTTAGTTCTCTAAAAATCTTTGGAGTTTCACTTATCTGGGAAGCTATTGTTCTAAAGCTCGCTCGAGTAAATAAAGCATTTTGGATAATCGTGGTGGATCTACGGTACAGTCGCTTTGCTGGGCGTGTTAAATCATTAAAGAGATTAAATTTGAGCACAGTACGGTTTCAAGGCTTTGTGTGAAATAGCTGCACTAGGTTTCATTGTACTACTTTTAATAAAACTTTTTGGAAATGCTTTTGAACGTTTTGTGAATTAACAAAAGCTTTAAGCTTTGTAAATATGCAATAAAGTGTTTTTATCTGTGTTAATACGTCCCAAGGAGTCTTGTTTGGCAAGCGGTCGAGGGCGGACGTCCCTGCACGTGCTCTCCTGTTATCCCAAACGTTGACAAAGTTTACGACACCCGCGCCCGCGCCTTTGTTCCCAAGTTTGGTCGGCTATTGTTATACTGCGCACCGTTTGCATTTTAATACTGTGACTTAAGCGATAGATCATATTGAAAAGTTCTTAGTTTTATCTAGCCTCTATAGAATAACTCGTGATTCACTAAACTATATCGCGACTAGTGCCTTTTGTACCCCATATAAAAATATCAGTGCATTCCGGTTCCACTCGGTAATACCTACGTCGCGCATCGCGTGCGTCATCCACACATCCAGTGTAGTTGACAGTGGAACTTATTAACGACGACCAAGACACAGAAACTTGAGCTAAGAACAGTGCGTTACACGCGCAACATCTTGAGGAAGGCGGAGAACCCGGTGAGCTCGTTCCATTGTAAAACATTTCTAGCCAAAAGGTATAATTTTTTTCCAGCATCAACTCACAAGGCGATCCGTTCCAGCAGCCTTTTGGATATAATATTTTTTCCAGCATCAACTCACAAGGCGCCGATCTAACCGACATAATTATTATTGCAACTTGTAGGACCAGCAGTATACCGTTTAGTGTTCCTGACCGGCGCATCATATTCTTAAACCTAGCTTAACAATCCGGATAGGTGGTTACCTCTTAACGTATCCTATCTACACCTTACTCCAGCTTGAAAATCTAGGGTACTAGGGAAGTACGTGGAACGGCAGCTATATAGTGATTCACTCAATTAACGCCTAAATAAAGGAGCTCGCCATAGAGAATTTAAGAATAAATTTTGAATACACTTTCATTTGCAATTTCACGCGCGTTGGACAGCACGACACCTAAATTAACTGAATATACACAGTAACATAAAATCACCCGTTGCGTCTCGCGATACAAGTTTAGGTCTCTTACGAAACGCTAAAACCAGGAATCCATTAGCAGTATTGTGTGCTGCAAAGACATTACTACAATAGGCCACCTGACACACTTATAACATAATATATTATTCGCATAATAAATGTATCATATCTTACTGATATACTATACGAATCACTAATCACTTAGCCAATCGTAAAACACATCGCATAGGAATCGCTCAACTTGGGAACAATACCAACCTTATTTTACTAAGTGCGTTTTTTTAATTTAAAATAATACCGACTAAAAGCAAGCAAACGACCGAAGAACCATTAGTTTGCCTAAGTTTTGCAATAGGGTATAGAGAAAAGGATAATAAAACAATAATACTATATCGGAGCCTGGGAAACGAAAGCTCATAAAGTTATATCCTGCTGTCTTTCAACTTGATGCGCCCGACAACTTTATAATTTTTAAAACTACTAAACAAAAGACTCCACGGTCATTCGGTCAACATCTGGCTGACAGCAACCACCCGAAAACTACAGCAAGCCAGAACAATACAACCTTTTTTTTTACAATGCATCGAAAAAGACGGCAACTGCTTATACAGATCCAAATGTAACCAAATAAATATTACGTTTTACCTAATGTTTGACCACGCAATGCTTAGGAAGGATCTAGCAACTTACGTGTCTGGAAACCGGCATGACCCACAAATAGAACTAGCACTACTTAATAACCTCAAGGACACAACGCTAAGCATGGAACAATATATTAACCAACAATTCCAGGATGGATTCTGGGGAGGGAGGGGAAGATATATTAATAGCAGCTTCGGAATATTATAGGGTTAACGTCCATGTTTAAAACGAAAATCTATTGGAGCCACTCATTTATAAGCCCCGTGATGCACCAGTACCCGAAAACATCTATTTACACTTCGGAAACAACCAGTACAGTAGCTTGATACCCACCGATCAAGAAGCTTTATCCAACTCCGAAGATGAAAATGTTTATGATAGATGTAGTCCTGCCAAAACTCACACTTCCGAAAAGAAAACGATGAAAAATTATTTTTGCAATCCAATGAAACAATACCCGCCACGTTTGATAATCAAAGTCACATTTCTACAGATTGCACCGGCCAGCGTCTAATTAGGTCATCACCGAAAGCACAACACAATGCCTACCCCCTGTAAAAAAAAATTAAGAACCGGCACATGGAATGTAAGAGGCTGTTCTAAGCTAAAAGATAGACACCATATCGATCAAGAACTGTCTAATCAACAGATAATAATTGCGGGACTTCAAGAGACACACATGGCATCAGGAACTTTTGAATCAAACAACTACCACTGGATT
This sequence comes from Aproaerema taeniolella, assembly GCA_949987775.1. Taxonomy (NCBI): domain Eukaryota; kingdom Metazoa; phylum Arthropoda; class Insecta; order Lepidoptera; family Gelechiidae; genus Aproaerema; species Aproaerema taeniolella. The sequence goes on from OX465260.1 coordinate 10,936,059, forward strand.
CTTGGGGGCGGTAAACGCCCAAGGGAAAAATAATAGGAATCGCCATTCTTATACCAAAAACGACTCAATATAAAATAATTTCAACCCATCGTAAAGGATGTAACACTCTAGCAGTGCACTTAAAGATTAAAATCGCTACAACCGACAGTCCAGTAGAACTTTCTACTATTACCACCTACGTCCCTTCATCATCAAGCTCGTGTTTGTCTCAAATCGGAACTTTGATTCGCCAAAAACCTAAAAAAAGCGTATCCGGTTATAATGGGTGACTTCAACGCACATATAGGCATAAACGACTCTAAACAATGCACCTCTAAAAGAAACGGAGAAAACTTATACCACAAGCATAGCAACTTTAACGGCAACTTACTTTTAAGTTTTGTTGAACAACACGAGATAAAACTTAGCAAGTTTGGATGTAACACCTTTAGCAGTTCACCTAAAAATACAAAATGTTACAATTAACAATCCAATAAAACTTTTATCGTCACTTCTCACGTCCCAACATCATCAAGCACATAGCTATTCCAGATTGCTACTTTACTACACCGGAGACCTAAAAAAGCCTATCCAATTATAATAGGAGAATTTAACGCACACATAGGCATTAACTATACAAAATAATGTAAAAGGACCGGGAACAACCTCTATCACAAAACAGCAATTTAAACGGTTATTTGCTTCTAGGATTCTTACAACAGCACGATTTAAAACTAAGTAATATTTGGAGATGGCCCTCGTGCTGGAGACTACTTGGTTTCGTGGAAACCAACATTCGCAAATTGATCATATTCTAACAAGTGTTAAGAAACCCGTATTTTTCAACTACGTTGTAGGATAAAAAGGAAAACTAATAAACACAGATCACAAATTACTTTGGGGATCGATAGAAACCCCAGCTTTCTTACTTCAAACACCAAGATACTGCAATTAATATGGCATTTAACTATAAGAATTGCTACTAGGTATATGAACTTTTGCAAAGGGAATTTGTACAACACAAATTCCAAGGACTGATAGCCAATAAGATGAAAGTCTTACAAGAATCAAATACTTCAGCTCACACCCATTCAGACAAATTAGAAGTTTCCAATTGGAATGCTAGCGGGACTGATATCTACAACATACCCAAAGAAGCAGCTCAAGACTACTGATGAAATCAACTCCGAGATCCCGCGAAAATTGCAAGTCTTATTTATAAGATGCCCACATGACTTATGGGCTCAATGTGGAAACATTAACTAAATGTAACCGATCGAGATTAAGAAAATACGAAAGACAAATTTTTAAGGAAATGCTCAATGTATCAAAAGACGCTTCACCTAAAAAAATTTCCACGAAATACTACAAAGCAAAACAAAAACGAAAATCATAAAAGTACGTAGAATTTCATACTACGGCCACATAATCAGACGCTGGAAACCACATCTTCTACGCTTATTATTATAAGGAATATAGGAGAAAAGTTGGACGTCCGATCTTCACTTGTAAGGACTCCCTAAACCGAAATCGTATTGGAAAACGATTGCTGCAGATCGACAAAAAATAAAATAAGAAGCCGAGAATATATACAATGTTACAGAAACGGATACAGAAACTAAACTCGAAGACTTAGGTTTTCTACTTCCAACCACATAATCAAGAATGAAAACAGTAAAATAGAAGATAAAACGAAGGCACGTCGGTCGGAAGAAGAAACAATCCAGGACCATCGGTTACAGCAGCTCTATTCCCACCCATTTATATATCACACACCAAGTATAGAATCTATCCTCCTTACGTTGGCTCGATGCTGGTATTCTTGTCGACTCACCTTTCCTATCCACTCTACATCCTGCTGCAACAGCCCCATACAGTCACAGACTCTATCTTATGGTGCCCCGTCGATCATTGACCGCGGCGATCGACAGATCGACTGTACTAGTTGGTACGAATGTCGGATCACTCAATCCATTACATTTCTGAAATGTAGCATGAATAGTGGGATTTGTGCATTCGTGCCACAGTGGCCAGACCGAGGTGATTATCGTCGTTGAGTCTTTGTGGCAGAACTGCTGGGCGGGGTGGCCATTGTAACGGTAACGGTAACGGTAATTTATCTGTGTTAATACGTCCCAAAGATTTATATGTATACGTATATCTAATAATAATAATAATACAAAACGTTTATTTTACTATCTAGTAATATTCTCAGGAATAATTTCAATATTTCTTCAGAATTTTGTTACGTATTTGCAAATTTTGCAAAATTTCGCTTCTACAAAGTTATGGATCCCACGTTATTAGCGAAAACAAATTACTTAAATTCCATTAAAGAAGTATTTTACAAGAATTTTTGGTATTTCTACTGAAGAATGTTTGCTATTGGAATTGTTGTTTTGCAGATGTGACTTTAAGGTTGATGGTTGTTTGAAGGTTGGTTTTTAGTAGGAATGATACATGTTTTCATTTTCGCGTGGTGACAGGGCTCCCCTAGTATGACGGGCGTCCGCTTCCAAAATCCAATATGACAAATTCGGAAGTACGTGATTGGAATGAGGACGGTTTCAAATTTATTTTTGCCGTGTCCCGTCGAATTCCGAGACGTAACCACCTGAGGTGGGATTATTCGGGTTCAATTCTGTTCAATTATATATATTCTATCTATTGGTATATTTCTTAAATCTTTAGCAGTTCATTTGAGTTTGGTTCATATACAATGACTTTGCGTAAATGAAGCATGGATGAGTCAAGATTTCATATTCAGAATGAATTTGCTGATACAATTATGTCTTAAGTAAAATTATGTTACGTAACTCCAGAACGAAAAACGTTTCTAGGCTTGCTTTAGAATTGAAAAGTGATGTAAGTTTTAACTGAAAACACTATTTAATAAACGTATAAAGTAAAAGTCCTCTAATAATCATGAAAATCACTTTTCGAATGACTTTAATTCGAAAGCTGAGTTAAGCTACAAAAATTTGAGACCATCGAAATAGGAACCACCAAGTTAAGAGAGGAACCCTCGAGAATTTTACTAGATCCCCATATGGCGGAGTGTGAAATGATTTGCATTTATTCTGCCCTATGTTTGTACAGAGTGCCACACATCAGGTTACCCCATGCGTGAACTCTGTGTGGTTACGATAAGAACGGTTTTGCAATGAAAATGGGGTAACCTGATGCGCTGGCCTTTGTACGATGTATGCAAGTATTCAGACTATAGAGGTGAATAAAGTTGAAAAGAAAATGTTTTAGATTTCCAAGAGCGGTTTGTGGGGCGCGATCCAACATCTGTGAAGTTATTGAGACTTCCAATGGCGTAGAATGTTGAATTTTTAAAATTTGCCGTTATGGTGGGCGGTTACTGCTACTTTGTTTTTCCTGTGTCGTTTGTCAATCGAAATATTTAATTCTTGGGGTGTGTGTAGGGTCACATCTTAGTGCTCCAATTTCTTTATCCTTACCTGCTAGCGATGCATTACTTATCGACGGACGAGACCCTGACTTTAAAGAGTTAAAGAAACCCATAAAGAGTTTCTTTACTCGATATTGGACACTTCGCCATTTTTTCAATTACGTGTCATTTCCATTACTTAAATACTCTGACATTGGCAAAATCACGATTGTAACATAAATTTTACCAACAATTGAATATTAATTCTTTGTTTAAATGATTAAATTCTTTGTTTAAATTATTCCTTTGTTCAGCAGCTCTAGCACGATAACGACAAACTCGCGCTCGGCTCACGCTGAAACTTCACTTTGATTTCGTGAGGGTCCCGCGCAAAGGCTTACTCGCCCTTTGGCGTTGTCAATGTTGACATTTTGACATAGGACGGCGGTGTTGTCGCGGCGTTGTCACTATCGTATTAGGCCTGAAGTAGTTCCTTTGAAGGGACAGTTGATACTTTTTTGTATTGGTAGTCCCTTCAAAAAGAATTTGTAGCATACAAACAAAAGAGTTTTTAGTTCCGTGATTTTATTTCTATAATTTTACTAATGCACTAATGTGCCACTGCAAGGTTTCTTCGAGTTGAATCTATAACTTTTGATATATTTTATTTTATTACTAGAAGAATTCAAAGATCTTCATCTGATAAAGTTTTGCTGTGACTATTGCCAAAATAGATCATTTACTAATCGAGTAGCGTTTATTTATTAATATAGGTATAACTTGTAACTACTAACTTCGTGACGAATTTTTATAATGTAGGTACGTCAGCGCTAGACCTTAAAACAAACCAAAAATAAAGTATGTAGTTCTTAATTTAAAATATTGTTGACAGTAAACATGTTCAGTAAAGACATGAAAATTAAAACGAAAATACAATAAAGTACGTAGGTCTAAAATAATCACTACAGTAGCTAGAAAATCCACTCTCCTGAGACTATAACCCACTTCAGGCTTCTATAACATAATCTACAGTTTCACAAACTACTCCCACACATCATTTGTTGAGTTAAGCAGTTGTTCGACAGTTCTGGCCTAGCCGCAAGAGGCAGACTTATTGAATAAAGCCTTCCAGAGCACGTACAAAGTACAAACATCCCTCACTATTTGTTAACACCGCAATAAGAGTATCCGAAAGGCCAGATAAGATAAATATTTGTTAGAACGTTACACGTGAACCAAAAATGTTCAAAAGGTAGCAGGTTTACTCTTATTTCTCTCAACTCAGGCTACGAAAAATGTTCAGCAATTTAACATCCACTCTGACTTTGACGAAGAGCGAAGTTTTTGTTTTTATTTTATTGAACCTAACAAATTGAGTTTCGATTTTTGTATAACGCTCTTGAAATTTAATGCGACCTGTCGGCTTTTGTAATGAGTTGTAAGAATTTTATTTAATAATTTATTAACGGTATCGCAATCTTGTTTTTCACCTTTTTTAGACAGAAATCTTTTTTTTAGGTTATTTTGATAAAACTAGCCATTTCGTGTACTAGCTTTCCTCCCGGGGCTTCGTTACCGTGGGAAATCGGAAAAAGTATGTTATTTAAATCAGTCACTGATAAAAGAGATTTCTATTGGATAATTTCTTTTTAAATAAGTTCAGTAGTTTTTGAGTTTATTCGTTCTTCTTCCTAGCGCTTGTTCCCGTTTTTTATTCTATCGTAACAAACATACAAAAATAGAAATCTTTTGTCTTTATAATATTATGTGTGGATATGGATACGAAAATACGAAAAGTTATTGGACAAATATGTAAATTCTACCTAGTTAGGTAATCAATCACACTTCAGGTTATTTATTATTTGCCCTTAAGGCAAACGTTGCACCAAATTTAACTCATATGGTTTACCGGTTCACTACCATTTAGGAATAAACCTAAAAGCAGTAGAAATCAATGGCCAAAAGTAACACTAAAACGCCTAAAGAAATAGCCAGGGGCTGTATTCTCGAAGCCTGCGCTAGGGAGTGAAAGATTTAGAGGCAATAACGTGCGATGCGCTGAGCAATTCGGTCTCTTTGTTCGCTCCATCGGATTAGTTCGAGAGAAGATTGGGTGGAGATACTCCTTTGTAGTGAGTATCAGTAAGCTGATGAATGATTTTGACTCCACATTCATCTTGTCTGTGCATACGAGCCTGCGTCACATTGTTTTGAGGTGCAGTTTCCAGCGTTGCATCGCGATGTGGAGACTGTACTATAGGCGACGGTACTACTGTATTATTGGGATTGAACACAAAAGTTATTCTACAAATTTTGACATAAAAGCAATATCTCAGGCAACATGACTGAATACATACACACATACTTTACTTGTAAAGAATAATAGTAGCAGAATACAGGTGTTTTGTCGAAAGGCAAAACATATGCTGAGCTACGACCCTTTTGTAACACTGACATACACATTTACAATTATGTTTTTTTTTAATCTTTATTATTATGCTTCTTTTTCTTTATTTTCTTTTTTTTTGTACGTATTGTACAAAAAAATATTGATTTGTAAATGTGTTTTTTTATTGATTTTGTGAATAGTGTGTGTCTTAGTGTATATAAATACAAGATTTATCTATTATAAAATAAAGGCAGTGGTGATAAGTTGTTAGCATTTCGCCCACAAAACCTCACTCACTCAAACCTCACTTTATAATTGCTGACTCTTACAATATGTCCGAGAAGAGCTGACAGCTGGCACATTTTAAGTTTTTCCTTCACTCTCAGTCCAGCATGGACGATGACTGAAATGTAATGATACACCGTATATTCTTTCATAAATAAATCTACGGACTAAATTCTTCTTCAATTCAATTCTTTGAAAAATAGCGTCCACTATCGTGATTTTATTAATGTCTGAGTATTTGTATAAAATTAAAAAGTAGAATGGCGAAGTCGCCAATATTGAGTAGAGAAGCCTCGTGAGTTGATAAGCATGGTGCACCGGTAGCAGGGTAGGATTTTTAGTCCCATTTCAGATTTTAGGGTAAGCTTGACCAGGACCCAGGATCACAAATTACAAAGATACAAAATTTAAGAAGGTATGCCAAGAGAACAAAAATAAAACTAATTAAGATGTACCAATAAACTAAACGTCTAAATAACTTCCCTACTAATGGAGTCAATTTCACTAACGCTCGTTCGCTCGCGAGGCTTCCATTACCTGCGATCTTCAACTGTTTCAAGTTCGTTTAGCCTCAAGAGGCCAATCTAAATCTAATTAGTGTATTGGATATATCGTGCGGTAAAGAGTATATTAACTTGGCAATTTCGCTCTTATTCTGAAGTAGCAAGGTCGATGTTGTCCAGCTTGATGTGTTATTATATGCAAAAGGAATGTTTTAAAAGTTTGATTACTTATGAGTTTTTTCACGAATGATTATGATTAAATAGTTTTTTTTTCTTTTTATTAAAAATGTTCTCGCTCTTGACCACAATCTAGCTCAAGGGTAGATTAGTTTGCTCTTAATAAAGTGTTTAAAATTTTTGTTGATGAGCTTTAGTTGTAGATCTTAGTTTTACCTATTTGTTAAAACTCTATGTTTTTTACTGTGTAGACACTATCTAAACCAATTTAACCAGGCTGTGTCAGTCCTTTTTAACCCCCGACGCAAAAAGAGGGGTGTTATAAGTTTGACCGCTATGTGTGTGTGTGTGTGTGTGTCTGTGTGTCTGTGTGTCTGTCTGTGGCACCGTAGCTCTCAATCGGGTGAACCGATTTGGATGCGGTTTTTTTTATTTACAAGCAGGGTTTTTGGCGATGGTTCTTAGATACGTTTTATCAAAATCGGTTCAGCCGTTTCAAGGTCATCAGCTCTTTTGTTAGCTGCGGTAGGGTTCTTAGACTCTTAATGTGTATTTACTTTACTTTCAAACATACATGTGACCTAAAACTTGAAACACTCATGTATGCTTAATAACTATGCAGGATTATGGAATTCTTGGTCTGATGCTGCAGCCAGGATATCCAGAACACTAGCACACTCTTAAAAAAATAATAGCAGATATGTCGTGTTTGGACTCGTTTTGTTCAGTATTTGATTCTGCATACAATGCAATGGTGGCAACACGGTGAGCTGATGCTGCGGCCAGGATATCCAGAACACTAGCACATCCTTGAAAAAATAATAGCAGATATGTCGTGTTTGGACTCGTTTTGATCAGTATTTGATTCTGCATACAATGCAATGGTGGCAACACCGTGAGCTGATGCTGCGGCCAGGATATCCAGCACACTAGTACACTCTTAATTATTTTAAAAATAAGTTAAAAATTTTGAAATAAAAATTAAATTAAAAATTTAAAAAACCCCCCCCGCAAAAAAGTAAAGCGGACATTTAAAAAGTAAAAAATAATACCTTTCGTTGAGCCATCAAATTCATTTCAGAAATACCTATATATATTTTAATTATCGAAATCGATGGATGGCACGATAGGGTTTGCTCATTAAAATGGCGCTATAATGTCGCGTCGGGGTACCGCTTTAGTGAATCAGTGAATAGTCAATCAAAGGAAGGGTCTGATTCACTAAAGCGGTACCCCGACGCGACATTATAGCGCCATTTTAATGAGCAAACCCTATCGTGCCATCCATCGATTTCGATAATTAAAATATATATAGGTATTTCTGAAATGAATTTGATGGCTCAACGAAAGGTATTATTTTTTACTTTTTAAATGTCCGCTTTACTTTTTTGCGGGGGGGGTTTTTTCAATGTTTAGACTTCTGTTATTCTTTTCCAAAAACTGTCAGCCTATAGAATAAAATAAAGGCGTTCCCTACAATTTTACTTCTCGCTTGTATCACAAGGGTATTTAAAACATGTTATTTGAAAATTAACACGGTAATATGTGATAGAGCTTTAGAACTTTCCCACGATTTTTATTCGTATGTAATTTGGCTAAACAAAAAGTAAAAAATGACTCAAACTTCCTGTGGAGAACTCTGAAATAATTCTTCCACAAAGTAGGATATTTGTTTACCAATTATCGCTCTTTAAAGAGCCAGATGTCTTTCATTTACTTTTATGAAGTATTTCTTTGTCCAATAAGAGTTTTTAGTATTGTCTTCCTTCTTCATTTCTGCCGCAGAGTCGGCGAGATTCGGCGATAAAATTTAAATAAAGCTCGTTTTTTCCCTTTTAAAGTGGAAATCTTCAGACGCTGTCTTCAAATGGTAAGACAGATATCGTAAGACTTGTTTATTAAATTCGAGGCTGGGATTTAAGCTCTTTTTACCTTTTCTAACTAGTTTGGAGAAAAAAATTACGCTCTACACTACATTGTCAAACAAAATAATAATTTAAAAAGTGGTGGAAATCCACATAAAGTTACGTGACAAGTTTTTAATAACAAATGAAATCAATTTAAGAAAAAATAATAATTGACCATTATTTTCATTGGTGTAAATATTGAGTTTCCAAAAATAATATTCCAACTTTTTATCAAAAAAACTTTTAGTATAAAATGGATTCAGCTGGCGTGACTGAATTTAAAAAAAAAATGCCTATACGTCGGTAAAATAAATCTATCGACTGTCACTGAATAAAATATCTTCATTTACGTCCCAAAACAGTATTATTTCGGAAGGTGTATCTCGGGTGAAAATAGCATGGGTTCTGTAGAGTCTGCCCAAACTGTTCATACATAAACCATGAGGCTATGAAACCCAGACAGTCTGGTTCTTCATTATATTATGATGCTGAATGGCCGAATAATGCTAGTGTAAGAATGATATATGGAAAATACTTTGGACATTCCATACAGTTCACACTTTTCCTTTATATAAGTCGAACTAAAGAATGTTAAGTGAAAATCTCAAGCAGTTTATTTATGGGGGATTCAAATTACTTTAACAAAAATAAAATGTGAGACGATCCATAAAAATGAAAAACTGTGTTTAAAAAATCCATTTATGTAAGACTCTCAACTTTTTTGCTTGTATTCTAAAAGTATTATAGAAAAAAAGCATTGAATAAAAAGTGTAGACTCTGTTCCATGATTCCATCAATCAGGTGCCCACCAAAGTTTCTTATCCGCTGGTTCTTTCTCTAAGGATCAAATTAATTGCTTATGAAAACTAAATAAAAAGATTGATACAAAAGCTTATGGACTGTCACTTCCACAAGGCCCTTTTTTCATTGTATCTCCCCTCACTGTACATCTTAAGTCCGTCCGACAGTGAAGTCATTCGGTCATTCTTTCATTCATTCGTTCCTTAAAGACGAGAGGGGTGAAAATGAAATTAAATTCTGAGTGAATAGAAGATCCGTGTGAAGATAAAAGGGATCTCCTATGAATTATGCGCTCTTAAGATTTAGGAGGGTCCTAGAACAATGGTCTAATCGCCCAATTAAGACTCGTGAGTTGAAAACGTTGTGGTGGCAGAATTTCGGGAATGTGAGGGATGAAATATGCTTATGTCAGGTAAGAAGCTGCATTTAGAGGGTTATAACAGGGCTGCTATTGTAATGTTTTTTGATGTTATGATAGGTAATAATAATAACTATAATAGTAAAACTTGTTTGTTGGTTTCGTAAAAGATCTGCCTGTAATTTTCTGCAAACAAACCGACACATTTTGTCTTTATTTCTGTAGTAAAATCTGTATTAAATACCTAACATTAACATTGTTGTGTGTTATGTTATTATACTGAGTTGAAAATACGTTTCTCTACATGAAGTTTCAAAAACTGTTAAAATTGACTGTCTTTTTGTTAGCAATTTGATTACGACCGTTTAATAGTGATCGCGAATGAGTGAACTCTAAAGCAGATTTCATTCATTCATATTCATGGCCAAGGGCCTTTGGCATGAATAGTAAATGCACCGGCGGCGGCGGCTAGCAGTGTGATATTTATTGGTCAGCAGACTTTATTAATATTATACTATAACAAATTAGTTCGAAATGCTATAGAAGGTAAGCATTTGAACCCGGTAAGATATTTAATTATTGGCTTACAAAAAAGTAATTCGACTTTTCTATCTCATAACCATTAATAGGTCAGTTGCGATGGTTCTAAAGATAAAATTCAATAATTCCAGACTAAGGCCTGTATTACCGAAGGAGACTCAAGTATTGATCTATACTTAAGTATTGACTGTCTCTTTCTCTCACTATCAAAATGACAAAGACGACTGCTCTTTGTCATTTTGATAGTGAAAGATCCGAGTCTGATTCGCGTTATGTGTAATACGGACCTTAGAACAGGTTAGTGCTATATTAAAATGCTTATATTTTAAAGTGAATGAGTGAACAATAAAGCAGATTTAGTTCATTCATATTCATGCCTAGAACCCCGGGCGTGAATCGTAAATTCACTGGACTGGATTCGACGTATCGGTCATAATTTTCGATTTCACGAACGATTGAGCTCGGCTAACACCTTTTAGTGCACTGTGAGAACTGCTGGCTATTTGTTAGGGCATTTAGGATTGCGAAATGCCACTGCCAAAATATACTGTCATCGGTTCAAGAGGATATTACTTTGGATGTTTTGATGTACTTCTTTAACGGAGGATCACTTTCCAATTGTCTTAACCAATCCGTTTTTAAGCATTTTTACTGATGATGAGGCAGAAATAAATTAAAAATTGCATTTAGGAGAAGATCAATAAACATTTATTTAGAGTCACAATAACTGTCAAAAGGTACTCATACCAATTATTGAAATTCACGCCCATTTTAAAGTAGCATAGAAATATGGTATAGATCTGTCAAATCCTGTAAGGTTAAGCAAGCTTTCCCTGAATGATAAAAGCACTAGAAGAAAGAAGTAAGATTTCCAACATTATTAATATGTAAACTAACATTTTCTTGACGGCCGGTTTGGTCGAGTGCTAGTGGCTCTGCGTCTTGATCGACGGGACTTGGGTTCGATTCCCAGTCGGGGCAAATATTTGGGTAAAAAGCAGATATTGTTCTCAGGTCATGGATGTTTGTGTCCGTCTTTATGTATTTTCCAAGGGACCCACGACACATTGGAAAATCTTAGCGTGGGCCTTTGATTTATTATTGAACCCTATTCCTTTTAAAGAAATAAATTTCAAATATACAAAATTGGCAAAGGTCTTTGTCTGTCCTCATTAATCATGATTCTAATGCCGCATACACAGTAATGCGATTGGGTCATTTTCAATGCAAAACACTTAGTGTAATGAGTCTTTGGGTCCCTTGGGAATTAATATTGCGGCTAGGTTATAAGACCTAAGCTTTTCAGCCTCAGAATATTACGGCCCTAATTAGGTCTCCAAGGAAATAAAATGTTTTCGACCGGATTTCTGTACCTACTCTCTTGTACATAAATAAATAAATAAACACTACACACTCAAAGGCCCACACTAAGGTTTTCCCTTGTGTCGTGGGTCCCTTGGAACACACATAAAGACAAACACAAATACCCATGACCCGAGAACAAACATCTACTTTTTACACAAATGTTTGCCCCGACTGGGGATCGAACCCAGGACCCGCCGATCAAGAGGCAGCGTCACTACCACTCGACCAAACCGGCATAATATTGAAATTTGTATTCTGTAACTTTAATCTAATAACCATACTTTGGAGTATCAGGGGTCAATACATCTCTTTTTTACGCTATACAGATGACAGTGACGGGTAGTGACAAGTGTAGTTTGGTCGTAGTTGTACAGTCACGGAATGAAAACCTTCGTCAGTTTTCAAATTGATTCCTTTATCGTGCCCCAAGCACTTAATAGCTTTGAAAATTCGATACAGAATTGACTGTTGCTTAAAAAAGTATGCTTTATTATTTCTGAGACAAAGTCCAAATTGATTTAGTTAAGTTAGAAAATTATTATCATAGAAAAGTTTGCACATGTTAAAAACTTTTTTTGGTTAGATTTATGAACGATGTCATTTCTAATGTCTGTCAAAGACGTCAGAGTGCAAGAGAAAACTGACGTGAGATGAAGAATTTGGTCATTTAGCAAACGTCACATTTATTTAAATGTTATCAAAACTGTTTTTGTTCTGGAATGTTGGCATAATTTATTCCTGCATTAGTGCGAGCAAAAATCTAACTTAAGGTGACGAACCTTTTTATTCCTTAACTGTACATTATGTCGGTCCTATTTTTTCAGAATATGTTATAGGTTGCCTTGTTTTTTGAGAATATAGAGATATTTTAAAACTGAAAAACGGGAGTGGGTGTTTGATTGGATTAGGTAAAACTTTGAAATCTTATTGATTTCTTAAGTTTAAAAAAAAATATATACTCGACATTAATTATATGAACTTTAAAAACACAGTAAAAATAGACATACAATAGTTAAACAAAAAAAAAACAACGTACCTATCCTCAACAATCTAACTCTATGAAATTCTCTTGTTTTCATCCATTAGTATCCTTTGTGGCTGCTGTATTAAATTCGTAATGCTTTCTGGAAATTCAAAGTGGTTCGTTACAGTGTGCAATGCAATTTATACTCAAATCGAGACATGAATACGAAAAAAATCGTTCAGATTTCTATGAATTGACCATTTTATCCATTTTATAAATGTACAAGTAAATAAAGCTTATTATTACAAACTACCTACGCATCTTAAATGAAGTCTCTGTATTTTTTAGCTCAGGTGTTGATAAGTCAGTCAATGAATACGTGACTATGGATTTTTGTAGGATTTTGTTCATTTGTTTTCTTATCAAGTTAGAGAAAAATTGTCGAAAGTTCCAAATTCTACGTAGAATCTAAGTATTAAATGCAAAAGTAATTCCACGGATCGAAAATCGATACATCATCTCATCACTGGACAAAGGATCCAAAACTTAAAATATAAATAAAACCTCAACAACCTTAACTTCAAACTAAGCTGTTGCAAAAGTTCCTTACTCAGCAACGAAAACTCTGCAAGCTATGGCAAAGAAAGTTGTTAAGCATAACTTAAAATAGCTGCTAAGAAAATCTGTTGCAGTTTCAAACACAACATTGTTTTCCAATGCTCCTCGTAGTACTGTGTATAAATCTTGGTCGTATGCTAATTTTATTTCATTAAGGTTGGTCTATGAGCAATATCGCAGGCTGAGTTATAGAGGGTGTGCCCTCGGATTAACTAATGGCCGTTTATCTTGTAAAGATCCCCTCGAAGAACCTTAAGATGTGTTCGAATTATTAATTCGAATGAAACTTCCTGCGTAAAACTGTTAGAAAAAGAGTGTTTATGAATTTACTGAACGATGTTAGATAAACGAGCTTATTATTTAAGAAAATTACATTTTTGGATAAAATCTGTGTAGTGGGAATCTCATCATTTTGTTTTTCCTTTTTTCTAAATCATAATGAAAGAAAATTCGAACATCGATAAGAGACCATGAAATTCAAAATAGTTGTCAGACATAACTGCCGTACTCAGAGACGTCAATTAAAGTTAAGAAGTAATTAAATGTCATGCTATCCTTGTTTATATCAACAAGAGTGAAAGAGACAACATCAGAGTTTAACAGTAATTAACTTTAATTGATGTCTCTGAGTACGGCAGTTAAACTATTTTTGTATCAAGTTGTTACCCCGACTACTGTTTTTAATGAGCATTTGAAAAAACGAGATTTACATCATTATCACTTGCTCAACGGTGAAGGAAAACATCGTGATGAAACCCCCCGTACAAGAAAAAGCGTTTTCGAAAGACGAGCGGTCCACCAACCCGCATTGGGCCAGCGTGATGGACTATGGCCTAAATCCTTCGAAACACGAAATCAAAACGGTTTATTGCCTCTTTCGCTAGCACTACCTACACAGGTGATAGTGACAAATATATTAGTTTCATTGAATCGGCTTAGAAGATTTGTCTAGATCTACGAAATCTTGCTTTCGACAATCGTTAGCTCTGCCAAAAGAATATTCTGAATTGCATTGTTTTATTTTTTCCCCAGGGAAGATATCTCCACTTTCACACCAAAAACCTATGTATCGTGATTCTGTCAGAGAAACACTTCTTAAAAGATTTTTTTGCTGTAACACAAATAAAATTAACAAAAATCGTACTTATACATTTTTCTTCAAGCTGTAACCACTATCCAAAATTAGATGTAAAAATGCATTTTCAATTGCATTTCGTGGTTTATATTGTGATTTCATACTAGGCAGTAAAATTATAGTAACATGAATGAAGGTATTCATTACACTCGTTAGCGTTATTGAATCAAAACATCGATATCCGATTCGAATGCTGATAATGGAATGCACCCAATTAATGCACGCATGCATTATCAGGAAATGGGTTATAAATCCATGACATTCTGTCATATTTTTTGAATTACAATGTCTGTGTGAAATGATATCGTTTTGTTTGCAAAATGTGATTGAAATTTATAGCAATCCCTTATTGTTTTTAGCAAGCACCATCCGCTTATTGAAAAGCAATCGGGCGCTAATCATTGTCTACTTTATAGCTTTTTTAATGGCCGTTTCACTTTGTTTTCAACCAAAAGAGCCGACATTACAGCTTAACTTAAGGGTTTTTCTTTCCCAGAGGTTGGCCTTAGGATCAAGTAGAACATAAAAATAAAAAAGAGATTTTTACGGAAAGAGATTAGGCGCAAAAAAGCAATTTTCCTCTGTTCATTTGCACAAAGGCTTCGCATTTTGAACGCACCTTCGCTTTGAAACACTGCTCTTTTCGAAATGAAAACACCGCTCTTACCGTTTTGTTTTTGTTTTCACACAGTGATTAAAGTGAAGTGTCAAAACAAAATGGTAACATGGCGGCGCGACGTTTTTACCGCGTCAAAAGGGGAGTTATTGCGGTTTAGGCGGGGTGTCGATAGTGGAAACTTTGATGACTCCACCATAATTTCCTTTTGTCTGCAAAAAAACTGCATTTTAATAAAGTTTGCTTTAAAAACATTTTCGCGCTCGTATACGTTTTAAAGCGGCTAAATGACGTTGAAGGGGAGCTCGCCGTGACACCTTATCTCTGCGGCGCAGGCTTTTTTAAAAACACGAGCGTGTGTACTATCTGAGGGCGCAGAGTATTCCGGAGTAAATCCTAAGAGATTACGCACTGAGTGATTGTTCTTTCCAAACTCTTGTGGCTCGAAAGTGAATGTTAAGGATGCATTGCATGATTTACCTACGTTTCAACGTCTCAACTATCTCATATGCATTCAAAACTGAGCTCTATATCCATGGATTTAGAGATTAGATAGGACAGTTTTTGTGGAAGATAATAAAAATTGGGAATTGCCATCTCTCGACGTGAGACCTGCATAGTACGATGGGGAAAGTTTTCTTATTATTTTTTATTTATTACGCCTCCCGCTGTTCAGAAGCAAGTTTCCTCTATTTAACGGTGTGGTGCGTCGCTTTTGTTATTCAATAACTTCGAAGGGTATTTGGATAATACATTTAGGAGAAAACCTGGGATGTGAACGCTTGGTGAACGTGTGGAGAACGTCTCAACAGAAAGGTTTATGAACATACATAAGTAGGAGTTATTGTGAAGTCCGATTAGAGTTTCGCTTTCGTCCAATGCATAATGTTTTATGACCATTTAAAGCGTTTTGGAAAATAGCATGAAAAAAAAATCGCCTCACTATACAACTTATGCGACAAAGTCAAAGTCAAAAACATTTTATTTCATAGAACATACAAAGTCATAAAAATACATTAGCAAAATCAATATAAATCATTGAGCAAAATCGTGAATTACATTAGCATTTTTGACTTGGCGCCTATTCGCAAAGGTGCAGTCTCCCTCAGGAGAAGAAAAGGCAAGAAACTTCGAGGTCGCTCTTTTTAAGTCAATTATATACATTTTCTTACTTTTGTTACCAACTAACTTACCTTTATATCAGGAGTCAAAAATTTTGTTTCAGAATTTCATATAGGTTCAGTTGTTCAGATTCATGAGGAGACTCAGATACCTAGCTCAATTTGAAAATCGAATCTTTCTGTCAGACTGTATCAAACAGTTCTGTTTCCCACAAATGTTTTAGACGTTTCGGTCGATCGGAAACGGCGTACGAACGACACCTGATAGCCACCGCATCCGGCTTCCGGTTCCGGTGGCGATTCGTTTACACCATTGTTTGTTTAATATTGGAATTGAGCTTTTTGATAATATAGAGTTGTTTACTATTTAAGTAATTAAATAATAAATACGTTTATTAGATGCAATATTTTGATAAATTAGAATAAATATAAAATTCAATGAAATCAATAAAATAATAAAAACATGCTCAAAATCAGACAACTATGAATTATATTTAAATAGCTAAATAGAATGTCGTTATTATAATATTCATGATTTCTTACTTTCTAAACTATAAACGTGAGTACTAACATAATTAATTTATTTGGATACTATTTTGATGTGGCTTTCGCCAAATAAACTTACAGGACCGGAAAAAAACTGTGAATTTTAAAATTGTAATTTTTTAAAACAAACCTGCTTCCATACTGGCTTTAAAATCAACGTAAACTTTCGTTTCTGCTGTTGAAGTAGCTTTTTATTTCTGAATAAGATATTTCAGCGGTCATTGTGAAAACGACCGGTCGTCCGGTCAGCTACGATAAATACATTCCTCGAGAAATGAGAACATAATCCGGATTTGGAAAAACCGTTTCCATAGAGCGGTGTGGGTTTAAGGTATGTTCGCTGATATAGCGGAGTAGGTATCGAGATGAATAAAAAAAAAAGTGAACGTTTATAAAAAATAAAACTAAAGGAAACTCTGCACTTACTTAGGGATTTTCTTGATCTCATCAAGGCCCAGTCTGAACATGACGACTTAGGAAGCAGAAATTTCATTTACTTTATAAGATATTTCCGAAGCATTTATAAAATCAATAATTTCAGTAGTTAAAGAATTTAACTTTATTTTTCTAAAGTCTTTAAGAGCGTATTTTTTATTATAGATTTTAAAAAAGAAAGCTAGTTTCGTTTTTGAAAGATTTTTTTTTGGTATACTACTGTCATAACAAGGTATCAAATATAGGTAACGACTATGTTTTCTTGTCTGTAAATAAAATTTATCCCGCTATCTAAAAGCCCCCAACCTAACGCCAATGTTAATAAAAATGCGCATATGATACGACCGAGAAAAGGACACTTTGGCTGGTAAATCTTGCTTTTTGTTGTGGGTATCATCTTCTTTTGACAGTGTAATAAGGAAACCACAACGTGAAAACGCGGGATCAAATTGTATTTGGATACAGTAGTTATTATTATAAAAATACATGGCACAACATTACTTCCATGCTGGACTGGGAGTAAAAAAAACATAGAATATACTAGCTGCCTGCTCCTTCCAGGCATACTTTAAAACTCAGTAAGTGGGACGCGAGGGTTTGCTGTATTGTAGGCGAAAGGCTGACAGCCTCTCTCCACTTACATCATATCTTTCTTCTTCTTCTTCTTCTTCTTTATTCTTTATTGTACACACATATACATACAGATTACAGAAGAGAAAGGACATATACAACGGCGAGCTTAACTCAAGAAATGAGTTTTCTTCTAGCTAACCTATGTGAGAGGGAGAGGCAGTTGAAGTGGGCAAGGGTGTACCAAGAGAAAATGTGTTTTTTTTTTTTTAAATTTATTAATTAAATTTATTTAATTTTATTTTTTAAATTTATTAAAATTAAATTCATATCTCATCTTATAACCCTCTGAATTTATGTCAAACGTGGCATCCAGTGGTTTTAAAACCATTGATGGCTACCCCTACAGGGATTCTAGGCTAGTCGTAAGCGTATGTATGAGCGTATGAACGGACGGCTGCAACTCAGGTTACCAAACGCGTGCACTCTGTGCTGCTGTGAAAATGGAGAAACCGTGTGGTGATCGGCTGAGAATAACACCACCCCATCTCTTTCCGAGGGTGTCGTAAGAGGCGACTAAGGAAACACAAATGAGACCTGCCTCCGAGTAATCCATCCCAGGCAACGACACTTCATTTTTTTCTGAATCTGAGGTGTCGTCCTATGGTCTCATGCGGTGTGGTAGGCTCTGTAAAGGGCCGTCTGGTTCGCGACCACCGTCCTACCGAAGTCCGACGCCAAACAGCTTGCTGTGTTCCGTCGGTGCGTGGGAGTACCAGTGCCTTTATAGGCATTTTCTGGGTTAACTCGCTCCATTGTCAACCTCACCTTTGACCTTATGGTCAAGATTGAGGTCAAGAGTTAACCGATCTTATAATTTAAAAAAAACCTGATGATCTGGCCACTGTACAACATTTTAAGCAGGGATATAAAGCTCCTATTAGATACTTTATGAGACTCATTACTAATTCTCATCATGTCTGTCGCATCAAAGTTGATTACTCGGACGTGTCATTGCGTCAAAAACAATTAAAAATAGGTTTTTTCCGAGCACGCCCTTGTAATTGCCGACAGATGGCGCCAGCGATTAGCGAGGCTAGTCGGAAAATTTAAGTCATCTAACGCGGTTTTTTTTAAATTCGTAGCATTGCGAGAAAGAAATTAAGAAAAATGGAAATATTTTTTCCTCATTTCTATTGTGTGTATTGATGAGTTGATGACACAAATAAATTAAGTTTTTTTTTGTTAACATACAGAGTGTAACGCTTCCGAAAACGAAGGCGGCGTGTTATACTATAGGTATAATTGTCAACAAAAAAAAACACTTTTTATAAAATAAATGGGCCTTTTTATAATTATTTTTCAAATGGAGTTTCCGGGCACAGCAAAATTGCCCCCAATGATGTCATTCACTAGAAACACGTACTGTTCCATTCCTTTCGAATTACAAAAACACTATTTGATGTGAACTGACCCAAGAAGCAGTTATTAGAGGTGTGGTAAAAAAAAACACATTTTTCTTTTTGTTTTTAATTACACCTTACACCCTTAATAGCCAAAAAGTAACCCTAGAGATGTATCTCTTTGATCCCTCACAAAATAAAGATCTCACGAAAAGCAAGTCACTGCGCTTTGACCAAATCTGTATAAAAATAATGAATCCTGATATGAAGTAATTAAGCACCCTGTATAAATACGCGATGACAGACGTTCAGCCGAGTGGAAAGATAAAGGGATTGGCAACGGTGTGCCACCCCAACAATCATATAGATGTCGCCCAATCGTTTGCGAGTTAGTAAATGTAGATATGTGATAGGTTGATGACTGACATTTGTATTTTTTGCTAATATACCTACCAGATGATCGCTAATTAAGCTACTATGTTTTTGTTGGTAAAACGCTTTTGCTAAGCTAGCTTGTGATCAAAAGAAAACCCATTCTCTATGCAAAAAAAAACACAACTATAAAGAAAATTAAATCATAATGTCATGCGGTTGATTCTGCGTAGTAGGTATAAGGTGACTTCACAAAAGCACAACCTCGATGTGTGTCAAGTAGAAGAGATAAAATTAAGCTAGATAACAATGTATATTGTAAGTTACATGCTTATAAAACCCTGTTGAATCAACAATTTTAATCGTACTTTATTTGCTCGGTCCAATAATTAAAACTACAGATCAAATATCAGCAGCATTCATCTCATCACACTAATTTGGCGAAATTGATAATAAATACAATAATAATAATTTTATTTTTTAGCGCGATGACTAAATTCGCTCAAAGTTAATACTTATTTAAAAACACACCTGCTTTTGACGATGCAGGAAATTATAGTAGCAAAGAGGCATAAGCACAGGCAGAGAGCTTTTTTCACGTAAGTATTTGATTTGCAAATGACTCCTCACTTTAGGCTGGTAGAATAAACATACATTTCCAACTGTGAATATCATTAAAATAAAACCGCTTTTGGTAACAATGTATATGTATTTATACGTGTTATTTTTTATATTGAAGTTGCTTTATGTTATCTGAAACGAAGGTTGTCGTCGTCGGCTTAGGTTACCACTTCAATTTTTAGGATTTATATTTATATTTTTTAAATATTTATTTATTATAGAGGGTTTGAGACATGCCATGGACTTATATTTATATTCTAGAATAAACTGTGGGACTAACGTTTGTCACTTCAATATCGTTCTGCTGATCCGTACTAGCGCTATGCGATGGAACGACAGGCCGAAAGAAGATACATGTGATAAAATTGTCACGCGTTTATGTTAGCCCCACTTGTCATTTTTTGTATGTCTAATAAAACGAGATCATTTGCTTTTTTTATCCATATGTAAGAAGTATTCCTTTACAGTTGCACCTATGTCATTTTATATACCTCCTTTTCAAAACTCTCCTGAATCAGTTTCAAAGTTCTTTTAAAGACATCTTACATTTAAAGAAAGTTGAAGTAAAAAGCCCTAACCACCTTTCAGTCCCTCTTTTCAATAAACTTCCACTAAAAGCATTTCAGAATATTCATGAGTGTCTGTTCTTTTCAGGTGGGTGTTTCAATTGGTGCCGGTAAGATTTTCATTTTTTTATCTTTCCTTTTTTGCTGAATGAAACAAAACTTAATTGTAAAAAGTTGTCCACAATTTGCAGATCCATTTAGTTTAGTTCTGGACGGTCGAGACTGAGTAATTAAATATAAACTATTCTGAGTTAGTTTCGTTGAATGTAAATTGAGTTAGTCATGTGTTATAAGGACGTTTGTATATTTATGTTTGCTTTTATAGATTGAGTGAATTTCAATTAACTAGAGAAACTTTAGGGGGCGGTTTTACTCCTGAAACTAAACAACTTTTTCCGAAAGACCCATGTGAAAGTCTCAAAAAAATATTTCGACTTTTTTGATAAGGCAATCAGTTTCTTCTTCGTATAATGTAGGTTTAATCAAGTGCTGAATGATCATGAGCTGATCATTCAAGTTGTGTAAAAGCTATAATTTTTTAAATATTTTCCTAGGGAAAATGTGATCAGTTGCCCCCACTAAACTTCCTGATTCACATCCTTAAGTTTTGCTAACTAATTTAAAGTAACCTTACGTACAAACACAACACTTACGCTTACATTTCGGATTATTTTCCTTTGTCAAAGACTTGAATCTATCCGATTTTAGTATTAGTTTAGTCGAACCACAGAATTCTAACGCAGTTTACCCTTTTCTTGGCTTTCGCACACAAGCGCATCTAAAAAAGAACAAGTTACTAAGTATACTCTGTATTGCTACGATAAAAAAAAGATTTGCAACAAAAATCGAGTAACGTGATGCGCCGGCCTGTCCTGTTGCAAATAAAACCCGCAAAAAATAATAGCTGATGATAAATTTAGCATGACGGCGAGTTGTATGTGATTAATGAAACTTACCCAATTACGTTGAAACTGTGACCGCAGTTTCATCGTGAACCTCATTTGTGTCCCGCGTCGTCAGCGAAACGTGAAACTTTGGAGCGAACCGTAAATTAGGTAACATATTATTATATTACAAGTGGCCAGAAAAAGCAAATGGATTTTAAAGGAAGATATTTATAGTATTTTAAAAATAACCTCTCAAAATATAAAACTAAAGTGTTTTAAAGTTATGTTGTCGTAAACGACTAATAAACTGTTAAAAAGCAAGTAGAAAATTTTGAATGGAATATCTAAGTAGGTATACATATATGGTTCAAATATTATTAACTCGAGTTTTTTTCAGGCACACGTTGCTTAAAAAATGTACGTTCAGAAATAAATAACGCTGCAATGCTTAACCATCGATCGATATTTCAAAAACGAACATTTTCTGTCACTATAACAATAACTCTACTATTAAAAATATTATATCATCCTCGATATTCGATATATAACAAATAGACACACAGATACATAGACATACGGATACACAGACACACAGATACACAAAATAATACGCACGTCAAACTTATAACACCACTCTTTTTGTCGGGGGTTAAAAATAGAGAAAGAAAGAATGAAAAAATATATATTAAAGTTAGGTAGACAATTCTTAAAAGTAATTTAATGCTTCTAAGAATTGAAGAGAAACCATGTTTTAAGACGTTAATTTAACAATAATAATTATTACGCAGAAATTGGTAGTTACCAACTCGTCTGACCCGTGTACACTGTAGAGGTACAAAACCAAGTACCAGGTAAGCTTATTTAGGCTAGAGTGCACAATAATAGACCTTTCAGTTATGGATACTGTGTAAACAATACTAGTACATTTTACCGACAAGCCACCTGGTGTCCAACGGGACCCTTACCCTATTAACCTGTGACCTCGTTTCGTGTTTTGTAAATTCATTATCTGTAAGATGAGAGAGGGTTGGAGACAGATGGTTATCATTATAATTAGGAAGGAGTTACTAATTAATGGCAGGAAATATTTGTTGCCATCCCTAAAGTATCTGGTTACTGCATTGACAGATGATATTAGATAGATTTTTAGATATGGAGATATATTTTAGAAATTTTTGAATCTAAAGGACAAACGCCGCCATGTCACTTTATGACTTCTCTTAAAGACCATTGCATTAAATTCAGTCAAACCTTGATTTTAATAGTACTAAAATATGTTAGTCAAACTAAAAACACTCAGTACTTTCAGCTACTTAGGCTAATCTCACTTACATTAGTCTAATTTTTATCCGGTACACCTAAATTGAAACATCATGTTGTTACCGTTTCTCCAAGTATTAATTTTTCTTTGTACTTTTTGTCATTGTTTCTGCTCAGTGTTTCAGTCACAAATAAATAAACCGAAAAGTCGGCTTCTAAAATAAAACTAAAGTCTTTTATCACTCTACACGTGCTTTGTTCGGCTAGTGATAAAAGATGGGTCATTCCCCAACACTTCAAGACCGTCAAGAAGTCACGTATTTCGGACTCGTGGTCTCGGAATGACACCCCCGGGAGGACAAGATTAACGTCTCACGTCTGTCCTCGAGCCTAAATCACATTAAGGGCCCCTTACTCTTAGTTTAATGCTCCAGAAGAATGCTCTCCCGATGAGACAGTGATTTCAGTTACCTGAGCCTATCGTTTCTTTTAAAGCAAGTCGGCGTTCTGATTACATTGCATTTAGAAACAATTAGGCGCTTACGTGTTTGAGGTACTTAAAGTGTGTGTGTAGTTGGCTACATGTATGGAACTTAATCAATAAAATAGTAAATTTATTTTTTGCCTCTGAAACAAATTGTTGCAGTTCGAGCGATGTATTTATTCACTTGTTATTTTCAAGTTTGGTAATAAGTATGATTTCAGGTAGGTATTATGTCTGTGCTTTTGTGCTGAAAAAAGGACAATATATAGGAAATGTTTGGTGCTACATGAATTTCCTATTTAATATAGAACTACCTACAAGGAACCAACAAAAGGACTATAAAACAATACCATTTCTTTTAAACAAACTCCCAAAGCAAAGCGAATGCCAAAAACAAGACATTTACGATTCAACACGTCCCTAACCCTAACTAGGATCCAGAAATGCTTGTTTTTTTGCCCTTGATTGCAAAACTTTTCCGAACGTTCCATACAAAAAGCGGGTGGTAATTTTTTGTAAGGTCGTCTCCGTAACGAGATATTTATGGCAGGCAGCGCGTGACGGTCAACGCCTTAGAAATTGAAATGACGAAGGGTTTATAAAAGCGATTTCTCATGGTTTATGTACTATTTGACCATAAATAAACTTGTGTAATTTCTGTTCTTCTCCAATTCTTGCTAGGCTTAAGTAGATGAATGACCGTAAGGGAGGATCGTACTCGTACCCCTCGGTGGGACGTATAAAAAAGCGATGTTATGTGTCTGAGTTTTTAATTTGTAATACTTTGGCCAAATTCAAATCAAAAATCAAATCTAAATTATTCCTAAGAAAAGTAAAAATTATCAGGGCAAATTCATTATTTCAATATAAAAGCTACACTGTATTTAACTAAACCGATACACGTGAATTTTTTTTTCTTTGTAGTTAGTCAATTAGATTTTCTGCTTCAAGATAGTCGTCACATGTATTTGGGTAAAAAAAATATTTGAAATGGTAGCATAAATCTTAGTTTTTGCAACGATTAACATGATATGGAATCGATGAAACTCAAAGAAATCTATATTTCTTCTTTCGTGTCAGCCACCTAGGGCTAGGTATATCTAAGATGTATCTTCAAATTTACCGCTTTAAGGGTGACCGGTCATGGGAGGTGTGGACACAGCTTTTTTTTTAACAGAACAGCCCTATTTTAGCTGAAATGGTGTGTTGTATGGGCAATAACACAACCCGGTCGTATGTATATGGGTCATAAACGACGTACCTAGTACCCTTGTTTTATTGTTACCGTTGTTTATACGTTTTTATAATAAAAAAAAAATGCCATATTAAAAAAAATCCTGAAAGGGTAGTTAAAAGAATTATTAAGCCGTTAGCTGTCTTCCAGAGAGATAAACGCATAAGACAAACTACGATTGCTTTATTCTTGTGTTCTTCAAGTTTTCCACAAACTTGACTATACCCGCAGAATAAGAGAGACATAGAGATAAATTGTGATATGATATTTTGCTTTTAGAGACATCTGCCATAGAATATGTAACAATCCAAAGGCAAAGGTTTTATAGAAAACTAGCTTCTTTCCCGTGGGAATTCGGGAAAATCATGTACCATATGTCCATCCCGGATAATGTAGGATTCTAATGGTGAAAGAATTTTTCATATCGGTCCAGTAGTTTCGGAGCCTGTTCGATGCAAACAAACAATAAAATCTTTCCTCTTTATAATATGTATAGATATAGATAGATATAGGATATTACTTAAAATAAATCAAAGTAGTAAATAAAAGTAGTTCTTGTAACTATATACTTATTTGTAAAGTTGCTGTCTGTATTGTGATATTTACAGACGCCTCACTCTTATGTTGCGACTAGTGGACGAAGGAAATGTAGTTCAGTCGCGTGCGATTTTTTCGGACTTACTTTTTCCAACACAGAAACAAGAAAATATGAAAAGGTTTCAAAATTCAGCTTCGATCTATCTTAACAAACACAGCCTGAACTTACAGAGAATATTAAACGCTGAGTGGTATTTGAAATTGAAATATCTCGTTATATCTCAAATAAATCGGATGTTAGGGGTAAATCAATAAACTAGCCACGTCCGTTTATACAGGGTGTAAGGGACCGCTAAGCAAATACTTAAATGGTTGAATCTATCCATAACTACGATCGACTATAAGTAATCATTTTTACCCGCAAACGCCATGCTAAGGAGTTTTCATTATTTTCCTACTTTGGCGCTACGCAATTTACTGCGAAACCGCACCCCACGCGCGGTCCCCCCGCGCCTTATCGGTGTTAAAATGCGAGGTACATTGCTGGTTTTCGTGTTTTACGCTGTTATCACTGTGTTTTATTGAAAAATGAAGTGAATTAAGAATAAATTATTTAATTTGAAAGCAGAAAATGTTAAAAAAACATAAAAAAATTGAACATTTTTCCAAGGAAAGTTCCACTAGAAAATCATTCAGAAAAATGGTCTGACTTCAGGGTTTCAGTTTTTGCTAACCTGTCCCTTACACCCTGTATACAGGGTGTATTAATGATGCGTTGCGCAAATACGGCTACGTGCAGTTTATACAGGGTGTTCCGCAGTTCGAACGTTCGAGATATATTGCGACTGAGTTCCGACTGTTGTTCAATATTCATCTCGAATGTACTTTCAACTATTGTAGTCCTAGTGAAATTATACTAAATGTTTTATGTGTTCTACTAGTTAAATTGGGATGCCTTTGTTCCTTCCGAGTCAGAGGCTTATTGGAGGCTTGAATTACTTTGTTTCTAGTATAAGATAAGAAAATGACTTACATGATAATGATGAGGGCGTAAAGTAATTCATAAAATTTTTTAAATCTTTATTGCACGCCAAAAAACATTACAATAAAAAATAGAGAAAAAGAAACAGCTGGTAGTTCTTGCTTATTTGTCTACTTTTTGTTTTTTGATTATGCGCACATTTTAAGATTTTTATTATTCTTTATTTCAATGAATACCTGAAGCGCTCGTAGTCCAGTGGGTCTCGCTGATCTCAACCGATCAGTGAAGTAAAGCAACGTACTTAGACGCAGGGAACCTGATGGGTGACCAAAGTGGCAATTTATCACGAGCATTTCCGTGCTTCGGAGGGCACGTTAAGGCGTTGGTCCCGGCTGTTGTCGATTGACTACAGTCGTTAAAACCAAGTCAGAGGTCATTGTGCGGTTTGAAAACTCTGACACCGGGGTTAGCCAAGTTCGCCACTATACCTACACTATAAGAAGAAGAATGAATACCTGTACCATCAATGACGTTAAGAAGACACTACAAATTCACACACGGACACGTGGTTTTTTAAAAACCAAAGTCCGTCTGTGTAATAGTCACACACGGACATTTACATTTTTGTTGTTTTTTTTATATGTGCGTTTATTAATTTGTTATAATGGTTTGTGTTTTCTATAATTGTGTGGTGCAGGCTTCTTAAAATAAAACGTTATTCTATTCTATTCTACACGGTTTGATAGATTTACAGAAAAGAAATATTTTAATAAAATTTGTCATTTTATCAAACGCCAGGCATTATTTTTTATATCAATTTAGAAACGAAACGACAATTAATTGTATCAACAAATAAAATCGTACATTACTTTTCAATTACGTGCAATTTCACGCAGCGAAAGGTGAATGTACCCCCGTAGGCCTCGTAGCACCGTAGGCGGTAAATCAGGACACGTGGTGCGTGGCCTGCTTGTAGCCGTAGCACGTAGGCGTAGCTGAGGGTTACGCTCTACGATTATGTATTTTATACTCGGTCGCAGAAATGTTCATTAAAAATAAAGCGTAAGTATGTTTAAATGTAATGGTGTCTCTTCAACACAATTTGTGGTACCCGTGCTTCTGCGTTTTACAAAATTCATCCTCTAAGACGTTAAAAAGGGGTATCAAAATCTGAAAATTTTGGAAAAAGAAATTTTCCTTTTTATTTACGTTCTTACAACGTTACTGACACCGTAAGAAAAATTCCCTGTATATGAAATTGAAGGTCCTGGCTCACTGACCCATTTACGCCCAGCTCAAACACTTGGGCCTAGAAAGCGTTTGGCGTAAAGAATTTTACGTAAATCTCACGGAACTAAGTCCCGGGCATTTCTAATAAACAGTAAACATACAGTTCCGTGTTAGGTTGAGTAAAATGGAAAATAAATAAAAACATTTTTGTGTTTCCAGTATTCAAAGACAATAAAATGTAACTGTATATTGTTTTATCGTTAATGAAATACAATCACAGGGTTGTTATTGAGCCTCAATTCGAAGCCGAAATAAACCCTTCGGTATCGGTAGGGGTGGATTACAGCCTTTCTTACTGAGGGCGTATCTTAGAAACGAGGACGACTTTATAAACAGTGTATAAGGAAAACGTTTCTAAGAAGAGTTCTTGGGATTGGTCTGGTTTTTTTCTTCTAAATATGTTTGAAAATTCCTATTTTATCAGTACTACACACATGAAACGTACATTAAATCGATTTTAACTCAACATTATTTTTTCATTGTGTCGACGTAATCAATTAAGTTGGTTACATTGACAAAATGGGAAAAGAATGTGAACTTTTCGGACGTCTGTTCCACCAATCAATGGCGTCTCAGTGGCGTTTGTATGACAATGGTGACCATTTTATCCGTTCAGGTGGCAACATTTGGAACTATCCAAACCTAACTGCTTAGCAACTTAGCATTACTAGGCAGTGGCGCCGCCAGTCAAGGTAGCTGTCGTCAAATGTGTGAGGTAGTTCAACATTTTGCCACCAGAACGGATAAAATGGAATACATCCATTTGAGATATATTCAAAATGGATATATTAACATAGAGGAATTGGTTAGAGGAATAGCCACCCCGGTGGCTACACCTTTTTAAATTGCCATGTAAAGTCTCCACACAAAAATTCGAATATTGTCTGTATTTCATGGTCCCACAACATACCTATCACTTCAATCCAGTCACTCCAATCACTATAAAAAGATAATTAAAAACAATGTCAACATTTTTAACCACATCGAAATAATAATATTAACCACTCAAGAGCTGTAAAGTTAACATAATAAGCCGTTTAGTGACGAACTGCTTAAGACCCGTCCATCAATAGAGCACCACTTAGGATGGGGCCCGAGGCACCTCCCAACAAACATTTTAGCGCTAAGGTCAACCTTTTTTTAACACTTATAGTTTTATAAATGTTATATTAGAGCTCCGATAATAGCATTAAACTCTACTGTGGTGTTACGGATAAATCATAAAACCTTTAAGAGGAGTAACAGTAATAAAGAACATTTTTATCGCTTAAGACGATAGAATGGAGTTAGTCGAAACCAATAATAACTAACTCATATAGCTTTAAGAAGTATAAAACGCTTAAAGAGGTCGTAAGGTGTGTGCTAACACTTATTTACGACTAATGTCATTGTACAGAGTTATTTAAATGCCTTGTATCACTTTAAGGGTCTTTCTTAATAGCTTAAGGAAGAGTAAATCACCCAATGTGTTTTTCAGGTGCTTACTATCACTTGATTTGCCATAATAGAGTTAGTTAAATGCCTTTTAATACCTTAAGGGTTACTTTTATAGCTTTAGGAAGAATAAAACACCAAAAGGTTTAGTCTGTTATTTATTAACACTTTATGTTCTAAATCAGAGTTAGTTAAATACTTTGTACCACCTAATAAGTTATATAGATCTCTAAGAGGTAACCAGAACGCCGTTAGTGTATTAAAAGAGTTAATTATAAACTGCTTACAGCCAGATGCTGCAAGAGTCAGAATCAACCTTTAAATCATTGCAGGTTATATACTGGAGTTAATCAGTCGACTTCAGGTAATACAGTGGTGTTTTGAATTACTTTTATACGTCGGCAAGCATTACTTGCAAACTTTATAACTTTTAACAATCAATTTAAGTTGAGTTACAGAATTAAAATCACCTTACATCTAATATAACCTAACTTGAATTTTAATATTTACTTGTGATGCTAAGGAGCTGAGTTTTTACGAAAATATTATTTGTGCTGATCATGCCACTATGGAAAGTGAAAAAAGGACCGGCGGAGTCAAGCGAAAAGCTTTAAGAGTATACAAGGATCTAGTTAAATCGTCACAAAACTACTGCGACGAGTCATTAATTAAGGGAAAAAATTACAACACAGTGACAAGAAAATAATCGCTTGTTAAGAGCAATTATAATTGTGTTACTCCTGGAAACAGTTCTAATGTGATTGCAGGCAACAGTTTTGATGAAGCTCCAGAAGGATATTAATAGAAGTTATGATCATAATATCTCGGACCTCGAAAACAAACATTAAACCAACATCGAGGTTCCGTACAACAAGAAAGTGATATTACCGACGACGAAGTTGCTCTTTTACATACTGTGTGAAAATAAAATTTGTTATTCTTTAAAAAATGTGCTTTTATTAAGAATTCCTAATAGTATTACACTTAGCATTAAAATAATAAAATAATCAGTCGTATAATCAAAGTTTGAGGATAATTTCATAACATTTGGACGCGGCGCGGGGCGTGGATGATGGGGCGCGGATGATGGGGCGCGGGTGGGTGGGGACTCGGGCTCGGTGTTGAGTAGTACCTAGGTATGTACCAAGATATGAGAATAGTCACTAAAATAATAGAAAAAAATGTAATAATATCATTAGCATTACATACCTATAACTTTTTAGCACTCGCGTTTATTTTTAAAACATGCAAGCTACTTTTCAGGATAATAGAAAAATTATTAGGAAAGAGTACCTATGGCAATTATGAGTAAAAACAGTATTAAAAGGTAGGTAGGTACCTCTAAGTAGGTAGTAATAGTAGGTATATAATGCTATTTTGCTTTGATTTTTTGTTCTTGGCGGGATATTTCTTTCCTTCTTTATTGTTATTAAAAAAAGGGATTTTACAAACAAAAACAGAACTTACAGAACCCTAAATATTTTCAGCTTATAGCTTCACATAGCACCTTTATGCAAGCTAAACTTATAAACTTGACGTTTTATCTGTTTTAAAACTATATTGTAGAACTACAAGTGGCATAGAAGTGCTAACTATCATTCTATAAACACTATGTCAGCAATATTAGAGTTAACAGGAACCTTCAGTGCTTGCAAATGGACGCCATTAAAATAAAGATAACCTATAAACAATTACAGGAAATGAACTTGTTGTAGACAATAATTGCTTTTCATATTAAAACAATTTATTGTTACTTTTATTTTAAAAACATGTAGACCATAGCAGAAAATGTTATTTTTCATAATTGGGACAAAAAACTAAAACTGGGATGGTATTTTTTCTACAGAATATCATTTAAAGTAGTTTATTTCAGAGGCGTATCAAAACTGAGATGAAAACTAGTATATATTCTTACATAAAACTTAACACCGCAGTAAGATTCAATAATTATTAAACCAGTAATCGAAAATACACTGACTTACCTATTTTATTTGTCTTAATTCACAACAATTCACAGCATGCGCTGCGTCGGACATTTATATAGTTACTAGATGTTATTTTGACGCTCTTTGCAGTAACAAAAACACAAATGTAATGAATACATAAAACAGTTGGCGCTTTAGGTAACGTGCACTGCTACTTTTCTTCGCCAATATATTCTTAACATATATATTGTATCTAGAAGTCACTAAAGTATTACTAAAAAAGTTATCATAGTGGTTTTTACAACTTATGTACTACTTTTGCTTGCGGTTGTAACCGGTCAATAGCTAACATAACTCTTAAAGTGCTAATAACTGCTCCAATAGCACTCTCGTAACTCTGTATTATCGCTGCAAATATCACTACTATAGAACTATTATATCACTTTAGGTGTTAAAATCATGGGCCCAAATCAGGGTTAAAAGAGAGTTATAGCACGCTATACCACCTATTTTTAGCGCCTTTATATCAACTTAGGTTTTTAAAATTCTCTTAAACAGCTCATGTAGCACTTATTCTTATCACCAAAATGTTAGTTGGGCTGTCAATACGCCTCTTCATAACTGACATAAAGTTTGAGACATTGCCTATACTTTGAAATAGGGTAGATGTGACATGTTTATTGGATAATTTAAATGTACTTAACAAAAATCAAGGAAGTCAGTCAGAGGAACGTAGTTCGAAAAGGGTTCGAAATGTAAAAAATATTTTTCGCCTCTCAATTAACTTGTGCGATTTTCTAATTTTCCTTTGAACGGGAAGGTGAATGTTAGCAAAACTTTAGGGGGTAAGTATCCTCATGAAACTAAACAACTCTGTCCGGAGATCGCATAATTTGAATGAAAAGGTGATTTTTTTTTAATATTTCGACATAGGTTCCTTGAGAAAAGTTATTCTGTTTCGAATGATGAAATATATCCTTAATTTTAGTTAATTAATTTAAAGTCACCTAATAGAAACTACCACGAAGAGTAAAAGTGACCTTTCAGCAACATTTTTGCATGATTTATTTTCCGAGATATTCACGAAAAAATGATAGATTTTGATAAAATTGAAACATTTAATTCCATCGTAGTAACGACTAGGTCACATCCATGCTTCAGTATTGCTTAGTTCAACGCACACATATATCCATAGAATATTATTTTCACCACTACATTGTCATCCCTCTTAAAGTATCAGGTGTTGCATGAATACCTAATCTTAATGGAGTGTACCTCGGATAGGGGAGAGTGTAAATCATCGAAGTTCCCCAAAACACAGCCAAAAACACTTCAAGCGTAATTTGATGAACCCTCCTTTATTCCTAAGTCATGAAGAGCTACTGCTTAGCTCAAACAATGACGTACTGTACGCTGGGAAGAAGCACATTGTTTCCGATCCAGTAAGATGTACCTAGAAAAGGTTTTATTTTATCGCTACAAGTTCTCAATTTAATGTCCTTGTTCTATGAATGTTTGATAAGGCGTTTAAAGGGATTTCGGCAAATAGGTTGGTAAATAGCTATTAAAGTATTGTGAATTTTCTGTCTATATTCACAGACATTTTCATTTCACGTTCAGTAGCCTATTACGGGAATTATACATACGTAAGTACATACGCTCGCGCTTGTTATGCCATTTCTTTTTAGAGAGAAATGCAATTTCTTTGCTATGTATGTCATTTCTTCTAAACTGGACTGAAAGTATAATAAAAGAAAAACTTAGAATGTACCAGCAGCCCACTCTTCATAGGCATACCGTAGAAGTCAGTAAGTGGGACGCGAGGGTTTTGAATGACAGTGACAGGATCGGTCGTACGTCGGTAGTAGACTTTTACAGAATATAAGCCAGAAAAGAGAAATGTATTTCTTTTCCACCAGCATCGCAGTTTAACAGAAACGAGTTACCAGGATTTATTCATAGTTTTTAATAGCATACAGCAACATTTTTCAAAATGATTTTTGCCGGAAAACTTAAACTGTTAGGTGTCATCCGACAAAATTATTATCGAAAAAAACTCGCTTGCAGATAACACCATTTCCTTTCAGCATTCTCTTACTCAAATTTGGACTCTAGTAAAATAGATACAGAAGCTACTTTCGGAGTTGTTTCCATGTTTATGGTAACAAGGATCTTCAAGCGAATTTGTGTTTAATCGCTTAGGCATTAAGGTTGCTGATCGGTTATTAGGGGTAAGATGGAGGGTGTGAAAGGCGCCAGCGTTCGTCACGTTTAAATATGATTTATGCAAGTAATTTAGTTAAGTACATAGAGACATTACGAGCTATGCTCGGTGGCGAATAGATTAAACCGTCCCAAGCTGAAGGAGATCTTTTGTGGTTAGGGATGTTTCTGATAAAACATTTAATCATGCCAAGAACCTGATGTTTTTAGGCTGAAATTCGTTTCCAGGTAATTTTTGCTGAATTTTACCGTCGGTTGACCATTAGAATAATATTGGTAAAGTTTTTAACTTAATTAAAAACTACTAAATTAAGAAATAAAAACTGGACGATATTAGCATCAGTCAAATGATGGACGAAGCCTTTCCTGACTTCAATGAATGAATGAATATTTGGTGATACTGAAATAGTTTCGTTGTTAATTTTTTTAACCAGAACTAAATCTCACGCATAAATATTTAGAATAACTTGACGGGCATTCCAAAATACAGGAAAGCACTTTCGAATGATTCAGTATAATAAAACGTGTTTCAAAAAAAAGCAAAAAAAAAGATAATTCAAAATTAATTAAAATTTAGCTTATTTCGCAGCTATATTACAAATATGACAAGTATGACATATCAATTATGTGAAACTTTCATTTTGAAAGATGTCAAACCGTGCAACTGATTTCTAGAGTTACGACTATTTCACTTTTAAAATTAAATTTTGGAATTTCTTTTTTTTGGTTTTTTTGAAACACCTTGTAAACGTAAAATAGGGCAGATGACAACCCTATCCTATAGTACAATTGCTCGTATGGTGCTCCGCAATGAATTACGTAATTTATGTACTTTCCCATCGCGAACAATGGAGTTTGGTGTCGTGGTGTTAAAATTTGTGTAAATAACAATCCTTTCCCTATAGAACAACAATATAATTTGTTGGTTTAAAAGGGAATGTCGTTGTTTTATGTTTTATTTTGTAGTGAATTTATTGTAATTTTTAGATGACTTCACAAAACTAGGAGGTTTTCAATTCGCCTGTATACTGTATACCTATTTAGTTTTTTTATGTTTGTTACGGGATAACTCCGCCTTTTGTCAGTCTATTTTTATGACCTTTTTTTTTCAAAAGATATCAATTCTAGCAAAATTTATTGAGCGCTTTTTAATCAATCTTTGAAGCGCTCGTAGCCCAGTGGCTGTCGCTGATCTTAACCGATCAGTGAGGTTAAGCAACGTACACAGAGGCAGGGAACCTGATGGGTGACCAAAGTGGCAATTTATCACGAGCGTTTCCGTGCTTCGGAGGGCACGTTAAGCTGTCGGTCCCGGCTGTTGTCGATTGACTACAGTCGTTAAAACCAAGTCAGTGGATATTGTGAGGTTTGAAAACTTTGACACCAGGTTTAGCCAAGTTGACCACACACTTGACTACCTACACGATAAGAAGAAGAAGAATCAATCAACAAAAACACAAAACGCATACACATTATATCAGATGACGTTTTGGTTTGTGATTATCTGCTGATAGGCATTTTTGGGGATTGGAGTCAATGGATTCTTACTTGTCTGTCGGTTTATTTTTAAAACATGGTAACCATTGATCCAACATCACAAACCACTTCAAATATTGTATTACTACCATACTTTTATTTTTTGTCAACCACCAAAATATAAAAGAACTATCTTTGTTGGGTAAAAATATGTGGGTGCGACATACTAAAATTTCCACCACGCTGGGTTCAAGGCTGTGATGGTTGGTGCATATTAGAAACTTACAAACTTTTCATGGGGGTACTTAAAAATTGCGCATCAGTGAAAAAAAAATTGAACCGCGAGTTTTGGCGTGGATGTAGGATTTTAATATGAAATAAACATTACGATACTCTGCAATATCGATATTGCGTGAGCGCGCCTGCAAGTAAATCTGATGAGCTAGCACGGTCCGCGGCAAACTGCCGCGAAACGTCACTTCGATGACGGTAGTACTTCTGTTCTAACTTCGGCTTGCTCGCCCTCTGGCGTTCTTATTTCGAAACTTTTTGAAATTTCAAAAAAGGGTTCTCAAAAAAAAACAAAATAGTCATATCATATATCATCTGTCAAAATATTATGTGTAGTCCGTGTAGTCCGTTTGTATTTGCCTAAATTTTGTTTACACTAGTGTCCATTCTCAGTGAAGTATAGTCCCGAATCAAAATGTATATATAATGTAATCTGTAAACGACTGTGATCTGTTATGTATACTTATTACACATGAATAAATACATTTTACTGTGCTGTTTTCACTCTGTGCTGCTGAAACATAAAATTTTTTCTTCTTGTGATTTGTACCACATCTTGCGATGAGTCACCGCCGCGTGGCCTGTCTGGAAAACTCTTCAGGTCACGTGACTCAGGCATGCGCACTACTACGTACCGGAATTTTTGTACATCAGCCATCTTGTTGTGTTTAATTATGTAAATCGGTTTTTCGCTTCACGGCTCCTGTGTTTTATTGTTTCATACCTTTTAAAAACATAAAAGTCCATAGGTAGATACTTAACTTTCACAGTAAAATATTTTTTTAAGATAACCGGAACATGAAGTGGCCACTTATCAATCATCTTTTGAGTAGAAAAAAAATTATTGTCTTATTTTATTTATTTATTTTAATCTTACTACTATGGCCTAAATGCCCTTCGTGATTCGAAGGGAGGCCCGTGCCCCTCGCTGGGAACGTATATGGGCTGGTAAACAATCTTACTACTTACTTACTTCATGCCATATTAAGGTGAAATGTGATGAACTATGGTTTTCAATAATTTGAGATCTTTTTCACTATATCATGCAAATAAATACTATTTATTTTTTATTCACTAACTCAGGGACCCGACAAAATGTTTTTTTGCCTGCGAAATCAAATATTTAAATCGTAGCTACTGAAAAATAAATAGTAATAAAAATAATGCCTGAATGAAATTGACAATAAGCTATATTTTTGTTTTTCTTGACTTGTGCACAAAGTACTCCTTTTCTACCGTGAAGTAAGAAGCTTAAAGTAACTGACCACGGTTTCACCGGAATATTTTTAGTAAGTACGGAGAAGGAAGTCATAAATTTTAACTTTATGTTGTACCGACTTTGTGCTTAAATAGCGAAACGGAAGTTTGTTGTTCTAAAGAGAAATGTAATATTTCTTTCGACTAGTAATAAAACTACATTATTTTGTTTTTAATAAGGTGGAGTTTTTAAAAATATTTTTTTTATTTTTATGAATAATAATAAATTATGTTTTAAAACTCATTAAACATTAGGATTTGAAATCCTCCTGACATGTAAAATATTTTCCTTAAGAAAAATATGAACATTTCAAAAACATTATGTTTTTCATACTAAGGCCATCCGCTAACTACAGAAGTTGCATGGAGAAGCGATTTTTTAAAGTGAAAACTTCTTTAGCGGCGTTGAGTTTTAGTATGGGGAAAAAATGTTAAACTCGCGATGAACTCGCGTCAGATCGTCAGATGTCACGTGACCCTGATCGAAAATGCGTAGGATAGGGTTGCCACCTTTTTTAATTGAAGTGAAAACTTCTTTAGCAGCGTTGTGTACTTTGAAGTATGGGTGGAAACCCGGACGGATGGCAGCCCTATGGTAAAATTATCTCTCTGACAGATGTCAACGATTATTCGCACATAGTGCGCAAATACCGAACGACTAGTTTACTAAATTGAAAGTAGACGGTTTGGTCTAGTGGAATAGTTGCCAGATTGTAAGCAACAGGTCGAGGGTTCAAATCCTGAGAGAATAATGGACTCTTTTTGTGTATTTTGTTTTATTTCCATATTAATGCACAACGTTAATGTTAAAGTTTTTACTTCTGCCGGCACTCCCGGGGTGCGACCCGTTGTTTCCTATCTGAAGCTTTTATTGGATAACGCTAAATACTTTGAACTGTTAATTTTTTCCTTATAAGTTTCATTAATTAATTTAAAGTCACCTCATAATTTATGAACTTACTAGACGTCGAGATATCGTTCATGTGGCATTTTTTTTGTAAAAAAAACTTTGAGAGCCAGCTTAAAAAATAATATTGCTCAAATTTTTAAGTTGCATGCACGTTCCTTAACCTTTCTAACAACAAAGCGCATTGACCACTCAATTTGCTAGCAAACGTATGGTCGCGTGCGGTACCACCATCCATCTTTATGCACTTGCAGGGGGCATCTCAGAAACTGCAAGTTAATCACTGTATATTACACCCATATATCATTGCGAGGGGGCAAATGAAGAGAAAATCTTTTACGTGTTAATCATTTGCTTTGACAGGTATCTTTTGTTTGGAGGTTATTCTTTTTTCCAGCTTTATCTGTTATGAAAAGGCAAAGGTCTTTAGACCTTACAGCCTTGTCTTTTTTCTTTTTGTAAAAATTGTTCGAAGTAAATTGTTTTTTCAGCTTATTTATTAGGTCTGTGACCTTACTTATTCATTCTTACTTACTGGTAGAGTTAAAATTCTACCAAATCACTTCAGAGAAAAAAACTTAAGTAGAAATGGACAACTCGTCGAGAACACGGCGCGGCAGCATGAATTGGTCAGAATTCAATTATTATTACACAATTGACACTCTTTGTGATTTTTGAGCATTAAATCTATAATAACTGAATTAAAATTTTGCTGATAAGGCTCTCTTAACCAGAATTAGTGATTAAATTACAGAAATACATAATTTTTAATCCGCACATAAATAATACATATTAGCAATTTACTTTTTTCACATTATATTTATGTAATTAAAACAGTTGCATTTATAATTCAAGACCGTTTCCTTAGACCGAGTCAGAAATAAACTACGAATAAACCATACTTTGCCTTAACTAAGATCTGTCTGTAACAACATCCTTTGTGAAGTAAAAATTTCAATAACAGCAAATGCACAGAGTAAGCAAAAAAAGAGTATTTTTCGCTGCATTAAGAGAGCTTGGATTACCGGCCTGGGTGGCGGCGACGCGGAAAATCTCTATATCGTTAATTGGAAACTGAGTGAGGAGAGATGACAGAAAAAATAAGCATGTACACAGCAAATTAAATTGCAGATTCGTAGGTTGTCTTTTTTAACCAGTTCAATTACTAAATTTTATAGAAAATTAAACTTCTCGCCGCATTTGTCTGTCTTTATACGCGATTTTTTATTCTTTTTATTTCTTATTGTTTCAGTACTTTCTATGGAAATATTTAGATGACGTAATCTTTGGGATGATAGTAAAATAATTATTAGATTTATTGACTCACGTTTTCCTCGAAAGTAACACATACGTTACATAATAATATGTATCTACAATTATATTAAAAAGAGGAAAGATTTGATGATTTGTGTGTTTGAATTGAATAGCCTCCGAAACTACTGAACTGATTTCAAAAATTCTTTCACCATTAGAATGCTACTTTATCCCTGAGTAACACAGGCTACATAATTTTCTTGAATTCCCACGAGAACGAAGTCCCGGGTAAAATGCTAGTGTACCATATGAGGGACGGAAGTCGAGGTATAAATAACATAGGCTAGTGGCACATTTGGAACAAAGCATTAGCTTGAGACTGTAACTGGCGCAATTTTTCTAGAACTTATTAAAGGAAAGAAATTGACCCATTTCCAGCAACTTTCCATAAAATTGTCTGAAGATATTCCAAGAGATTCATCTCGGGATACGAATCTTATTTTAATTTTTCCCGCCATAAACGGTTTCAATTTGGAGAGTCGTTGGTAGGTAATGATCCAGGGAGGCCATTTTGAGATCTCCGGGTAATTGCCTACTGCCTTCGTTTGTATGCGACATTGCTTGGTAATAATCACTGGGTAGGATAGATTTAGAATAGTTTTAGTATTTTAGTGCTTATAGCACAGTGGCGCCCGCTGATCAGAACTGATCAGTAAGGTTAGCCAAGTTCGCCACACTTGACATACCTACACGATAAGAAGAAGAAGTAAGGTTAGGTAATATACAAAGGGGGACTCTAGTGGTTTACATAGTGGCAAGTTATCACAAGCATTTTCGAGTTTAGGAGGGCGCGTTAAACCGTCCGTCCCGGCTGTTGTCGATTGACTCCAGTCGTTATGTCAGCGGCTATGAGGCGGTTTCTAAACTCTTGATACCAGGGTTAGTCAAGTTTGCCACATACTTGATTATACCTATACGGTGAAGAAGAAGAACAGTAATTGAGCTCTAGAAGTTAGATATGTTTAAAAAAATATAAAACAAGGTGTTTCAAAAATACCCAAAAAAAACCTAAATTTAATTTTAAAAGTGAAATAGTCGCAACTCTAGTAATTAGTTGCACGGTTTGACGTCTTTCAAAATGAAAGTTTTATGTAATTAATATATTAATTTTGTATGAAACTTTCATAAACTTGTCATATTTGTAATAGAGCTAAGCAATAAGCAAATTTTTTATTAATTTTGAATTATCTTTTTTTTTGGTTTTTTTTTGAAACACGTTGTTTAAGAAGTAACTTTAAATCAGTCAGCTAAACTTAAGAGGATCATTCTGAACCACTACAACTTTCCCATATGAAATTCCGAAAAATAAAAACTTCTCATACTAAGGCAGTCTGCTGATCGCATAAGTTGTATGTAATGTTCCTTGGGGAAAGTTGTTCAATTTAATGGACTAATATAAATCCTGAATTTTCTCTAGTTTTAAGTCACCTACTATGAACGAAATCCATTTGTTAAAGCTACTTATTCGGCGTAGAGTAAAATCCTTTGCTTTGGTTCCCAGAAAACAAATATTTATAGTTTTTACAAACACTACATTCATTGATTGCCTTCGTGGAACTGTGCGGTATTGTTTATAATAATAAAAAAATCAAATACAAAACGCTAACTGGCATTTAGTGCAGCCATTAATAGGGGCTTATTCTTTTTAAAATAATAACTTTGTAAAACTGTTTCTGTGAATAAAGGAAGAGCGGTTTCCCCTGATATAAGTACTTCAATACCCATAAAATAGGTACTCAGTATAAATACAATCTAAACAAAGTACCTATCCCATATATTACATATTTTATTTTAGAAATTCCAAAAATCCATTCAAAGAAATTGCACTCTACTCGTGAAGAGTTACAAAATCTCCATAAAAGCAAATCACGTCCAAGATTCTTCAGAAATTCGTGTGGCGTGATTCTAGACTGAAATGAGCGTCCCTGAGTGACCTCTATAGAACAAAATGGCGGAGAAATTTGGCGGTAAACACGCAAACTCTCGTGTCCGTTCCGGATGAAAGCGGATCGGTCCGGTTTTAAGTGCTTTCTCTATTAGGGTTTTAATGGAACTGGACCTGACTACAGGTTAATGGTAGGCAACTTACAAATTACCTATTTTCATTGGTGTATCTAGGGTTATTTTTTAGAGGGGGCCTGTTGAAAAGTAAATGTACTTTGGCTGTCTTCAAAAGTAATTAATATTGCATTATTGTATGTAATAATCTAAAATAATAAGTAAGTACATATGTAGATTTATCGGCTGTATATAACTGTTTCATTTTTTTGTGTGAAGTTATCAGTACTTTGGCGTCAGTCATAGAATTTCGAATTGGTAGCCCACTGGGGTGGGCCCTAAATATACTGAGGTTGGTAAGGCCCACTCAGTCCTTCCCTATATACGTCTGTGCCCATTTTAATTACTAATAGGTGAGTGGTTTGTGACAGTTTTGAAGCAAGAGCAAATAAAAACTCCTCTTTATTGTGGAGGTCGAGTAGATACGTAACTGACTTGATTAATCCTGATGTCAAAGTTTTATAAACGCCAAATAGCATCTGATTTGGTTAAATACAAATTAAATGGTAAAGTACTTAAGACTAATTAGGGATCGTTCAACAATTACGTGATCATTTTTGGCCGTTTTTTTAACCCCCCCCCCTCGCCTTGATTACGTAATCTTCGTCCGTGCTTAAAATGTAATGTTTGCTGTTTATTATTGAGTCTTAACAAATGACCTAGGAGTAACCTTGTGGCGAGACACAACCCAGTCGTGGTGGGAAGCTGTATTCGGTACTCCATGCTCATCAGTAGCGGCGCCTGCTTGTTTAAATTGGCTTTACAATAATGTTCTCAGGTGGATGACTAAAGTAATTTTATTACTTTTCTAATTAAAAGTATTTCCACAACACCTTTTTTTAATTTTTTTAGAAAATTTGTTTAGCTAACAAGTTATGAAATGATGACGTAATCATGGATTCTCCCCCCCCCTCCCCCCAAATAATCAGATGTATATACAAGCACCCGACCCCCCCCCCTTCCGGTGATCACGTAATTATTGAATGATCCCTTAGATGGATAATGGATTCTATTGACTTTAAATTAGTTAGCGAAAATTAAGGATGTAAATCAGCCCACAAAACTGAACAAATTTTCGTCACTTATACAACTTGTGCTATTAGGTAAATTACGTGCCTGATGTGCCTTTCTTTGTATGGAATGTTGTTTTTTTTTGAGAATTCCATGTATGTTACTCTGGGAAATTAGATCAGTTCCATAGAAAGAGGTACCCCATATAGTTTTGCTAACTAATTTATAGTAACCCTAATAAAGGTTGATCAACTTGTCTATAGCTACCCTAATAGATTGATGAGTGAAGTAGTTCAGACTAAAAACTAATTACATCTAAAAGAAAAACCTCAAAATAAACCAGAAAAAGTGGAAAAAGACACGGAAAGCCTTTGTTAGCAGTAGTAGGACACTAAATGGTAAGGAAAAGAATTGAAATGACGTAAATGGAATGATATTTTGAATGTACAAACTAAAGAAAGTATCATTATTGTACACACTTGTCTGTATATGTCTTTTTGCATTGTTCTTAATAAATAATAATTAATAGGCGTAGATAGTTTACCAGCTTTCGCTGCCTGCTGTTCGCTTTTAACATTCACGAATCATAATTATATTATGATTATGTCTTTTTCATAATACAATTTTCATTTGGTAAGTTGCACGTGACTTTTGGATCAGCTTAGAATGAATTTGTTACCTACAGTGAAAAGATCTTCTTTTTATTGAAAGTAATAAAATTGCTCTTCCAAAAGTTATTGTCTGACAACTGTGTTTATTACTTTGTTTGTTGTTGATTTTTTTACTTATTTAGGCATTAAGTTTATGGTCCTATCCAAAAAAAAATGTGAACTCGACTGGACACAGTTTTTCATCAAAATATTGTGTACAGTAAAAAAAATTATCACAAATACGAGCCTTTCTATAAACACATTTTATATGGGGGTGACTTCAAATCAGTTCACGAAACTTTAGAGGATAATTTTCCCCGTTGAAAAAAACTCATACAAAATTCGTAAACTATTTTGGCCTTACATACTAAGGCAATGGGCCTTTTTTATAATTCGAACGGCACGGCACGGCATTTCGAAATTTGAATTACCATTGCCTCCTATGTTCTCAGTAGTATTACTATTACAAAGGAGGCAATGGTGATACAATTTTGTCATGCCGTTTTCGTATTATAAAAAGGCCCATTCGCTCAAGTTGTATGGAGACTTGATATTCAATTTCATTTTCATATTTCAATTCAACCTATGTTCTTTGAAAAAAGTGGTTCAGTTAAGTAGTCTGCTTTACATCCGTAATTTTCGCTAACTAATTTACTGTCACTTAATATTTTTGAAGGGTTTTACAAAAGCTAAAAAATAAAAAAAATATGAGTGTTTAAAAAAATACCTTTCCATTTTTTACTCGAATAAAAGAAAATACTTATCTTAACCCTAAACATTCAAGTATGACATAAACAATCGGCAAAAGGAATCTCTTACTGAGGCAAAAAAAAAGGCAAGACTTGTTTCATTTCATTCCTCCGATCAAGTATGTCATAGCTCGTCATAAATCTTCGTAATCCACGCAAGAGATCAACCTCGCATGATAAATGTGTATTTTTTTGAGAATTTATCCTAGCCTCAACATTTTAGGGAACGTTTTGGGGTTATGGAGGTTGGTGGAAGTATGAATATTTTGAAGTATATTTTTTCTCGCGTGTTGGTGTAAGGGCTTAGATTTGTTTCACTAATAATTGTTAACGTAAAACGTTAGAGTCAAACGATTTCAATCGGAAAAATGCCTTTCTCCTGAACATACTGCAAACCAAAACGTCATCTACATAATATAGAATATGTTAAGGTTTTTGGTGATTTTTTCAATAATCACCTCTAAAGCCGTTACCTACCTTTCAAAACAAATAAAATCACTTCAAAATTGGCGGAGTAATAGCGTAACAAACATACCTACAAAAAATTCCTCCTCCTTTGAAAACCTCTTCCTTTTTTTGAAGTAGGTTAAAAAGTAGTCACTCCTGTTGCTATGGAATTACATTGATTTGATTAAATGATTACAGTTCTAAATATTTTTCTGTAACAATTTTTTTTTTATCTAGCCAACAAGATCCCACTACTCGGCAAAGGCCAAAACAAAAAATCTGTAACAAATTAGTAAAAAAAATTCTAGACTTTTGTAAAACCGTTGTTTTACTAAAACAGAGAAGGAAATAAATAAAAAAATAAAAATTGCTAGCCTTGAGCTAGTTAAAAAGTAACAAACGGTTGTGATAATAGCCGTTATTAGTCAGTCACATCATGTCTACGGTCACATACTTACCTAGCCTCATTCCAGGAAATGGTCTATGACGCATTTTGACGGATGGATACAGATTTTTCTCCAATGAATCGCATTATATGTAAATTTTTTGATTCATAAATCCGGTTGCGTTTGTGAGAAATCATTTCTGGATGTTTAACACTTACAACTTCAAAGGTTCTAAGAATATTATAACGAGAAACATGTGACTAACAAGAGTTAACCGAAAACTGTTGGTCATTTTTAACTTTGAGTTGACTTTTGTGAGACAAACTTTTAAAACTCCTTTTGATTTTCTTATATTATGTGAGTTAACCTTTTGGAGTTATTTGCATAGGAAAAATAAATACTAATGTATGGTAATGAGTGTTGGGTATGGTAAAAGAAGAATGAAAGTAGAATAAATGCTGTGTAAATGAGATCCTTAAGAAGCATGTGTGGTTTCAAATTGAGCGATAGTGTGAGAAATAGCGAGATTCGAGAGCGACGTGGTATTAAGGAAGATATAGTGACGAGGATAGAGAAAGGAGTGTTGCGGTGGTTTGGACATGTAGAAAGAATGAATGAAAGAAGATTGACGAAAGAAGTATACAGTGCGAATGTAGTTGGAAAGGCCGGAAGAGGGCGCCTTAAGCGAACGTACTTAGACCAAATTGGTGATGTACTAAGAAAAAGTCATGTTAGGAGTACCGGAATCCGAAGAGCATGTATGAACCAAATTATGAGTGTAGAGGAAGCGAAAGAGGTTTGTTTGGATCGTAGCAAGTAGCAATCCCAATGGGACAAAGGCGTGAGCTTACGTATGTATGTATGTAAAAATAAATATTTATAATTATAACAGGTGCCTATAGATTAGTGTTTTTTAAATTGTGGGTCGCGAAGCCTTACTAGGTCGCAGGTAAAATAAATATTTGTGTCTATAAACTACAATGAGAAACAACAAT
This sequence comes from Aproaerema taeniolella, assembly GCA_949987775.1. Taxonomy (NCBI): domain Eukaryota; kingdom Metazoa; phylum Arthropoda; class Insecta; order Lepidoptera; family Gelechiidae; genus Aproaerema; species Aproaerema taeniolella. The sequence continues at coordinate 10,980,524 of OX465260.1, forward strand.
TTCAAAAATAAATGAACAGTCGGTACCAGCCAGCACAAATACCTCCAACGTGAAAACAACGCAGTCAAATGACAATTTTTTTTCGAAATGACAACGCCATAGGGCTGGTAAGCCTTTGCGCGGAGTGGCGCGCTGCGCGAGTAGGTTTGGCCCGTGTTAGCAATGCAGCTTAAAATATATTTTCTGATAAGTACTTGATGACTTGCTCCATTATAGACAAGTAAATGAATACGAAAAAAATTTCCATTTATTTAAGGAAAATAAATCCGAATTTTTCCTTTGTTTTAACAATTGTTCAAGTTAAGAATAGTTTTAATTAATTCAGCGTAACGGACAAGAATAGTTTTCATGAATAACTAATTCACTGTTTTCAGCATTAAAATACAACCACGTGAAATCTAAAAATAGCTAAATGAATTTGATAAACTGTGCGTTGTCATAAATTAAGAATTTGAAGATTTTATGACACATAAGTAATTTACCTTACTCCTCTATTATATCTATATCTAAATATATAAAAGGAGAAACTGACTGACTGACTGACATATCAACGCCCAGCCTAAACGGCTAAACGTAGGCACTTAAAATTTGGAAGGGACGTAGGTTAGATACTGTAGAGGTGCACTAAGAAAGGAATTCCCGAAATTCCCACGGGAACGGGAATTAGCGGGAAAATCCTTTTGTATGAAAAATCTAAACCGCTTAAGTTAGACGCTTGAAATTTGGCATGCAGGTACCTTAGTAAACTTAAAGCTTAGTTGCAACAGGATATTGCAAAATTCCCACGGAAACGGAGTTAGCGGGAAAAAACTTCACACGGTTCCCGAAGTTCACGCGGGCGAAGCCGCGGCCGGAAAGCTAGTCTATACATTTATAAAGAGGAAAGATTTGCTTGTTTATTTGCATCGAATAGGCTCCGAAAGTACTGGACCGATTTGAAAAATTCTTTCACCATTAGAATTCTACATTATCCGGGATGGACATAGGGTACATGATTTTCCCGAATTCCCACGGGAACGAAGTCCTGCGCGGGAAGCTAGTCCTTAATATTGAGGAGCTCTTAACACATCTTCAATGAAAAAAAAAGAAAAAAAAAAAAGAAAAATAGTTTATTTTCGTTTACAGATTATTGTAGGTAGCTCAGTGGATGGAGCCTCCTTTTAAGCAATGTTGCTTAACATAGCTGATTGGTTTGAAATAGCGAGCACCACTGGGCTACTAGTATAAGGGTTACAGGTGGTGGATACCAAAAGCCCTTTTTTATCATGAAAAAAAAAGAATTCTACATAAATGGGTTAGATTGTAATGTTTTCAACCCTCGACAAAAAAAGAGGTGATATAAGCGCTCGTAGCCCAGTGGTTCTCGCTGATCTCAACCGATCAGAGAGGTTAGGCAACATACACAGAGGCAGGGAACTTGATGGGTGACCAAATTGGAAATTTATCACGAGCGTTTCCGTTTCGGAAGACGTTAAGATGTCGGTCCCGGCTGTTGTCGATTGACTACAGTCGTTAAAACCAAGTCAGAGGCCATTGTGCGGTTTGAGAACTCTGACACCAGGGTTAGCCAAGTTCGCCACATACTTGACTATACCTACACGGTAAGAAGGACAAGTTTGACATGTGTACCTGTGTATCTGTATGTCTGTGTATCTGTGTGTCTGTCTGTGGCATCGTAGCTCCTAAACGAATGGACCGATTTTGATGTGGTTTTTTTAATTTGAAAGCTGACGTAATCAAGATGGTTCTTAGCTATATTTTATCAAAATTTGTTCAGCCGTTTAAAACTTACTAAGCAATCGAATGTCGGTGGTGATACAAAATATTTAATTTTAGACTTATTGATAAAGTATTAAATTTCGTGACCCAAGAGGATAAACCTATAAATAATCTTCTAAAAATATCCTCGTTTCGTTGGCTCCACCTTCCAGGAAAGCGGTCGATATTATGCAAAAGGCATCGTTTATAACCTCACAAGGTTGTTCGTATGACTCATACAACTAACTGGGGCATTTCGTTTGGTATTATAGTGATGGGGTTTGTTTAGGGCCTATCGATAGTTTAGTGGTATGGGGTCGACTTTAAATTTAAAGCTTTACATGAACCTCCTTGTGAAACAAAACATCTTTGTTAAAAGAAACCTGAAGAAAAAAAAGTTTGGCTTTCCATACTAAGAGAAACGTGGTGCCATGTCTGCCTACCCCATCAGGAATTATGTGGGTCAAGTATATGGATGGCTACTAAGAATATTACCAGATTATCTAGAGGAATGATTTTTTAAAAATATTTCGATCTATTTATGGCGAAAGTTATTGGCGATCGGGTAACAAGAATCGCTGCGGGACGGCAGCGACGGACCCGGAAGTGAGTCTGCGTGCTGAAGCTCCGAGCACGCCTGTGTACTTGTCGCGACTGCACTACAGCACTGAGGTGCAAGACGTCGTCGAGTACATACGGCAGAAGACAAAAGTTCCCTTAGGTCTCCAGAGAGTGAAACCGTTGGAATCGCATTACCATGCTAGTTTCAAAGCATTCGTGGTGCGGTTCCCGACGTTCATGCTGGAGACCGTCATGAAGGAGAGCTTTTGGCCGGAAGGCGTGGTGTTCCGCCGTTTCCGAGGGAGATTCCCGGCTGTAGACACCCCCGGAAAAACACCCGGGAAATAGTGTTAGTTAGTTTTATTTTATTTTGTTTAATTATAATTCATATGTATGTTAGTCTGTAAGGTATTTATCTATGGGCCTTAGATGCCTGATAATAAATGATTTGATTGATTGATTGATATTTTGCTAAAGTGGGCTGTTTTACATCCTTTTTAATCCCCTACAAGAAAGAGGGGTGTTATAAGTTTGGTGTGTCTATGTTTTTATGTCTATGTATTTGTGTATCTATGTGTCTGTCTGTATTAGCATCGTAGCTCCTAAACGAATGGACCGATTTCGGTCCTGTTTTTTTGTTTGAAAGCTGACATAATCGAGATAGTTCTTAGCTATATTTCATCAAAATTGGTTCATTCATTCAAAAGTTTAAAGCAATCGAATGTCAGCGGTGATACAAATTTTGTAATTTTAGAATGATTAAAGATTAAAAATCGTATAAAATCGATATTTTTCAACGTACTGGCGGCCCTATTTGGTGGTTAACATAGTAACGTGAAAATAAAGGTCGTTGGATACTCAATATACCCTGTGACTAATGTTCAGCTACGATTGTATCATTAGATAAGTTGTGCTATCAAAGTGAGGGTGACTAAGCTTGTATAAATAAACTTAGTAACTTTGTTGCACCTATCGACTTTACATTTAGTTTGCTGAATCACTAGGGGAGGGTCAAGATTACAATGAGCTTTGTTTAAGCTACTTTGTAACCACTTTTAATAATGATGCTGTTACTAAGCTTAGGTTTTGAAATGGTTTCTATGAATTACTCAATATCAGACACACACACACACACACACTAACACCCACGCTTATAATCCCGATTGGGATAGGCACAGCATCATGTAGCATCAAGAAATAGTGCAAAAGCCTACTCATAGATCATAGAAATGTAGTTTTTTTAGAATACGCCAATTCACTATAATATCTGTCATCCCTTAATTTTCTTTTGCATTATTAGTTGTTTCCTTAATGAACAATAATGTACGTTTACTAGTTCACTATTAAGTTTTCTGTAGTTTTCGTCTAGGCCATGTTCTTTATAGAGAAAGGAAAGGCAATTTCCTAAAGGTGGTAGAGATTACGAGCGAAACAGAAACGGACCACATTTTTCATTTTCTCCATCAATCACATAAAATAATTTACGTTTACGACCCAAATTCTAGGGCTTTTACTGTGTCCAATCGTGCCAATTTTTACTACTAAAGCTGACGTGTTCTTCGATAAATAGCCAGCTATTTACATATTTTTAGGCCTGAATATTATTTGCACGCAAGTGTACATGCGCGGTTATAAATCAAGGATTCGCTGGCAGTGAAAATAAAATGGTGATAAATTGGGAAAGGGTGCCCGTGTAAAAGGCATGTATGGTTTTTGATTGGTGGAGCTGTGTATTGAATTTAGAGGAGTTTTATGAAAGTGAACGAACTGAGTTTGGTTACTTTTGAAGAAAATTACCTTAATATATCCCTAAGATTAGTATTTCACCAATTGCTACATGGTAAGATCCAAAAATACCTTTTCATCAATTTCCACAGTCATAATTCGTGATATATGCTCGTCGGATCCAGGTAACATTATATATTTCGAACGTTAAATTCTAAGAGAAACATTTGCAACATTTTTATGGACTTTGAACAGACATCTTATTTGAGTTTTTTACAATAAACTGTTCATATTATAAATGCATTGCATGTCCACAACCGTTTATGATGATATCAGATTTATTTATATGCAAGTTTAATTTTTATTCTGTATACATTGCGTGCAGGAGTGAAATGAATTCGATTTTAAAACTCAAACGACGCAATCCTTTAGGTACGGTTTGTGCTAAAGATAAAATACTGTCCAATTTTATTCATAAAAACGACTGTTTGCAGAAACATTAATTCTACTTGTTTAAACAGCTAGCCAAATACAACAACATCTCAAACATCAGACATGCAGTCCTTACGCTTACATTTACTATACCTAACACTGAAAAAAACTTTTCAGCTTACCGCTTAAACCCGAATGCATCTGGTTCTTAATCGAATGTCCACGTCACCTTTGTAGGTGGGAGTAGGGACAAAAGATAAATACCACTATCTCGACTTAATGGCATTCTGTCTTGTGTCTTAGAGGGCGTCCGACCATCCATTCAAGGCATGTCCTTTTCGATGCAGTTTAGAAAATTAACAGTAGGAACAAAACATATTATTTTATGTTTTGAAACACTTTATTTTACTAACTTTTTTCCAATTCGTTTGCGTTACTTCAGCGGTACACATCTGATTGAAAGATAAGTTATGTGCGAATCCTGATTCTTGAAGTGGTCATTTAGTGTGAGAGTTTACAACTTTTGCCAAGTCCCAAAATTCCTCCAGATTCTTGTTCTGGGTTTCCATGATGGTAGTTGAATGGGAGTCATAGACATGATAGAATCCGCTATACCTAATCGCGGCCAAAAGACTAAGGTATTTGATCAGAAGTTCTATGGAAATATGCGTCATTGGCTGATGTTTGTTTTTAGGTTAGGTGTTCGTGTCTGTCTTGTTTTATCCCAAGGCCCCCACGATACAAGAGATGTGTGTGTGAATGTGGGTGTGTTGCGTCTTTTTAGATTTTATTGCTACGTTAATATACTATCTAATCCGTATATTTTAGCCTTAGAAGGCGTCCATCCGAAGCCTGTCCTTCAGGTCGGTCCGGTTTGATTTGTCTTCGTTACTCGGACGTCTGTCCCGTGCGTATGGAATCCTAATTCAATTTCCCGGGTGATAGTGTGGTCTTATAGGCTCTGGAGCTTGATTAAAAGGGGACTATGTCATGGTTTTGTTAAATTTAGGTTTTTTGAAATTGTTTTCAAACTAGCTGTCATGAACTTTAAAAATAATTTCTATTTAAAAATAATTTCACTTGAAGCTTTTTCGAAATCCGTGCCTTGAAATCTAAAAAACGGTTTAGAATAAATTATAATCTACCTTTCTAAACAAATAATTTAAAATTAAAGAAGGAAGGAATAATCAAAGGCATTTCTAATTCTATGCTTTGACCACTTGATGCTCTACTTAGCTCGATGTGGAATAAAAGTGTGAGTATAGTAAATTTAGAAGAACATTGAACGTGACAGTGGCAGTTTATTCCCACACGTTAAATATTCAGGAAACATGTATAAACACAATAACACACTTCAGAAATGGGAACCATTACAAAAAGATAACACTTTAAAAATATCGAATTCGAAGACTTATAAAGTTGCCTTTCCAAATGTATTCTTTCTACCATAAAGAGAAAAGTAGAGCTAGGAATAACACGTTTAAATATTAAAAAGCGAACGTCGCAAGCATCCAAGTTATTTTACACTCTTGTTTTCTCCTTACGAACAACATTTATAGTCAAGACTGCAGCAGGGTGCATTTTTCTAGCTTCTATTATTCACATTTATGTTGAAATACTGATCTTTATTTGTTTTGTGGTAGAGTTGGAATTCGAACGTGTACGGCAAAACAAATAAGTCACCGTCGTCACCTGAGTAAACGGAGTAGGGGCCCACAACAGGTTTATATCAATTTTCTGGCGAGTGCGTCGGAGACTTGAAAAACACTTAACTCACGGTGAAACTCTATGTTCCTTTTTTGTCCTTTGTGCTAAAATGCAGTTTCTGTATTAGCATGAAGGGTTTCTTTTGAAAAAAAATGTTTTAGTTATATTGCAATGCGGTGCTCGGAAATAGCTCTTTAATTATGGGTGTAAAGTATTATGTATGTATGTAACGCAAAATTACATGTGATGGAATTAGTTTTAAGGAAAAAAATATAACTCAAAGCTTAACTTTCACTTAGAAATAAATCATAAAAAGTAAGAAAAAAGTAAAGAATATACTGACAAAAGTTTATGAGGCAAAAAAAAATTGCTGATTTAACTAACGGGGATAAGATATGGTGTTTCATCCTATGTAAATAAATGCAAATGATATCGTATTTTTGTTATTTCGCCAATGCATTGTAAAACATTGAACGATGTACCTACGTGATTTATGTAATGTATAACTGGAGCCTACTAAAACCCTCGCTTCGCTCGTGTTTAAATTACTAGCTTTCAGCCCGGAAAATTTTTTAGGAAAATTATGTAGTTGCTGTCCTACCCTAAGGTTGCCTGGAAGAAATTGCTACCTAGCAATAAGGCCGCCTTGTTGTACACTATGTTTTATGTTCTGTTAATTGTATTGTATGTCTTTGTGTGCAAATAAAGTATATTTGGACGGCCGGTTTGGTCGAGTGGCAGTGACGCTGCCTCTTGATCGGCGGGTCCTGGGTTCGATCCCCAGTCGGGGCAAACATTTGTGTGAAAAGCAGATGTTTGTTCTCGGGTCATGGGTGTTTGTGTTTGTCTTTATGTGTGTTCCGAGGGACCCACGACACAAGTGAAAACCTTAGTGTGGGCCTTTTTTTATTTAATTTAATTCATATTGTTTTGCATTGTAGCCTATGGGGTGTTAGCTAGCTACATCTATACCTTATCAAAGTTGGTCCAGCGGTTTGAGCGGGAAAGAGTAACAAACATCCATACATCCTCGCAAACTTTCGCATTTATAATATGAGTAGGAGTAGGATTTTGCATTTTGACTGCTTTTGTGTAAGAAATCCTGCAATAAACCAAATTTCTCTTCTTTAATAATGAAAAGGCTTGTTTATATAAAAACATCTATCCGTTTCGCCCTGGGCATTGATTGCGTCAGGCTTGATCTAATCTGCTAAGTAAACAATCTGTCGCAAACGCTTAGTAAACAACGTCTTATATAACAAAATCTTTTAGGTATCCTTCGGTAACATTTATTATGATCTGGGTAATGATGTGGAACCATTTTTCAGCCTTCACATGGAAATTATTTTTGAGATTTCTTATTGAAATAGAAGGACTTTTGAGGAATAATTTACGGAACGTCTGAGAAAAATTCTAATCAATTTGTTTAACAACATAAATTTAAGTGACTTTAGTTTAGATTCACGCAGTTACAGTATTTATTTTCGCTATCCATTGCAATATTCATTCTTAGGTACCCATTATAAATTGTAATAAGCTTAGTGGCACAAATTGCAACATCTCTGTTTTTGAAGGACTTAATTACAAAAAACTTATTTTTATTTATTTTATTTAATAACAATTGGTTCCATCGTGACTACAATCTACACAAGTGCGAAGAGAAGTTAAAATGCTTGTAATTTTTAAGCATCTTCGATCACACCAAGCATTGTACAAAATGCCCAGTCACTCTTGAATACCACTCAATAACTATTGTTAACTTTTTTGTTTCAGGTATGATCAAGTCTACGATTGCATCAAAATTGGGTAAAATAAATTAAATTTAACTACGGATACAAAACAAAAATCTTGCAAAGTCAATTTTAGAATTGAAACAAAATGGTGAAAATATTTTTGCCAAATTCGAAACTTTACCTCATTCAAATCAGTGGAAAAGAGTTTTCATCGAAAGCTAACTTTAACTTGGAGTGATGCGCTGGAGGAGCTGTTTTATATTTAGGTATAGTCTTACATTAGTATCTACAATTCAGTTATTTATTTAATTAATTAATCTTTTTATCTAAAAAAATATGGGAAGCTTTAAACGTAAAAAAGTGAAACTAATCTTGAACTATGTATCTTTATGTTCAACCCAATATGGCAACCTAATTATACAAGTCGATCAAGTGTGAAGGCCAGTATGTGGTAAATACGGACATAAAATGTTATGCGACACTAAACATTATGTTTTCGTATATGTTTGTTTGGTATAGATAACGTTGCCAAAGACTTGTTTACGCAAAACCTATTCCCACAGCAGTAACTTAGCCTCGCTAGCCCCGCAGTAGGTAACTAAGTTCGAAACATCGTTCTTCATGTCCTTTCTATTTGATTCACTCTTTAAATCTTACCTACCAATTTATGTTTGAGTTTACCTGCCAATTATATTGAAAACTAGCTTCCCGCGCGGGACTTCGTTCCCGTGGTAATTCGGGAAAATCAAGTGTCCTATGTCCATCCCGGATAATGTAGGATTCTAATGGTGAAAGAATTTTTCAAATCGGTCCAGTAGTTTCGGAATCTATTCGATGCAAACAAACAAACAATCAAACAAGTCTTTCCTCTTGATAATATGTATAGTAGATATAGATATAGATAGATAGATATAGAAGAAGACATGCTTGCGTACATTCGTATGATTAGTATTTGGCGAATAACCTTGTCAAAGTTTGCAAATCGCCAAGACTGACGGTTACAGTACAGAAACACTCGTGATAAATTGCCACGAGTGTTTCTGTACTGTAATGTCTGTGCATCATCAGGATGCTCGCCCCTGTGTACGTTGTTTAACCTCACTGATCGGTTCAGGTCCACGAGCGCCACTGGACTTCAAACGTTTCTGTTCTGGGTAAAACCGCCATACAACTGTAACTTTCTTGAAAACTATTGACGCTAAAAGAACATACTGAATTCACTTAGTATACATACTGAATAAACTAGGTGACCTTAAAATACTTAGAGTCCTCAAGGGGGGGGGGGGGCAGGGAGGGGCAGCTGCCCCCCTTAGAGAAATAATGTAGCCAACCGCAAAGCAACAAAAGTCTTTTGTCAAGAGCTCGTGAAGCTTTACACATTGAAGTAGGAATCGTTTTTATTACAATCGCCATTTCGTCATAGAGGTAAAAACTCGCGCTACGAGTGTAAAGCTTCGTGCTCTTGACTGTACCTTCAATTCATATTTTTCTTATCCTCCATAATATTAACTTGCCCCCACCTGGGCGAAGGGCTGGCGACGCCCTTGTTAACTATTGATACTAGTGGATCTGATGGAGACGAACCTTAATACAAAGAAGGATGCCGAAGATCGAGCCAAGTGGAGAACGACCAGAAAAGCAGACTCAGGCACTAGGCTGGGATAACTCTAGTTAGAGAAACAGAAGATGTTTTATGTTCCTGAACATTAGGCGTTTTCTCCATAAATATTTTCTTTAATTTTGATCCGTTCATACGTACAGGGAACGGAAAACGTCGCTAGACAATCTTTATCCCCGTAAGAAATAGACCGTTAAGATATCTGAAAATGTTTACCGAAAAATACTCTTTAGTAAAGTACGTCTGAATGTGGGTTTAAACAATGCTTTCCCGTGGATTTGCCTGTCGTTTTTGCTTGCAACGCGTACGTGAGTCTGCATTTTAACCGTGCTACGTTCAGCCACTTGATTTATGGGGTCTGAATTTGAAAATAAGAAGATAACACCAAGTCAGTGATGCCATTGTGCGGTTTGAAAACTCATAGACTATAAAAGGAGGAACAATCGCCCCAAATTCAGGGTTTGCCGTAGATCAGTTTGACCACTGTATAATTGTAAAATTCCTTATTTACTAAATTACTCCTAAGCAGTTTTTAAGTTTCTTTGAGTTAACCAATCATTTGTTCTAATTAGTAATCCGCGGCCAGTGATTTTGTTTCCACAGCGCAACTTAAGCTATTTTACCTAGTCTTTATATAAATTTTTGTGGAACTGTTTGTTAATCCTCATTTCTTCCTATCACTTAGTCCCATTTCTCTTTCGGAGTACGCTTGACCATGATCCAGGGTTTGGAAGGTCAAGTCGTTACAGTGGAGTATCTGCCATCTGATCGGCGTGACCCTGTTAACAAGGAAACCTGACCGGATTGGAAGATGGTTACACATTCAGTCTCCTAAATGTGCAGGTTTCCTCACGATTTATTCCCTCACCGTAAGAGCATCGGTTAGTGTGCAACGAAACATAACTCAGATTACAAGTTAGGTTAGTGGGAATCCAACTCAGTACATCTTGTATACCAGTCTGACCCGCTAGCTGTTAGATCACCCACCACGCTGTCAATAAACTAAAAAAAAGATATTATAAAAACTAGGTATTCTCGCGTTGGTAGGGTAGTAGTCGTAATCTTGAACGAGGTACAGAGTTCGGTCGCTATTAGTATTGAATATGTACCAACATTTTTTTAAGGTTTGCATTAGTTGCGCACCAAACCTTGTCAGCAGAGTCACATGTCAAATTTGTAAGAAAAACGTCTTTAAAAGTAAATCTCCCCTATAATTGGACACTTGTACACATTTCTGTCGTCATAATTCCTATCGCATTTATACGAAAGTGGTTGTTACAGCAATTGAAACTTTTTGCGTCTGCAACCATTAAAAGGTACATTGGATAGTAGAATGCAGGAAAACGATTATGCTCCCTCTAGAGCTTGGTACTCGCTATATAAATAGGTTATAGTATGGTCGTTTCTTCATATAAGCTTCTAAGAGAGATAAATAATTTAGGTTGTTCCATAAACCAAATTGAAAATAGGACTTACTAAATGTAAGTCAATAATAAAAATTGAATATTTATTGTAAAAAAATATAGGTGAAAAATTATTGATTCGTAGTGGTATTTAACGTTCACGTTTCATGTAATGCCACAGACCAGACACTAGAGTACCTATTAGGCCTTTTTACCGACTTCAGAAAGGAGGAGGTTCTATGTTCAACTGTATGTATGTTTTTTTATGTATGTTCACCGATTTCTCCGCCAATTATGAACCGATTTTAAAAATTCTTCTTTTGTTTCAAAGAGTATCCTTCAAAGGTGGTCCCACATACATTTTATGGAAAATTAATCAGCGCTTTTAAAAAAATCATCAGAAACAAAAATACTACAAACCAGAACATCATCTAAATAAATGAGTGACATTTTCGTTTGTGGTTATCTGCTAATAGGCGTTGTAGTCTGCAAAAAATACTAGTTATCTGCTTTGTGCGAACTGTTGTTGGGATTGAAGACGGTGACTCACACGTTTTTAACGAGGAAAATTATTGTATATACCATTGCCCCTATGTTCCTCGTGATACTAGAAGGAGGCAGTGGTAATATTTTGCAGCGCCATTCGAATTATAAAAAGGCCCATTCTATTTTGTCAAAACTTTTATAAAATCATAGAGTAGGGAACTATGGATTTATCATTGTGATAGAGTGACTAATACACTACGCATGCACACCACAGTGACATTTTCAACCATTTGGCGACTTGAAAACTCTGACACCAAGGTTAGTCAAGTTCCATTTTTGACTATAACTATACTTTAAATATTTTTTTATTAGTTTAAGCCACTAAATCACACTGTACAATCCGTGTCCTTTGCCTCCCTAGGAAGTGGGAAAGATACTTAAAGAGCCAATTGCACACATGCTGGTTCCCGGGAATTTCTTGCGAAGATAATGCTTTTTTGGTGTCGCCTTTTTGCTCACTAAACTTTTGAGGGGAAAGATTTTGAATAGCGTGTAGTATAAGTTCAATAACGTTAAGACTGGGTACAAAGAGTTTAAAATCTCTTATTTGATAGCTTTAGTTTACTTGCATCTTGCTGGTTTATCATTTTGACACCTAGGCTAACCTCTGTGCCTAGGTTAGCTAAGTAGCTATCGCTATTTTGAACTAACAACGATAATTTCATACAGTCATTTCAAATCTTTCAACGTTTCTATTATAACTTTTAGTTTCTGTCCTGCATATAGTTGCAATGCCTAACTTAAATAAAGATGCCTTTCACATATTTTAAAAGTTCGATTGGTTATGGGTTCAAAAATCTAAATTTAATTCTGTACTCTTACCTTTTTTTGGCACTTTATAAAATCCGTATACGACTACGCGGTGAGGGTCCATTCCCCATCAACTAGCTCACATTCTGAAACACTGACAGTGCTCACAGTATTTCCACCAACAATCAACTAAAACGCACGACAAAAAATGGAAAAAAAGAAACAATTTGCGCAATTAGGGCTTTCCGCATCCACGTTTGTTCCAAAAAACCGACGTCTGCAGTAGTTAACACCGGCGGGGTTGCAAAATAAAATAATATATTTCCAGTGTTGCCAGCAATTTGGTCCCATGTCGTGCCAAGCCAATTCCCATCTATGTTAGCAGTGTGGAACAAGAGCCGTTAATTGAAATCGGAGTTTTTCGCCCGACCGATAATCGAATAATATATCTGTCAGCAAACATGAACCTAATCAGATTAGATCAGGTTTTAATTAAATACGAAGTAAGAAGCCCTTCTGAACTTACCTGTAATGTAACGCTAAAATTTTCACATTTTCAATTTTGCTCATAAGAAAACAGCAGCTAGCTTTTCTGGATTTTATAAATTTAATCAACATCCTATAGGATGATTTTATAGAAATATTGGATGATTTTTATAGAAATATATTTTAGCTATTCCTCACCTAATAATATTTATATTGGAACCATCGATTGGTGCCAGAATTTGTTTTGAACCATCAGTCATGTTTTTAAAAAATGTTGTTACTTTTGGTAAATGTGTACGACTCAGCTGATTGTGTATTTTCAGTTAGGACATAATTTTCTTCGAATTCTATAACTTCATTGGAAAGGAGTTTGTTTATACATCCAGCCGTTTATACATAGCTCTGATATTTCTGTAAAATTGTAAACTTAAAGAAAAAAATTGCTCCCTTAAATAGTATTTGATAGAAACTCATGTTTTCGAAAATTGATTTTGCGATAAAAGCAACATAAGGATTAATATCGACTCTATAATGAAAACTCGCTTCGACTATTGTGAATTAACCGGTAAACGGATTCGGATGTGTCTAGACAGGGTTTTATCCATAAAACGACATTCAACGTGTATGTGATAATTGGAAACAGTCGTAAGTGTGAACACTCTTTAATTATTCCTTTTGCAAACTGCTTGTAACATTATCCTTTTATAGAAATCCTTTTAAAAGGATTCTGATTCGGTTTGGACGGCTTTTGTACATTTGTTGCTAATTCGTTTGTAACTTAACGTTTAGTTCATGGTGGCGCTGCTAGTCAAGGAAGCCGTCAACGAATGGATAAAATTTTTGTGCTCAAGTTCGCCACCAGATAACAGAAAAAATGGTCACCATTATCATTACATTTACATTGATTAGTTAACTTCCGTTCCATAAAAACTTAATTAGAATTTCCGTTCCGGTCAATATGATTATTATTTGAAAAATTGTTGCTAGAAAATAAGTATTCATACTTTTGAGAATATTTAGGTTTATCCAGTTTCTCTTAAAAGTATACTTACATAATACCTAATTATTATTAATGTTTTGCTTTCAAATGTCAGTAACAATGTCCTGTAACCTATAACACCCGTTTGATTTTAGGGTTCATAAACTTGACGTTTCAACTTTTTACAAAACATAAATTCGGATTACAGTTGATGCTAGATAGCGTCCACTTTATTCCGTTACAATAAAGGCGACATTAGCGTATTTTCTCTTGGCTATACTTATTTAAACACCAGCACCATCTGATGTGATGACGTAATGTTTACAGGGTGCTCTCAAACACTCTTTGTTGGCAGAAGCGACGCTTTCATATCGTGAGATGTCCCAGGCCTCTTCAAACTTGGCACAATATGCTTAGGAGAGAATGTTTATGACGTTGATGCTCTATTGTTTTTGCTTACGAGTTTGGTGAAGGAGTTAGGTACAAACTGGGGCAAACGTATTTGTTGTTTTATATTCTATGTTGTTCTGAATTTGAATTTCAATTTTAACATGAATTCGGAAATTTATGAACGTTTTCGACTAGGAACTGATGCGTGAATTGTAACTTTTTTGTCGTTCCAAAGGTGTGTATATACTTGACTTTAAATAAGTTAAAATTAACGATATAGTCAGCCTACGAAATATACATCTGTCCCAAAAGAACGAAGGTCGAAATATGAAAAAAATGTTCGCCTCTTCATTGAACTTGAGCAATAAGCTGATATTAGCAGCTGTATGGAAAGTCGCCATTTTTTTTTTAAGAAATTCATATTTAGAACTCATATAGAGTCCTCGGGGAAAGCTGTTCAGTTTCATGGGAAGAATTTATTTTGAAAAGAAATCTGCTAATTAGTTCAGTTAGGTTTTTAAGGTTTTATAACGTGTTTTTTTGTACAATTTATGGCGTCCAATAGCTCTATTTTAAAGAGAATTAATTTAAAGGTTACTAATGAGCTCATCAAAAGAGGAAATGGATTCTTATCTGACAAACAAAGTATCTGGCAATACTTTTCGGGGAACGATCTCTCTAGTTACAACGGGCTAGATGAGGCATCATCACTTCTCGCTAACACCGATAGCGATACCCAGAAAAAACTGATGTAATAATAAACAGTACAGTAATGTTATTTAGAAAACTACGCCTAAAGTAGGCAGAGCATCAGTGGTTTTAAAACCATTTGATACCACGTTTGACATAAATTCAGAGGGTTCATCATCATCATATCAGCCTGTTGCAGTCCACTGCTGAACATAGGGTTCCCCCAAGGTGCGCCACTTTGCACGATCCTCCGCTGTTTTCATCAAGCCACTACCCGCTATCTTCTTTAGGTCATCTGACCATCTGATTGGGGGGGCATCCTACACTACGTTTGCCAAGACGTGGTCTCCATTCGAGAACCTGTCTACTCTAACGCTCGTCGGTTCTGCAACCGACAAGGCCAGCCCACTGCCACTTCAGCTTGCTACACTTTTGGATAATATCTATCACTCCGGTTTTCTTTCGGATGACCTCGTTTCGTTTTGTTTCAGAGGGTTATAAGATGAAATATGATGTTAGTGGTGAGAGGTTGTCAGCCTTCCGCCCACAATCCACAATACAGCAAATCCCTTGCGTCTCACTGACTGACTTTCACAGTATGCCTGGGAAGAGTAGGCAGCTGGCACTTTCTATGTTTTTCTTTTACTCTCAGTCCAAACCATATTCGGTAGGTGGAATAGAAGATTTAATTTCATTCATTTCTTAAATCATACATTTATCATAACAATCAATAAATTCATTGAAAATTATAAAGTATTAAAAAAAAAGTAAAATACTGAGTCTCTTTTAAAATAAAACAACTTAGTAACAATAGAAAAAAAAATGTATAAAAATTAGGTGTGCTGTGTGTGAATGTTCAACTAATAATAGTTAAATAAAAACTACAATTAATGATAAGTTTTTCAGAATTTCCATAAAAGAACAAAAAAACAAAAGAGAGTCTAAAACAATAATTCGAATGCCAATCGAATAAAGCAATCTGCACAAGTTTCCGAATTTAAATTTTCCTTTTACCTCATCAAAGCAAATGCACCGAATATACCTTTTCCAAAAAAGCTTCCCGACTCTATTTTTCAAAAATAGTCAACACGCGCTCTTTTGCCAACAAACGCGATAGGGTTAACAGTCTGCTGGGTAACAGAGGGTGCTTAGAAAAAAGGATATAGCAACACTCGTAGGGTTAATATAAAACGACAATGACTCTTCAAAGCTTCAAATGTGGCTTTGAAACTTTAGTTTTTTTGAGTGAATTTCTTTTACTATTCCACACCATATTTCTACAAATTCATTAATGTTATGCTTCTTCCATACTTCTGTAATTACTTCTATAATCTCCTTTCTTGTCGATCTTACACGGATGCTATATTTTAAGTTATCTATCAATATGAGAGTAGTACTTGAGTACTTCCTGTCGAGAGGCCTTTGTAAATTCGGGACTGTTTATAATACCAGCATTGTATAGGTACATACTAGAGTTGTGAAAGATGGTTAAGCGATATCAAGATGAGCTTGTTACAACAACGCATGTTGGATCGTTGAAGTTAGTATGAGAAGTACCTAGTGGGTGAGTCTAAAACGCCGCCGAGTCATCTACTTTGCCAAGACTTTGCCCAAGTAAACTAATTTCGTAAAACCCAAGGAAAACATGCGTCCGATCTCTGTAGGGGTTAAATTCTGCAGATTGTTATTGTGTTACACTTTTTGTCTTTTCGCAGGACAAAGGTTCTTTTTGGATTTTGTTTCCACCTCTTCTTTTTTACTGTTTTTCGGGAACATGAAGAGGCCTTTGTGAAGAGGCAGTTGCATTTTGCATACCTACTTGATTGAAGAACAAAAATTCCACTGCATATACTTAGTTCTGACTGCATTGTCATTAAAGGGATCGACTGTCCAATTGTTTGTAGTTTGAGCGATTCAAGCTCTACGTTGATAAGTTAGTCATTCAGTCCGTTGACTGATTTGATATATCTATTTATGTTTGACATGTGCACCTACTTATAGCATCACTACATTGATTTTTACATTGTCATTTTTAGGCTTAAGCTCAATGTATGTCCATTTTTTTATATCAAAACCTCGCCCAATATATCTGCTATTCTTTCCTTCAAAATAGCCAAACAAGTCAACAAGATTTATCATCCGCCTAATCCCAGCAGCTTCATCATAACGTTCTTTATTTATGACTATTTACAACTTCCCATACAAATGGTGTATGGGGTTTTCCTGTCAGTTTATAAATCAGGGGATGCTATCGACCACTACCCCATCAAGTTGATAAATGCATGTAACGCGAGTCTCTTACGGCCCCATGGCTAAACGGATAGGCATAGGTACACCATGTACTGGTATCTCTGTTATATCTCCATATACTTTGTTTTATATTATGTTTGTACGTTCCTACCTCATCAGAAGGTAGATTTCTCTTTTAGGTCAAAGAAATAAGGTACATTTTGTTGAATAATGTCTTAATGCATCTATTTTAAATGATTTTTGACTTTTTTTTGTTCTTACATTTTTAGGAAATATGCAGTTCTAGTGTGCTTAAAACAAGAGAAAAGTTAAATAAAAACATTATTTAAATTTGGGATACATTTATGAAAAAAAAAGTTAAACTTCATAGAGGCAAAAAAATAATTAAAAACCATAAACTTTCTTAAGTTTACACTAAAGTTTGCGATGTTACACTTCCATGAGTGAAGATACAATTTTGCAAACAACAGTAAAAACGGGTCCAAAAGTATTGCATCTGCAGAATTCCGATTCCAAAAGATACAATCTCTTTGATAAAAGCTATAAGACTAGACAGTGATGAGAAAAACATTTTCAAGTCGAAGTGCTTCATAGATGCAATTTATCACACTTTATCTGACGATATTTCGGTTAAAGAGAGTGTGGGAGACTTCACCCTTGATGTATGACGGTAAATTGTATTTAGGGATGTTATTTTTCACTATATCTAGTGGCAAGTAGTTCCATCGGAAATTATGCAAAGTCATGTTATGATGGTTTAAAATATGAAGGTACTATTGAATAATTCTGAGTAGTACTCGTATAGGCAGAATAAATGAAAAGAGTGAACCTAGTCATGATTTTAAAGTACACAATATAAATGGTGTCTTTCACCCAGTTGCAGAAAGAAACTTAAAGCTACTTTAAATATCATACTGAAGCTTTAACTTTTATCTTCGTTTCTGCAACTCAGCTTAAACCTTGTCCTGTTACTTTACAAAGTTATTAAAGCTTAAATAATTGTAATGTATCTCAAGATGTTGTTAACATTACTTAAGTCTTCCATGGTGTTATTACGATCAGAAAGTTAGGAAGAAATCTTTATCTTCAAAGTCCATTTCAGACGGAAATATCTTCACAAAGTTTTGTTAACATTTAATAAGTGATCCGTCATAAAAATTCCGCCTTTATCCAACTTATCCCGAGCCGGTCAATTCCGCTGGCTGCTCTGCGGGGAATTCAAGGTATTCACGAAGTCCAAGATTTCCATCTGGAATTAGCTGAACATTCCGATACCGGGATTCTAGTTAGACGTAGAAAGTTATATTGGTATTTGTGATTTGAAGTTTATTGTAATGGCTTTTCATGGCTGGAGAAATTTTTATATTAATCACTTTAAAATATTTCACATTAACAACTTTAAATAGTAAATATAGCATCAAAATTAAAAAAAAAAAATCTTTAAATAAAAAAAAAAGAAATTGTTACTAGGTGAATAGACTAGTGCACATTTTTTATTTATTTGACTACTTTTCAAACTTTTTTCAATTCATATTTTGTAAATACAGACTGAGAATAGAAAAACCCTTTCTAAGTACCCTATTACCATAACAAATTATGTTTAAGGGAAACTTTGTAGTGGCTTGTAGAATATTCGTGTGCAGCTTAAATGTTCTCTCGAAATTCCGAAACAAAACACGTTAATACCACGGCTTTTGAAGCACCTTACATATTTTGAAGTGAAAGGGGAAACAGTTTTTAACAGCAAAGTATGTGGATGACATTTTTAGAAAACATTTTTAGTGAAATGTGTTTAAAATCTTGTGGTGTTAAATATAGCGTTAAGGACTGTGCTCTGAATCGTGTTTTTGATGGAAAAACAGTTTAAACTATCAGTAGCATGTTTATTTATGAAATAATTTTATCTTTACAATAAAACCGAAGACTAATAACTTACGCTTAGATTTATACGATTGGAGGAAAATTATTGTTCATGAATGTTTACGAACGTTCCAAACATGTACCTATCTGATACTAGGTATTTGTGTTGTAAAAAGTAACTCGGGTCCATTACTTACACTGCTCTTACATGAATAATGTGTGAAACTATTTTAAAAAGTTAATAAAAAGCGTTTCAGAAAAATAACAACAAATATTACGCATGAAGAACATTGATATGTGTATGTCATAATTGTCGTAGTGCTGAATCCACGAGGTAACTACTCCCCACCCTGTACTTTCCAATATTCTCTCAAAACCAATCATCTATTCAGTCTTCTTTTTTTCAATCCTCGAGCCTAGCTAGTATTGTGCAAGTACAGTGCAAGAGAGAATTAAAACTATTCTTGCTATTCCCTCTGGGTTCCGATCCTGAGGTTAGGGTTAGGGCTCGATTGAATGTGGTTTGCGGGATAAAGGACCGGTGCAGACGTTTAGAAATGCCTCTGCGGTTTTATAAAGTTGAATAAGTATAGTTGCGAATTGATTTGGTGATTCAAACGTATCTTTAAAGTTACTGTAGTAATTGTTATTGCTATCGATTTTGAATTTAATTACTGGCTGTTCCTCTGTGGTTCATTACGATTACGAATGTAAATTCATTATAACTTTCATTGACGATTTACTTAAATGTTAAAATTAACTCATATATTAGGTTCAGTTAATTTATTTAAAACTTAATTGACTTGGGTTTTTTCCATGCCATTTAAGAGAACACCTTAAAAAATATGTACCTTCCTATACGGAAGAGGAAATAAATGACGCGAAACGCTTTTGGGGCCTGTAATTGATATTGTCAAGTGTTAAGGATTATGTTTCATTGGTAAATCAAAATGTTGAAGATTCGAGTAAAAATTAAGTAGAAATTAGAGTCTTGTACTCGTAAGTGCTGAGCTATCAATACCTATTTACAAAGGCATTAAGGGTTCGAGGTAGTTTTTAGGGAAAAAACGGAACCCTATACTAAGGCTCCGCTGTCCGTCTGTCCGGCCGTCCGTCTGTCACCAAGCTGTATCTCATGAAATTTTCACAGATGATGTATTTAGGTTGCTGCTATAAAAACAAATACAAAAAAGTACAATAAATTAAATATTTAAGGGGGCTCCCATAAAATAAACGTGATTTTTTTGCCGTTTTTATAGAGATAATAGTTTTTATAGAGTCCCATTCGCACTTGGCTGGTTTTATAGGTATAATGGTACGGAACCCATCGTGCGCGAGTCCGACTCGTTTCTCAATAATAAGATTTTTTGTTATCTATCTGTTTTTTTTAATTTCCACCGCTTTATACTACTTTTATCTGTTAGTAGCATTCTGCTCGGGACTTCGTTCCCGGTGGAATTCGGAAAAATTATGTAGCCTATGTTACTCAGAGATAATGTAGCATCCTAATGGTGAAAGATTTTTTGAAATCGGTCCAGTAGTTTTTGAGTTTATTCGTTACATACGAAAATACAAATCTTTCCTCTTTATAATATTAGTGTAGGTAGATTAGTGTAGATGTGTCTATCTGTGAAAACTAAAAACCTTTTATTTTGAAATGCAGAAGATTTTTCGATTGTATTTTAACATAACATTTGAAGGTGTCTTTTTGATTTGGACCGCCATTCTGTGTCAATATATCAAAATAATCTATTGGATTCAAATAGTATAATAATTTGAAGCTATTCACAAGATCAAACAGTTTCAAAATCAACACAAACTGAACCCAAAATATGCAGACAAACTGTGGGTACATTAAAGTAAAGGGCACGTTCGCTTCCTGTCTCGGAACACTGTCGAAATGTTAATTTGCCGGAAATTAAAGTTGTTCTGCCCGCTACCCTTTGGTTTGGGTACACTTTTATTTAAAAATGTACTTTTGCGTTATGCCTTGCATGGTAATGCATGGATTTACCAAGACGGTCTTTTTCTATAGATACTGATGTTTTGCGATATATATATATATATATATATATATATATATATATATATATTTTTCAGTCATAATTAGATTCGATAAGCACCAAGTGTAATATTTGGTACATTTCTTCTTTGAATATCGCAAAATTCGTGTAATATTTTATAACATGGACCTATTAAACGAAATATTATTATGTGAAACAATCGTAGCCCAATGGTGAGGATAAGTAACCGACATGGAGGCAGAGATTCTGATGGGTAGCTGTTGGCGATTGACTACAGTCGTTAAACAAAGTCAGAGGCCAATTAGCCGTTTGAAAACTCTGTCACCAAGACTAGTCAAGTTCGACACATACTTGATTATACCTACACGATTGGAAAGGAAGGATTATTATGTGTGTTTGCTTTGACATATGTATATTGAAAGATGGATGTTGCTATGTTAGACGGGACATGTGACAGGTGACAGACAGGTTTTTTATCTCGTTGATATAAGATTATATCAGCGACCGATACTTAATCTGCACGAGATGAAGATATTTTGAAAGTTATCGGCTCTACAAGCATGTGTTATTTACACGTCTCCATCTTACCCAAACTAAGCAAGGCTTGTACTATTTTATTTTAACAAATTGCGAAACTTACAGCATTTAATATATTAACGGGACATAGAATACCTTAATTATCACAGAAGCCAACAAAGTTCCCACTAAAATCTATTACTTTACATACATTATTACATTACTATGTGTATATGATAATTTAAAACGTCACAGAACAATAAAATAATAAGTAAACAATTAACAGAATAACACATACGGGGTAGGCAGTGATCGATTACTCTCAAAACTTTTCGAAGTTGCAGGTATTAGATGTTTGGTCGTTTTTATTTATATACACTTTGCGTTAGAATTAAAAAATATCTTTGCTATACCAAAAGGTGTGATAACAAGATATATTATAAGTTTAAATATATTGTGGATCTTTCCATATATTATGGAAATAGAGTCAGTTGTTTAATGTCGGTATGTTATTCAATCCTTGGAGAAATGGTTCTCATATGATTTTTTTAACTATTTTTACCACATCTAATCTAATAGTTTTACCGAATAGTTTTCCATCATTTTATATCTATAAGTACTTGTAAATCAGAGATCAAACTGCATTATTAACAACATTTCATCCCCGCAAGCTTTACAGTCGTATAATCCATTTGCGACATTATTTAATCACGGCACGGGACCGATCGAGTGCGAAACACCTACTCATGTAATAGGATTGTCTAGTTATGTGGTCAGGATAATGTAGGTGTATCGAGCAAAATGTCGATGAACATTTATTTGCGGTTGCAATAGGAGAGATACTATCACGAGACTGTAGATGAGTGTACATCTGTATGTATTAAGTATACGAGAATACAATAGATGCGTTGAAAATATAACACTACAGCGTTAATACAGGGTGTATTGTATAGGACAGCTTAGCAAATACTTAAATGGTGGAGTCTACCCATAGCTATTATCAGCTATATATAAGTAATTATTTTTTCCCGGAAAACGTCATGTTAAGGGGTTTTCAAAATTTACCTACTTTGGCCCTACGCAACGTATCGTGAAACCGCGCCCCCGCGCCGCGCTGCTATCGGAGTGCGATGTACATTGCTGGTTTTCGTGTTTTACGTTGTTATGATTGATTTTTATTGCAAAATGGAGTGTATTCGATTAAATCATTAAATAACATGAAAAATAATTTAAATTTTCCATAGAAAAATTGCACTGGAAAATCGTTCAGCATGATTGTCTGAGTTCAAGGTTTCAGTTTTTGCTAAGCTGTCTTTTACACCCTGTATAATGTAATGGCCTACTAAGATTCGTTTTGAGATCTTGTCAAATGTCGATGAATATTTAATTGTGGTTACAAAGACAGAGACTTACTGCCGTCCTCAGAGACGAGTGAGTGTACATGTGTATAAAGTGTATGAAGGAAATACAATACGGATGCTTTTAAAATGTAACACTACTGCGTTAATACAATGGCCTTAGATACGCACGATCTTTGTTTGGGGTTGCAGTAAGAGAAAGCTACTGTCACGAGATAGTACATGGATATACCTGTTTATAGATCATGATTATCAAAGACACGGTACGTAAATGTCCAAATTCAAACGTAAAATAAATAAAAAGTACCAAAATAAGGTACATGGTGCCGTATTAGGCCGGTTGGTGTACAGACAATTAAATGCTCTACGGGCTAAAGAGAAGTAAAAGTTCAGTATGTGATTATAATTATAACACCTACTACCTATTCACATTACCTTACAATAGGTAGGCGTTATTCGTGTGTAGAAAATAGGTTTCCAACGGCATATTAGCAGGTCATAAACATAAAATAAGTATTTTCAAAAAAATTAATTACGTATTTAAATTCAGAAATTGGCCAAGACTAGAAGAAGATGATTTAATAAATATATCAACATATTGAATACCGACAAGCTCAATTAAATATTGTTAATTTTAGATCTAAGTTCTCACTAAGCAAAAATTCTGAATTTTATTTTTGTGAAATAAATTTTCTTTAACCCGAATATTTTATCTAAGCTTTTGTTATACCTAGCTTTCCTTTCGTTGATAAATGCCTTTGATAAAAACTTCACACATTCGAAACTCCACATAATGTTTTCTTTAGAATGTCCATTGGGACCATACAAAAGTTTCAAGAATATCTTAACCTTACTTATTTTAATTATTAATTATTGTTTGAGTCATCACAACAACGTTTTGATGTAAAGTAAGTTTTCTTTACATCGCAATAATGTTACAGATGAAATAAATCATGTCAAGTGTACTGATATGCTGATTTGCGTCACATATCCATATCAGTACTGAGTCACGGTGCAAAAATATAAATAAGTGAGGTGCTCTAACTGATATAATATCTGTTGAATATTGTGGTATTAAAAACTGTGTAATATAAATCATGTTATTAACCCATCAGTGCTTGTGTCCGCGTTATCAATTTATCAGATATCTACCTATATCGGAAGGATTGAAGAATATTAATAATGGTTTAGTTTAGTTTGATACGTATAATATGATGAATGGTTTAGTTAATTATCAGACAATAAACATTTATTTGTTTAAGGTTTTTATCTGATTATTTTTTATAACTACATTTATACATTTTATTTTAGTAATTTCAAATTGATATTCAATGTTGTTTCTAAATTTTGATATATTTTTTAATTTATTTTAATTTTGACATTTTTGATAATATACTTTTGTATTTTATTTATTTTCTTATTTTTATTTGACATTGTTTAAATTATTAATTGTAATTTTAATAATTTATATTTTTGACGATCATATTATGGGCTGAAATGACTAACATATTTTATTATAAACTTGACATTTGTAACTATATTATGAGATAAATAAATCTAATCTAATCTAATCTACAAGCATTTATTTGTATAAATATTGTGAGCATAAACCTCATTTTCATGGTATGCACAGTATCCCATACTTCCGAGACATTATTTTTCTTTCCGCTAGCGTAGAGTAGCGAAATAAGGTAATATTGCATAGAATCTCGAAGGATTAGATAAGAGATATTTAGGGATATAGTCTTAATAAATTATAATTTTAATTTTGTTTTGTTGTGAATAATAAAGAAATATTATTTAAACCTGCGAATTGAAGAATTTGCATGCATTGTGATCGCGTGGTTAAATTAAAAATATTTGGGAGAATTAGGCTTTTAAGTGGCTTTACATACCAAAAAAAGAAACTGTCTTGAAACCCCAGAAAATATTTGACATTTGAAATCTTCCTTGAAATGGCAAAAAAACACTTTTTCTGGGTTAATTAACGTGATTTTTCATACAGAGATAGATAGACCTAGAAAATGATAAGACAACCTGGAAAATGACATTGGCTATTTGTTTGTTTGTTTGCATTGAATGGGCTCCAAAACTACTAAACCGATTTGAAAAATTCTTTCACCCTTTGAATGTTACATTATCCCTGAGTAAAGGCTACATATTTTCTTGAATTCCCACGGGAACGAAGTCCCAGGCGGAATGAAATTATATAATTTATTATGTTTGATCATTCCAAAGTTCTTATTTCTGTATTATTTCAACCACAGCGATGAAAAATTTAATTACTGAGATAGATTTGAGCGTTTCTGTGGAGACGAGAGTTAATTAAATTTTAGAATGTCTAGTATTTGAAATGCGTCCGACGAGCAGGAGAGGTATGGATTACAGCAACTCGGTCTGATTTCTGTGTGGATTTTGTATTATATAGATTTATATATTTGTACTTTCTATATTCGTCGACTTCTGGCTATGCTTCCCCCAATGACATTAGGGGTAAACTTATCATACTTACAAGACTGGAGTTTTTGTAAAACTTGAAAACTATGCGCTGCTGGACTAGACTTTTAGGTTACTATGACTGCATATTTTAGTCAAATAAAATCTTTACTGATTCGGTTTTATAAGTACACTCTGCGACACTGCTTTTTCTGAAAGCTTCTGACAGAGAAGCTAATGCTAACAACAAAGGTTGACAATATTAATCTTATTTAATAAAACCTTTCGAACTTTATTTGCTTTAACTTTGGAAATGTAGTCGAAATGTTGTTTGCTTTATATTCATTTTGTATTATTTTAAAGAAAGTTATTATCTGTATTATCTTGTTAAAGTTTTAAGGTTATAGTTATAAGGTTAGTTACTATCACTTATCTATAAAAGCTTCATTGTTATCAGATAAGTCAGATCAAATAAGCTTACGTTACGAAAATAGGTTGACTGAACAGTCAAATTCTATACCTACAGCAAATCATGTACACAA
This sequence comes from Aproaerema taeniolella, assembly GCA_949987775.1. NCBI lineage: Eukaryota > Metazoa > Arthropoda > Insecta > Lepidoptera > Gelechiidae > Aproaerema > Aproaerema taeniolella. The sequence goes on from OX465260.1 coordinate 11,006,288, forward strand.
AATGTCATATGCGTATCTTAGGAGCAATGTAGTTAACAACCGCCTGAGCTATATGTACCTAGGTACAAATTAGACAGTAGTCACACCTGCGTATCCTGGGAGACAGTTCAATCCTCCTGGTAACATGACTTAGGATTACACCTCCTGTGTTACTGTGGTAAACACAGATTTACTTACATGCGTCTGTGTTTGTTTGACCGGACATGTTTGGATGGTGAGTGTGCACAAGTGTCTGGTTTATTGCTATTGTTTTATTGGTTATACCATTTCTAAGAGATTGAATTATGACATGAGGGTCAATCATTACATTAGATTTTTATTTTTCGCAAATGTTATAATCAAAGTGAAGTACAGTATTATTCTTGTCTAAATATTTGAACTTTTACCTGCGCCGGTGATAGAAACATAGAGTTTTTCTCTATCACAAATTATGTAAAGTTAATGTGACCACTGTCGAATTGTCTGTTTTTCTCTATATTTTGCTGGAGTCTCAAACGTCTTCGCTGCTACTTCTATTATGTAAAAAATATTTAATCTTGTTTTGTAATAAGTACTTCTCCTCTTTTTCTTCTTCAGCAGCTTTATGTTTCAGTTCAAAGTATTTAATAATAACCAATGCTTTTCTTTTTGCTATCTCTAATTCCCAATGGTTACGCCAGCATTGAAGTAAGAAAAGAGCTTTAAAAAGTCAATCAATTTATCATTAAAATCTTTCATAACTTCGTTTTGTTATCAAACATCAAAGTTTCTTCAAATTAATATTCAAAAGGGCTGGCCTTTATCGTTCATTTCGCGTCATTAAGTTTTCAAGCGCAGGACTAAATAAATCAAGCTGATTTTGGTCTTGAAGGCTTGGAATTAGGAGATTAACGAGCTACGACAGCTACAAGTAGTTAGGTTAAAGTGAATTGCTTGTTATTGTTTTAAATTTAATCAGCAATACTGTATAAAAGTTCGTTGTTTTGATAATTATTAAAAACTGTTTTGTTATTTGTATCGATAACTTGATCATGTTTTCTTTCATCGAAGGCACGTGAGCGCCACTCTGCTATTGATTTCGTTTTATCTAATTCGTGATCTTTTGAATTAATTTCAAAATGATTATCTTATTGAATGACTTATGTAAAGTAAAATAAATCTTTACTTTATATTACAAATGCGAAACTGTATTTGTTTGTTTGTCCTCCCTTTATATCCTAACGGAGAAACATAATTATTAATCTTTTTTGGAATAAGTATTTTTGAAAATAATGGGTAAAACAGCGCCGGCCTATATTCTAACACATCTGCCTCTTACCAAATTCTATTTCATTTTCTCAATACATCTCAAAATTGCAGACATAGCTTGATAAAATAATTAGCTATTGCACAAGGGGTCCTTTGTCGTTGGTAATTTTATCTATCCGCTCCAGTGGCCTGTGGGTTCCGTAGCTCATGCTAATCTGATTGGGGGCCATCATCAGAGGGAACTTAGTTTCAGCTGGTTTTTATAGAGCTAATAATGAAATTGATTGATCTGTCTTGATGATAGGAAAAGTTTCTTTCTGTCTTTTTACTTTTAACTTTTAAGTTCCGTCGCTTTATGAATGTAGGTAAGGTTGCTTGGGAGCTGTTTTTTTTTGCAAAATTGTTGAATAATTTTTTTTTATGTTTTGTGGGTAAATAAAGAGACAGAATGAGTGTTTTGTTCCAATTTGCCAGCTTTATAACCAATAATTTAATTTTTTGAGTTTACCCCGTTTAAAACCAAAGCAGGTAAAGTCTCAATAAAAGGCGTAAGTTAAACACAATTAAATAAGAGATCTCATCCTTTCAAAGATAATCAGTTAGAAGTAGCAACTGGTATAAGAAGTTCTGTTAAAGTTTTGAAATACCAAACCTTATGTCGAAGTGAAAAGTCTGTAAAGTTTACTTCGATCGCCACTAAAAGATAAATTTATAATATTAACAGCGTGTATGGAATAGCCAGACGCTGGTATTGAAACCCGTCACCAACACACTGTCTGCATAACTCAATATCGGAACTATGCATCGTTTCTATACTTACTTAATTAAATATTGGTATATTTAGGGTTTACTGCAGGGTGATTGGCTTTTGAATCCTTGATTAGTTTTGGTATTATCGTCAAGAAATTATTAGGAATTCATTCTCAAAAATCTTTAGAAAAAGATTCGTTAGGAAGCAAAAGTTTGTTAAAAGACAGCGATTATTGACTGTGGTGTTCAATATTACTCAAGCTATATTGAACGATTGAGGAAATTATATTTCATCAATTAGTTATTAGTGAAATGGGTAAATGTGTTAAATTATTAACTCAGGTGAATTAACCACACAAGTAACCAGACACATCAGGTAACCACACGAAATTACTTGGTATTGTCGAGTGTTTAAAGCTGGTTAACTAGTTTAGGAATATGTGATTATTTCCTCGAGTAGATTAGGTGTCTTAGTGGAGTATGATTTTCTGAGTGATTTATACATTTATATCAGCAGCGCAGTGTGATCAATGACCGTTGATTATCTTGCTAATTTTTTTTACTGGACGCCTTTTATTTGGAATGCTCTAGGTCAGTTGTAGAAACTTTCATTAAAGTTAAAGCTTCTTTAAATACAATGCTGTGTTCGTTTACGTAAACAAGACAAAAAGTAACAAGCGTTAACTTTAATGGACGTTTCTGCAACTGAACTATTAACAAGTTACCTGAAATTATACTTCTAAGTAGAAACCCTCTGTTGATCAATGGAACAAGCATTCACACAAATTACAATTCTCAAACTATTTACGGAGAAATTTCTTCTCGTGAATTGGTCATATTTTATCGAAGTTTCAGCACCGGCTTTACAAATGTATTGTGAAGAAATACTTAAACTGCTAAACTTGGCAACATTTCGCTCGGATATAATTAATGACCAGCGACGGTTTCATTTTGGGGGCAAAACAAAAAGATAATTGCGCCCAATTAATTTCAACTCCTTGCAAATGAGGGTGGATTCCCTTCATGACTGTACCCTTCGACATAGTGCCTATAAGGAGATACAGTAAAGGAGCTTACCCAAAATAGCTTAGTTAAAATGTATGGGATTAAGAGGCACAATAGAAAAGTTACGTGGTTTCTGACCACCCATACGTTTCAGAAACGTGATTTTGTCTAGGCCTCCAGTATTCTCTAACAAAATGTGACTTTGTCTAGGCCTCCAGGTCTAGTTAAGACACATGTAGCTCATGCAAGGACCAGGCTATTGCTTATAACTTTCAGGTCTCTGTATTAATTGTTAAAAACGCCATCATTTGGTCTTTGTAATCATTTTCTATGATCTTATTAATCTATGTAAGGCAAGTTTTTAAATTATTGCTACACAACAACATCAAGACCTGTTCTTGATATTTGTAGTTCGTCAATGCTTTCTATTGGGCTTACTGTAAAATTGTAGAGCTGTGCCTTTATTGGTTTTCGACGATATTTTGCTCGTCCGATTTGTTTAAGCACTTGGATATTGGATTTTCTTGGACACTCTCTGAGCGGTCGTTAGACAAATTTATATGGTCTGCTTCGGATGCTTTATTGCGGGTATTAAATTTACTCAGCAATAAAATCTCCCTTTGGCACTGGACAGCGGATGGCTTAAGAGAAATTAAATTTGGATCAAGTGGCCATTCGTTTTCGTTAATTGTAGCTTGGTTTGATTGCAGCAGCTTGTTCGAGACAATCTTTTCTGTCGTACCGTACCTTGTAGTCCTCACAGTGAAAGTAAACTATGTGTAGGTATTGTGAGAAAAAAAAACAAGAGTAATGGTGCCGGGGTAAAGTAAATTTCGCGGATTCCAATCTGGAAATTGGTAGGTATAGCGAGATAATTTTGTTTTAGCGAATTCATTCTGTAATTGATAATTATGTACCTATCAAGATACAATTTCACATTTTCTTTAGATATTAAAAAGAGAAATTATGTTATTACGAAAATGTATATTACAATAACTGTTATAAAGTTTTAAATCCGATGCAATGATTTTCAAACAATATTTTAAATATTTGATTTCCTTTTGTTACAGGCGGCACTCTGTGCAGACTACAGTGTTCCCGTGGACTGCGTTCAAGCTGGCCCTGCACCTCGTCCCAGCTCCTTCCATGAAATATCTGCACCTAAAGTAAGTAGACAGACGGGTTTATATCGCCACTGAATAACTGCTTCAGCACCCTGCAGCATCCAACGTTGTCCGGCAAAGAAGTTTTTGTTCATCGACAACGAGGTGACGTCGAGGCAGACCCAAGAAATGATAGCATGAGTAGACCTGGTCACCTATAACAAGACTTGGATAGCCCTGACCTAGGATCACTAGCAATGGAAAGGGCTTCAGTCCAGTAGCACACTACTGGGATTCGAGACTCAGATGGATCACAATCCATCTGAGTCTCGAATCCCACTAGAGGAACAACTCCCACCTGGACGCAATTACCGTAGCCAACGTGGAGGTCGTTAAATCGACTCCGGATTCAAGTCGGTCGATGCAAGGAAAACCTGTGCAAGTGGGGGTATAGTACAGAAAATAATTGCGAATATGGTTTCTCCCCTCAGACAATGGCGCATATTATGTCAATTCCGACTGCCTGTACTCGTAAAGACCTGTACAATGCCACAAATAACGCTGTACGCGTGGCTAGTAATATTTGAAATTTAGCCATATGACCGGCTCGATAAGAAGATGAAGATAGGCTAGAAAAAAATACTTGTTTCATTAAAATATTTAATAGAAATCATTCATTAGGAAGTAACATATTAATACCGGATCTATGCGGCTTTTATGGGATTGACTTCATGGTACTGATTGTAATTTTTAAGCATCACAAGATGTGAAATACCTACATATTCTCCGCATTACTAAGCACATTTATTACCGCCACTCCTGCAAACGAATGGAATAATTTATGAAGTTTTGGGAAATACTAATTCATTAACTTGAATTAAAGATGCCTCGCCTACCTGAATCACCACGGGTCACTATATTCGTCCTGTGGTGAGGTCATGCCGTATTTATGTTGTAAGTGGAGCTGTTAAGGTGCTTTAAGTGGTTGAAAGGCAGTGTTTGTATGGGAGTGGTCTGTTCTAAGGCATGATTTCTTTTTGACGATATTTTTTTAAGGAAGAGTTATTAGGATTTTATGTTGCCAGCTAGTCAGGTTTGCAAACTAGTCATGTTTGCAAGTAGACAGTACCGAATTCTTTTACTACCTTTTTTTCTTCTTTACTATTCAAGTAAAGTAACCACAATTAATTATCATTCACTAGTGACTGTCTCATTGCTTTGATATTATTCTCAAGCTTAGTGGAAACCACGATAGAACGCTCTGATAAACTACAAGAGACCTTGAGACTTAAGGTAGATATTAAAATAAAATTAGTGTACTATCAATTATACATTTGTTAATTTTATGTGCCGAATTCCTCAAAGTGCAAAGAGGTCAACAAAAATTACGAACTGAGTCGGTTTTGTGATAAGATACTCAAAACAGACACTCCTTAAAATCACAGCTGCTTAAAGAGACATAAAATATACTTTAGCCATGTTGTCATGAGCTTTCTGTTTAATCGTATAAACTAACTCTGGGGTAGCTTGACGAACTGTTCACTGTACAATTTCTGTACAATTTGTCGAGTCTTGCGACTGTACAATTTACCCAGTACTTGTAAGTTACAATAATTATAACCTTAATTTTATTAAGGCTTGTCATAATATGTGTTATGTATATGTTGTAGTTAGCAATGTACGGAAAATTTCAATTTTATGTTACATTGTTTTAAGCAAATCATGTTAGTTTCTTAGTGTTTTATTAAATACTAGCATCCCGCTCGGGACTTCGTTCCCGTGGGAATTTGGGAAAATTATGTAGCCTATGTTACTCAAGGATAATGTAGCATCCTAAAGGTGAAAGAATTTTTGACCTCGGTCCAGTAGTTTTTAAGTTTATTCGTTACATACAAAAATACAAACATACAAAAATAGAAATCTTTCCTCTTTGTAATATGAATATAGAAATAAAAAAATCTGAAGATACCCGACCGGTTCACCCAAACGGTCTCGTACTTACACCATATGACACCCACTATCACCCACTAGTGACAGTGAAAGTATGCCAAAGTATGCGTTACTCATACCTTCCTTATAAGTGATTCTCACGATGCAATAAATTACTTGAACTTCCTGTGAGCATTAAATTATGTGTACGAATGTACATGAATTAAACCTTTTATGGAAGGTACAGTATTAAAATAACTTATTCGACTAAATACATGAAACTTTAACATCCTACAATTGTGCTACCAAATACCAATATTACTTATCAAACTCATCATGAACGTAAATGGATTTTGATAAAACTCTAAAATATGAATAAAATATAACAGATAATTTATTTTGAAACTAGCTTTCCGTCCGCGGCTCCGCCCGTGTCACGGTAATACAGGTTATATCGTGCCCAACTGTGGGATAAAATGTAGCCTATCTTTGTACCAAATTTCATCCAAATCGATGCAGTAGTTTACGCGTGAAAGACGGACAGACAGACAGACAGACAGAGATACTTTTGCATTTATAATATTAAGTTAGGATTAGGATGATTCAAAAAATGATTCAGGTTTTAAGTAGGTATCCGAAACTAATTTTATTAATAAATAGGTAATTTGTATTTAGTAATGTATACTCAAAACAAATATAATAGGACATGTTGATGGTTTTAGATATTTAATTAATTTCATAATTTCTATTTTATGATTGATTCTAATGGCAAAGATTGCCAGATCTCTAACCATTTTGTCATGTTTTAACAATGATTTTTATTAAAATAAAATAATGTAAGGAATTACTAGATAAATAACAGCAAACCTTATACCCAAGTTAATCACCAAACTACTGTCAAAATTTTAATTAAATTATTGTTATTGACATATTGCAGGTTCATATAAAAAAAGAACTAAGATTTTTAATTCGGTAAAAAAGACAACAATGAATAAAATTGGGCATTCACAGTGACCTTTCAAGAACGTAAAGTTGTAGTGTTAAGACACAGTATGAGTCACGAAGTCATTCACCCGATGATGGTATCATGGCTAGAGTACTATCATTACCTTTTTACGGATATATGGTCGACTAGCTCTTAGATATATCACCGGAAAATTTTTAAAACCACTATGTTTTAATATCATTAGTCAATTATAATCACCCGTGACATTACAATTTGCCCAGTAAAATTACAATTCCCCACGAAACATTAAGAGCCGCCTGCATGAAATTAGGGTAAGTTAGGCTATGTTAGGTAAGGTTGGTTAAGTTGCATTAATATTATAAAAAAGGTCCGTTAATGAGAAAAAAAATTGAGGCTGTTCACAAAGTACCGAGCGATCATAATCTTACTAAGTAAGTCAAATTACAATATTACGGGTTTGACAATGTTACGGTGACAAATACACGTATAATGGCTTACAATTCTGCCTCTGCATAGAGAATTCGTAGGTTCAATTCTAGACCGGGGTAAATGTTTGAGTAAAAAGCTCAAGTTTTGTTTTCGGGTCTGCGACAGTTCATATTAGTCCAAAGAGTCCCCCGATACAAAGGAACTACTTTAGTTAGTTTAGCCAATGAGTATGTGGCGTTCATGCACACTTTGCCTATAGGTTCCTACGCGATAAGAAAAAATGATTTTCTTTTACTTTCCGTAACATCCAGTGGATTATTTTATTAACTTAAAACTCTGTTAGTGCGTACACGCACTCAAATGTTCCTATTGTGATAGGCAGGATATCAAGTAACCTCGAAGATGCTGTAGTATAAGGGCGGCCAATCTTTAAATCACACCGAACCTTATATACAATTTTAGTTACTTACTAACTTAAAAATGCAATTATAATTTCAGTTTTGAATGTACAGGGCCAGCGCATTTTCATTGCAAAACCGCTCTTATCACAACAGCAATGAGTGCAAGCGTGTCGTAACCTGAGTTGCTGCCATCCGTACAAAACAATAATTTCACAACTTTTTTTATATCTCTTTCGTCTTCGGTCTAATGGACATGACTTTTTTCGGACACAAGTTTCGGATATGCTCCTCTCTCAACTCTAAACACGAAGTCGGTCACTTGTTCACATGGCTTGTATCCTTTTTAAAGATTGTAAGTTGTGAGTCATGTTTTAAGTCAAATGTTTACTTGACTAATGATGTAAATACCTACTTATGCGTTCGCGTTCCTGTGGAGAAGTTTGTGGGTATTAATTGATTCATTATAAAGTATTCAGAAGATGAGGTCATTTCTAACCTCAAAGTGGAAGAATGTCGATGACTTAAAGGTAAAAGCACGTAAATGACGAAAGTGCGGTCTTCAGGACGGAGAACATCAAAGTGGTTTGGGTCAATAGTGAGTAAGCAGGTTTTTTCATTGCTGAGTCGAGTAATAATTACAGAGAATTATAAAGTTGTCATTAGTTGCAGCGTCATAAAATTTTTTTGGGTTCTGACTTTTGACTTACTTTGTTTTTATTTTTTGGGTTCTTATGTTTATAAAAATATATATTATCAGTTAGGCCCTATTATACGGCCGGTTTGGTCGAGTGGTAGTGACGCTGCCTCTTGATCGGCGGGTCCTGGGTTCGATCCCCAGTCGGGGCAAACATTTGTGTAAAAAGCAGATGTTTGTTCTCGGGTCATGGCTGTTTGTGTTTGTCTTTATGTGTGTTCCAAGGGACCCACAAGGGAAACCGTAGTGTGGGCCTTTGAGTGTGTAGCGTTTATTTATTTATTATTTATATGCTGCGTAAGTAAGTCTTATACTGACTTTAAATTTGTGAATCCTTTCGAATTGTAACCTCAATTAATTCAGTAATAATAAAAGTACTTGACCTTAAAGGTGTACTTACAAAGTACATGTAATTTTTAATTTTTTTAGGGTGCCGTACCCAAAGGGAAAAACGGGAGCCTATTACTAAGGCTCCGCTGTTCGTCCATCCGTCCGTCCGTCTGTGACCAGGCTGTATCTCATGAACCGTGATAGTAAGACAGTATAAATTTTCACAGATGATTTATTACTATTGGTCCTATAACAACAAATACTAAAAACCAGAATAAAATAAATATTTAAGGGGGCTCCCATATAAAAAACGTGATTTTTTTTGCTCGTTTTTATAGATAAGTCTGTCCGAGGCTCTCATGAACCATTATAGTTAGACAGTTGAAATTTTCACAGATGATGTATCTCGGTTGCTGCTATAACAACAAATACTAAAAAGTAGAATAAATGAAATATTTAAGGGGGTTCCCATACAACAAACCTATTCTTTTTGCCGCTTTTATAGAGTTATTAATGGGTTTTATAGAGTCCGACTCGCACTTGGCCAGTTTATTTATTTTACATTACTATTATTAAATTGGTACTTTAAATTAGTAAGCGAAACTATAGGAAGCATAATTCCCATTAAATTACAATTTTTCTCAGGGAACCTATTTATGAAATTCACAAAAAAAAACCACTTTTAAGTTGCATGGAGAAGCGAAAAATTTAAATGTACAGTCGGCAAAAATGTGGTCTACCTCCCTAAGGTTGAAATTCATTTGTGTGACATAAAGCAGCAAGGTTGATTTTCCCTCGCAATAATGAATTGACAGTTTCTGATATGTCATCTCATTATAACTGCATCATAATACTATAACGTCATAATTCTATCTCTTTCTTTTTTACAATCTGATAGACCACTTTCTTCGCCGACCGTACCTAAGATCGATGGACAAGTTATTCAAAACTTGATTTGTATGCCAAAAAGTTAACTTGGGAAAACATAATTACACTATTCATTCAATATCTTTTGACTAACTCATATAAGATCTATTCTGTTTACGCTAAACTGGAACTGAAACACAAACATAGAATAGCCCAACTGCCAACTTATACCGGCTTATTCTCTATATGAGACTTGCAATAAATATTTGTACGAATACATCTTGAATGAACAAATATTTTAGTATGTATTTAATGTAACTTTGACTTATTTTATTGTAACATTATGCTACAAGTGTGCTAAGTTGGATATTACATTAGAGGCGAGTTTAGAGCCCGAGCCAAAGGCGAGGCCTCAATGGAGCCGAGAATGTAATATTCAATGCGCACGCGTGTCATACGACGTTTTTCAACACATTTGCGAGGAAAGAAAGAAATAAAAACTTTCCTTTGATATTGACGGCAACAAGCTATCACTTGCATGTTGCGCCTCGGAAAGTATTTCTGGCGGTGTACCCACGTATGTTTCCTATCTGCACTTGAAGAAGACATTTTTTGTGTTGTATTTCTGACAATAATAACAATCTGATGAAAACAAATGCCGTTTGTGAAAACCAAGTGAAAACATCTGAAAAGAGGCGCGATTATTTTTTTCTTTTTTCGCTCGCAAAATGAGATTCACACTGACAAGTATGCCGTACAGCCAAATAATAAAAAAATACTTAACTATATATTTTCACGTTTTAGCATAAATTAATGATAATTTTCTGTTAGATTTAAATAATTTAGTGGAATTATATTTTTATTTACAAATATGTAGTTTAATATTTACACTTAATTTTAAATATAAAATAAGATCTGAGCTCTTTGCTGAAATTAAGAAAAAAAAACCATTACGTACTAGTGCTTTATTTTTATTACTCACGGGCTGGGTAATACATATCATTATGAACCTTAAAACAATGACATAAGACCCACTTTATGAGCAAATGTGTTGAAAAGTAACATACTGAATGTTCTATGAAATAAAGCTATTTTTTATTTGAATTCCTATTGTGGGCGAAAGGCTGACAACCTATCACAAATAATAGGTCTTTACCTATGAAATTGAACAGCTATTACTAAAATTGTAATAGCTGTTCACGGAGATATTGAGTCAAATTGAGTCAAATTAATACATATTTACTAGGTATAGATCTATTTCCTGAAAAAGAAGCTCAAATATAGCTCGTTTCATCCGTTGCCTGTTTCATTGCTTATTTTTGCTGTACCGTTGTTACAGTTTCAACTTTCAATAAACTAAGTATGATGAAAATTAATTTAATGTTGTCCAAACCTTCCCACAAACTTTTGCTAAATTTTGATTTCGCATTCCCGTGGAAAATCCAAAAACGTTAGTATGGAAAAGCAATTTCATAGGTAAAGACCTATTATACTTATACATATCTAGCCTAATAAAAATACTCAAAATAATTGACTGTGGGGTTAAATAGGTCCAAATGAAACTCCGCCTACTCGTAGGGACTATACAGGGCTTTAGGTAAATCTCTTTCAACCTCTCGGGTGGTAAATCAGTTCATGAAACTGAAAAACTTGCCCAAGGAACATAGGTCGAAATACGAAAAAAATTTTTTAGTTCCCATACAAACTGCATCAGCTGATAGCGCATTTTGTATGGGAAGTCAATTTTTTTTTTCATACTTCGACCTTTGTTCCTTGGGAAAATTGTTCAGTTTCATTTACTGACTCACCACGCGACAGGTTGAAAGAGATTTACCTAAAGCCCTGTAGAATCACGTGTTTTATACAATTATAGAAGAGTTTTAAGTAAGTATTTAAAGTGATATGACAGCGTGATTTATCACATCATTTAGCTCGGCTTCTTAAACTGTGAGTTATAATCATAATCCGCCTCCTAAATAATCTTTTTACTCTCACTTTATGGGGCCTAATTACAATGTTTCTTTATTACTCTGGTTTTAACGCCCGTTGTTTATTGTCGTCCTTGACCTTTTTAACTTTAAAAAGATAAACAGCCAAAAGATAAATTAATGGAAGTTAAGTACCTTTACAGTAGAGCACGTGTGCAAAAGTTTATCTTAGTGTGAACTAAAACTAACTACTTACTTTTTTAAATGCCTAATCGCAAACCCTATATAAGGTTCAACTTAAAAAGCTGGAATTCGACGCAGGGATGGTGTAAGCAGGGAATAGTTTTATACTTTGAAATTTCTATACCTAGTAAAAAAGTCTCGTACGTCTTCTAATTTTAAAAATTGGGTTCGGCATTGCCGTTAGGAATGCAGAATAGAGTCTGGCCATCGAAAGCTGTCTACGAAAAATGACGGCAGAATTAAAAAATCGTCCTCTGAAAACTGTTTTCTACATATAAATCCACACTTTTAACCTAACCTAACAAAAAGAAAAAAATCAAATCAAATTAGTAGAAAATAAAATAGTATTAACTCCGTTTATTCAGTGTATACTCATTGTTTTCGGAGAACGAATTTTAAATCTGCCGCCGTTTCTCGTGGAGCTTTCGTTGGCCAGAAGAGTTTGAGATGAGTTCCTAGAGAGGAATCTTAGGATAAGTTTATATCTAGCAAAGAAATTTTAGTCTCATGGATGGTCTAGTTCAATCCAACTTTTACTTCATAAAAAATAGCAATTTCATCCATTTTAAGATAAAAATTTGACGGTCGGTTTAGTCGGTTGGTAGTGGCGTTGTAGCCTGGGATTGATTCCCGGTCGGGGTAAAGGTTTGTGTTTGTGTCTGTCTGTCTTTGTGCATGTTCTAAGGGACCCACGACAAAAGGGAAACCCTTAGTGTGGGCTTTTGACTGTATAGCGTCTGTTTATAAGAAAATAATTAGTAAAGAATGCGCCACTTGTGTTTTTGCACAAAGTAAGTCCGAAGTTTAATTATCAATAGGAACTGGCTAGTACTTTCAAAGAAACGAAAATATGCAAAATAACCTTTGCCCAACAGTAGAACAAGAAGGCTAGAAAAAAAGGACGTAAATCAAATGGCATTGGCACCTCGTAATAATGTAATATCAAATTACAAACCTATGAATAGGCCTAGTAACACGTGTACCTGAGTCACCTTCATTCATACTTCGTTAATACATGTTTTGAATTTTAATCGTTAAACGATTACAATATTATAAGTCACTCGGATTAATCATCAAGTAATAAAACAATCGGTTGAACCGTTGATCCTAGTGAGTCAGAGTGAGTCAATTATTCTTCATCCCTAACTAGCTCACTAATTGTGGTTAACAATAACATGTAGTTGTAGAAGGGCCAAGCATTACGCCTTGACATTTTAAATTGTGCAACTTAACAGCTGCAAAATTTTTCAACGTCATATACTAAACGCACAAAAATATTTTTCGAGGCAATGACCAAGACACCGTGATGCTACCGATTTGACCTATTAGTAGGACGGTGGTAGGACCACTATACAGGGTGTTAAGTAATTTGATCTTATCTTCTCAGGTGGTGAATCAGCCCATGAAACTGAACAACTTTTCCTACGAACAAATGCTGAAATACGAAAAAAAATTTTTTTTCTTCCCATTCAAAATGATTTATCAGCTGATGCAATTTGTATGGGAAGTTTTTTTTTTGTATTTTGTCATTTGTTCTTAGGAAAAGTTGTTCAGTTTCATGAGCTGATTCACCACCCGAGAGGATAAGATCGAATTACTTAACACCCTGTACATATACTTGTAAAATAAAATAGAAAAAAATCTTTATTTTATAGGATATTCATGATGCCACTTAAAACAAGTCAAGATTACAATGAAATACATACAAACATACATTAAACGATTTAAATACATACATACGCATTCGTTCTTTTGACCCTACTGACTCTACGCCTATTCGCAAAGGTGCAATCTTCCTCAGAGAAGAACAGGCAAGAAACTCTAAGGTTGCTCTTTTAAATCGCATCACAAATTTTGTTATTACTAATTTATGTAGAATTGACAACTTCAGTTACCTAAGTTATGAAATCTCGTCCTACCTTTGAGATACCATTACGTGATGACGACTTAAAGGGGATAAGAAATTTTTTATGCATCCCAAGCATGGTATAAAGTTACTTGTTTAGGAGAGTGACTTAATTTTCAACCGACTTCAAAAAAGGAGGAGGTTCTTAATTCGACTGTATTTTTTTTTGTATATTTGTTACGCGATTACTCCGGCAATTGTAAACCGATTTGAATAATTCTTTATTTGTTCGAAAGAGTATACTCCTGAAGAGGTCCCATATAAATTTTATCAAAAATGATTCAGCGCTTTAAAAAAAAAACAACAAAAACAAAAAATACTACAAACTAGAACATCATCTAAATAAATGAATGACATTTCTGCTTGTAGTTATCTGCTAATAAGCATTGTAGTCCACAAAAAATACTAGATATCTACTTTGGGCGAACTGTTAGGATTGAAGTCGGTGACTCATACGTTTTTAACGTGGAAAATTATATAGTAAATGCTTGTATTACGCAGTAACATACATTTAATCTCTGATACAAACAGAAGAGCTGCAAGTTATGTTGTAGTTAAACAAGAATATCTTATCAGTAGATCATCTTTGTTATTTTTTTTTTATTATAAGATGGGTTAACTCTTGACCTCAATCTTGACCATGAGGTCAAAGATGAGGTCGACGATGGAGCAAGTTAACCCAGAAAATGCCTATAAAGGCACTGGTACTCCCACGCACCGACGTAACACAGCAAGCTGTTTGGCGGCGGACTTCGGTAGGAGGGTGGTCGCGAACCAGACGGCCCTTTACAGAGCCCACCACACCGCATGAGACCATAGGACGACACCTCAGATTCATTAAAAAAATGAAGTGTCGTTGCCTGGGATGGATTACTAGGAGGCAGGTCTCATTTGTGTTTCCTTAGTCGCCTCAATTCAATTCAATTCATTGTTTTTTGTTTGGTGGCGCACTTAGTAGATCATTTTTGTTTGCACACTTAGCTCTAATTATTTGAATATTTAATATTTTATAAAAAAATATGTAGTCACTACAGCTTGTCCTAAGTAAATAAAAAAAAAACAATATCTGAGTATTTTAATCAAAATTAAAAAAATATAGAATGGTGAAATGGCGAACATGAAGTGAAGAAACCCTTTACGGGTTATAGTGCATCAGAGCCTCGTCTATTGTTCAGTAGGGTGCACTGCTGGCAGATGAAGATAACGATTTTGGAGGACTAAGATTTTATGACCCCACATACCCTATCAGTGTTATTTAACAAGTTAAAACACAGTTGCGGAGACGTGCTGTAACTTTCCGTCTTGTTGACGTAAACGAGGACGGCATTACATTTAAAGGAGCTTTAACTCTGATGAATGATTGCACATGACGGTAAGAATCGTAATGTAACTGCTATACAAACGTACATACAACAAATATAATCACTGCATTGTTGAGCAGTAAAGTTTCTTATCTCGAGACTTTGTTTTTCAAACAATCTACATTGTTCTGTATTTATTTCCAAACAAGTCATTATTGCTTCCTTACGAAGTTGGTTGACACATAAAACAGTTATTCTCTGTTTGGGGGTGTGTCATGTCATGGTTTTGAAATACTTACTTATTATTACGTTATTATGTAATAGCTGTAACAGTAAGTTACTTCGTCATCGTCTAGACATGCTATTTTTT
The DNA here is from genome assembly GCA_949987775.1 of Aproaerema taeniolella. Lineage (NCBI taxonomy): Eukaryota > Metazoa > Arthropoda > Insecta > Lepidoptera > Gelechiidae > Aproaerema > Aproaerema taeniolella. Next base: position 11,021,738 of record OX465260.1, read on the forward strand.
CATTGAACTCTAGCGGTTTGTTATAATTATTTATTTTATGATTAGGAATGAATCAGGTTCTGTGATTGCAGTTAGCTTAGTCAGGTTAAGTTTTAGTTATGCTGATTTGGTTTTAGTTATTATTCTTTGCTAAATGGTTTTTCTGAAACTTTGTTTTGTCTATGCTACGTCGTTTAGCCTATGATTCAGTTGGTAGCATATTAAAAGTGTAAAGATACAAAAATAAAACTCAGGAATTACTATCCTGTTGGACTGTTACATTGTTGAAGCTACGATGTCAAGAATGAACAAAGAAACACATTATATAGGACTTTTTTAATTTATTCGGTCTTTTATGATTATTTTTAATTAAAGAAAGAATTACAAAAGTTTTCTTTTAAAACTGAAGTCTAATCGACAACGAGACTGACGTTTTAACGTGTCCGGAAACGATCTTTATTAATTACCACTATGACCACCCATCAAAATTCCCTGCCCTGCATACTTTGCTCAACCGCACTGATTAATTCTAATCAATGATCCACTAGGCCCCAAGTGCTTCTAAAACCAGCGACATTCGTCAACGCTTGAAGTAGAACTCGCGTATCTCTGCCTAGCTCCTTTCAAAATGAAGGCGTCATATTTCTATGTATGTCAATGATAGTGATGATAAGCAATTATATCATTCCCGTTTTTTGTAATTGATGTTTGTGTCTCTTCCATTCTAAGGTCAAAAGTTCTCCGGCATTGACGCAAGTAACTGTTTACTTATCGATAAATAAATAAAATAAAAATTCCATTCAAACACTAGCCGAATTAGCACTTGTTTTATTATTATTACGTATCAGGATAATGACTTTAGGTGCTATTACTCACTGAAACTGAAGATGACTCATCATTTCTGACGTCACAACGACATATTTGTGAACTTTGACGTAAGTATCCATCGTCATTCACTTGGTTATGCATTTTTATAAGACTTTTATATGGTTTCTTACGTCTTTAACATCAAGGTTGTCGTTTAGGGATTTTGTGATATTAGAATAGAAAGGTCACGGGTGTCTTACAGTTTATCAATTAAGAAAAGGTATTGTTTTTAAAGAACTTTGTTACCTCATTGCTAGTCAACTTAAGCAAGAACTACCTTAATTGCCATGTATGGCGAAAAATTCTGAAAAATACCCCGGTGTTCATAATTTACCACGTGGCCTTAGGGTTCTTTAAAGTACTCTGTGACCATACTTAATATTTTATGATATTGCCCATGTACATAATGTCAACTTTAGACACACGGTATTGTTATGTGTGTGCGTAATAGATGGATTTTCACGAAAACTTTGGCATAGCTAACTGGAAAAATTAACTTAAAATTTGAGCACCTTGATTTTAAAAAAATTGGCTCTGTAAACGTGATGAATAAATGAAACCAAAAGTTACACACGAAAGTAAAAACAACGTTCTGCAACATCACAGAATACTTAATAGTACGGGGGTAACATTTAAATGTATATATGTATGGATCTTTGGCTTGAAATAAAGAATTTAATTTTATTATTGTAGCAACTACAAGGATGGGATGGCAATTAACTTTTAGTACAAATGCAGCATTCAACTATGACTCATTTAAACTTACTCATTTTTTATGGAATTTTTAAGTGTTGGTGACTCATTTTATTAAAAATTAAGTTTTGGGGCACGTCTGCAACGGTTTGCCCCTAACCCATGTTAGTGCATGACTATTAACAAATATGGCAATATACATATATGCTTAGTAAAAAGGCGGAAGACTTAAAGATAAGAATTGGCATATATTAAATATTTTTCAAATTGAATTAACCTAAATTAGTCAAGATCAATTAAGTCTACCAAGGATATGAATATTATAATTATGGGAGTATTTCTTTGTGAAATAGGTTAACAATTTTATCAATTACCCTTGTTTATGCACCTGAGTAAAAACAAATACATCTAAATAGCTAAAGGTGAATAAATATAAACATGTACAAGTACAAAACAATGCAATTTAAATATAAATGCACAAGAAGACAATACAAGTTGTTTTATCGAACCCTACAACACATAGCGATCGTAAGGTTGTTTGTTTTTGTTTTATGTTTCTGTTTTGAATTATTATTGTATTTATGTGTGTGCCTGTTCTTTAAGTTAAGGAAGTTGTTTAGTTTCATGGACTAATTAACCACCCGAGAGGTTGAAGGAGATTTACCTAAAGCCCTGTATATGCGATAACTTGTACTGAATGACGTTTATAAGAGATGATTCCCAAATAAGGGCCAGGAGGAGAAAGGAGAGGGAGTACCAACTTTTATTTTCTATATATGGGACATAGCTTTAGATAGAGTTGGTTTCTCCAATTAGATATCCATCCAAGCTTCTTGTCTGCTGATGATAAGCTCAAAATTCGGATTTCAATAATCTACTTTATTTTATTTATTTATGACACGAATAACAAAATAAAATAAAATTACAAACAGAAATAAGACACAAAAGGTTAGCTTATCTCTAAAAAGAAATTTCTTCCAGAAAACCCGAGCCACGGAAAGTTGATCTGAATGCCAGATATAGAGTTTATAAAATACCTAATATACCTACATAAACTATACTATAATTAAAATCAATACTTCTTCTTCTTTTTATCGTGTCGACCAAGGCTAAATTTTTGTGGACCTGTACTCAGCCACGTGGATTGCGTTAACTGTGGCTTTGTAGAGGTCTTCGTAAGTACAGAAGTATATAAGTTTGTAGTAACCAATACATATATAACATTTACTAAAAAATATATGATTAAAAAAATTGCCTATTGCAGGGAAATAGGTGCTCTTCTCTACGCTTAAATGCAGCCAGCGAAGGACTGTCTCGGACAGGCAGTGGTAGACTTTAAAATATGCACGGTATGCTACTTTCAACAAAAAATTGTACAATAACATGTTATGTACTTTAACTGTAAAAACACAGCTGCACAATTCGGCAGCTGTTCAAGTTCCGCTTGAATTCCCTCACTTGTCCAAACCCCGATGAAACGTCAAAGAAGGAACACCTGCGTCAAAATGAGTCATTTAGTTCACATGAGCACCTCCTGGCTCCGGCCATATGTGACCTACCGGAACACAGGGAACCCCGTGACTCATGTACCCAAATCATTATTAATATAGTTAGGGTTGATCGACATTGCAAGCCACATGAGTCACTTTTCGAAAACATCGCCTACACTGAAACATCTGTCATTTGAAAGACCAATGACCTTAATGAGTAAGTACTTAAATGACACTGCAAAAATAATTGCAGTTTTAACATGATAAGTTATCAAAGAGAGACTTTGTAACATACTTACGCACCACCGCTGGCTTAGGTAAATAAACATAATAAAAATGTATTTAAGTATATTTTAGTTTCTTCATATGTATTTATTGTAAACTCAAATGGAGAGTATATAATCTGTTGAAAATGTAAAATAAGTATTAAAAATATAAATTATAATAAGACAAGGGCACGGACATCAAGTCTGTGGATGAAAAATTAAGTGTAATAAAAAAATAAAAAAAAAAACATACTTACGTTCACGCCTATAATCCTTATCGGGGTAGGAAGAGCATCAGTGCTTTTAAAACCTCATGATGCTACCTACGTTTGACATAAATTCAGAGGGTTATTAGATGAAATATGATGTCAGTGGTGAGAGGTTGTCAGCTGTTTACTCATACATAATACAGCAAAACCCTCGCGTCCCACTTACTGACTTTTATAGTATGCCTCGGAAGAGTAGGCAGCTGGCACATTCTTTGTTTTTCTTTTACTCCCAGTCCAGCATAGAAGTAACCTTTCAACCTTTCAAATAAGTCAAGAAGCGTAAAAAATAATAAATTTTACGCTTACTTCGCTATACGATTTAGTCAGCAAGAAAACTGCGGTTGGCATGCATAAACGTCTCATTAACAGTCGTAAACAACTGGTTAGAAGTGCAGCGTGATTTAGCTAGTACATATGCTAATTGATTGACCTAGCTACTGGAGTGAATCATGGTAAGAACTGCGAAGTATTGATTGTACGCTTTAGATTAGATACGCGTTAGATTAGATAAAACCTATTAGAGCTCCGTTGAGAAAAAAGACAGACTTTTATGTCTATAATCATTTACTTAACGCTGTTTTTAAACTGTCATAAATAGTAGAAGATAAGTTTTGGATTAGATCAAGCCCAAAGTGAAAACAACGCAGTCAAGTGTCGAAATAACAACGCCAGAGAACGAGCAAGCATTTTTTCGTGGTGCCTTCGCTTTAACTTATTTTTTCCATGTCTATGGCCTTCGCGCAATAAAAGTGTAGTTTTACCGTCATCGGATTGGCGTCACACGCGAGTTTGTCGCGGGCCATGCTAGCTATGCTAGCGTATTAAAAAAGCTGACAAATTGAGTGAAGTTAATTGTGATAGATAACTGGCTGACGAGATATAACTTAAATTAGAATCTATAGAAAAACACAAATAGAAAATTATTAAGTAGGATCAACAATTTTTCAACAATGTGTTATAAATGAATGTAGATATAGAGTCGAATTTTAACAAAATAGAAGCCTTAAAAACATTTTTTTTGTTACTAGTGCTAAATACAATATTATGCAATTTTGGACGTTCCTTATAGTAAATATTAACTAACAAAAAGAAAAAAAACTTGAGTGGTAAAGTAACAACTACCAAGCAATAAGTCTAATTGGAAAATAAATGAATCACATTTCCAACTGAAAATGAAGAGCCAGGAAAATCCCTTTAATGAACTAACACTGACCTAAAACCATCAAATAAATATCAATCAACAATAGAATGTAAATAAACCCATCCATTAACGAGTACGTCAGAATGACACATTCTTTTCATAACTGACAATTCATTCTGTCATTTGTTATTCAGAATCTGCCCGTTGTGATGTCATTGAAAGCTCTTCCATTCAGTCGAATGCCTACCTGACTCCATCAGTACATTCACCCTGAGGAACTTAGATCATCTTGTAAGATCACCGCTACCTAATTAAGGTGTTGTTGTGTAGGTAGTACCTACTTCGTATCTTGTGAGTTCGATTTTTTTCTTACATAGTTCTATTTTAAGATGAAGTATTCCTTTATTAGAAAATATTACGTCATCGGCGTCGTTGAGTTTGTTTTGATTATTACGATGTTTAGTTTCGCATACCCTTTTCCTCATTTGATATTTATGTCACAGATTTATGTTTGTATGCCCCTTTTATCACTAATCCTAACATTTTTATAAAGATTAGGTATCTCTTTTGATCTAAATTACGTCTTATTTTTGCAAATTTAAATTTTCTGAACAACGCTATTGACAAAAGCATAAGTTGTGATTACGACTCGGCCAGATACTAAACTATTGCACAATGACGAGTAGCAAAACATTACTAAGGTCCTTTAAATCATTAGTACAACAGCCATAGACGTACGTAAACCTTTGTTTCTAGAAGAATATGCATACAGTATGTCACGCAAAAAGGCGACGACCATAAAAGGTTTGCACACATAAATGCCAAAGTTATCCCATAGAGATTGACAATAGAAAACGTTTTTACTCTATCTTCATTATCAATTGCGTGCCCACTACAGCAAAAGTGTGTGGATGCTATAAATAAACAACCAATGAATTGTATTCCAACTAAATCGACGACAGCGCTATCGTTTCTTCAGTACCGCAGTTTTGTTTCGAAACCCGTTTAGAACTATTTCTAATCTAGTTCGTATCTATTTTAATTAGACACTCGACGCTGAAGCCCGCATTTGACTAGAGACACCTAGTCAACTATTCATACCAGTCTATTATCGTTTGTAATAGTAACTTAAACATTTTAGCGTATCTACAGGCACAAACGACCTCAAAACGGCATTCGACCTAGTCGAGGCCCGTAATCGAACATAACCAAGTCGGAATTCAAACGCGAAAGTTTACGTTTCCTAACCCAACTAACTCAAAGTGAAAACATTGGAACCTATCTCATTAAAGTAAAGCTCATAATAGCTTAGCAACTATGGGACACGTGCGGTGGTAGAGGTATTAATGGAGTTGATTCTGTACAGGAAAGCAATCGAAGCGCTCGAATAATGCTAGCGTCTAGCGATAAAGGTATTTGGATACATTGTGGCGGCGCTGGATCGCTGCACGGTAGTTTCCACAGCGCGATGACTCAAGCCTCGGTAAACAGTATGCGGGGCGATGAGTCACCGTTTTACACATTCGCGTATAGTGTTTGAGCTGTGTTGTCAGTCTACAGTTGGACTCGTCAAGCAACCACACAGTCCAAGGCGTTTATATCGCAGGTTTTACTGCCAAACGCCTAGACTTATAAAATTAACTCGCGAGATAAGTTACAGTGTTAAAACATTGCACTTACAAGAACAAGTTTGTGAGAAAGTGTATTCTAGTATAAGTTTTGTGTGTGCGTGCCAGTAGTGAAACGGTCGATAAAGTTGGTGTTCGTTCTGTGCTATTTGTTGATTCTTTACATACTTTTGGATTGTATAACAATGCCTTCAAATAAGAAGTTGCTTTCGAAGATGCGACAGATTATGCAGTGGATTTTAGTCGTTCATGTGGTAAGTTCACTATATAAAGCCTAGATTTGGACTTATTTCGTAAAGTCTTGTTTTTTAAGTAATATGCAGCGTACAGATAGAGTAAGTGAGGTTTAAATCGAAGTTGTTTTTTCTCTTGACAGCCCTACAGTTAACGTTAATATTAAATTGATAATATATAATATATATAACTTTTTTGAGAGCATATCCATTAAAAACCATAAGGTTTTTCAAAAAAAAATTAAAAACAAAAGTCGAATAGTAGACATTGATTAGGAGAGCTGCTAGCCTGTGGCGATCCCGAGGGCTGACTTAACTCAGTTACAACTTCAGAGAGCAAAGTTTTGTTCCCTACATCCAACGCGCAATCTTTTGTCTTATTCAAAAGTTTCGAAAATAGGTTTCTAATAAAATAGGTATCAAACTATTACTTTTGTAGTACGTAACAATTTTACTCAATACTACAATCACAATATTGGTTTATAGTATAAGAAATATGAGTGAGCGAGATGGCGATATAATTGATCTCTGTCATCAAGGTGCACATTCTATTGAAATGGAACTCTGATCTGAGGACTGTACTTCAATAATAAAAGAAACTCAGGTAATCATAAAACCCACTCTAAATAAGTATAATGTATTCCCAAAGAAATTAATGTTTTTATTCATTGTTGTAATTTTATAAAGGACGACTTTAATAAAAGATATCATGGTTGATATTAATATTGTCATTAACAATGCAAAACATTTATGTTGTTGTAATTGGTTCCTGATGTGCTTGGCAGCAAATATTTGCAATGTAGTCAAGTTGCGGGAGCACGGAACTATGTTTTTAAAAAGAATAAAAACTTTAATTTTAACTTATTCAATTAATTTAAACTAAGTGAGACATGCGTACAGAGTTGGATGCGCGACATGAATGACGTAAATGCTTACACCTATCACTATGGTGGCTGAGAAGCCATGCCACCCATGATGTGCTGACTTGCAGCATTTATGCTCTCACAGTTATGGTTCTTAAGGGTTGTGGTGACATAACTTCTCCCTCCTCAAGCGCGAAGTCATCTGACGAATTTGAGTCACGATGATTTCGCAAGATTCTAAATTTCCATATAATGAGGCTTATACTAATGATTACAATTAAAATATAAAGGATTATAGTAGCTAAGCTCACACTTTGAGTGTCTATGATTACGTTTTCACTGTTTTTATTCATTTCCGCACTTTTCAACACGTTTGACAGATGCTTTAAATTGTCCAAATTAACACCCTTGATATTAACTTTAACACTTTCACTTATATTCACTGTGGTAAGTTCTGGTAGGTTGATGATAGGGGTAGTTCGCTGAAGTCGAAGATCCGAAGCTATTGCTCGTCGGCTCTCCAACCTTTTATTTTCTATGTAGAGTTCGCAGTCTGCATCTATGGTGGCCAGAAATGTACCTTGAATTTGTTTCTTGGTGATATCATCCTGACACTTCTCTGTGATGATCTGCTTCTTCTGGGTGAAGATTATCCAGTTCATAGGACCGTAGCGCTGAACTTTGACGTCTTCGATTTCAACAACATGTGCTTCACAGAGGCTGTGATCTGGCTGAAATTTCATTAGCTGCTCTACACAAGTAGCTTCTGGGAATGGAACAACATCGCTTTCTCTACACAGGAATCGTTCTACTGCAATTTCTTCACAGGGGTTTTCTGCTGGAAGGTATTTCAAACTTTTCGCCAGTAGGAAAGGGTATTTTGGGACAACTACAGTGGTATGATTTTTTGAAGGGTTGAAAATAGGTAAGGAATAAATTTTGAAATAACTATATATATTACCATCAGTAAGGGGGATTTCCATGACAAACGTAATCTGATTTTCCTTAACATAAGACTTAACAACTATGGTTTTTTCAATACTAACCAAATTGCTTACACTAACAGGGTATACTAAACTACTGTATTTCGATATGGATGTTAACATATCCAACAGTTCATCTGAGTCTATGATTGACTGATGTAGTACAGAGACTTTACATAAGGCTAGAGCTACTTCAACGTCACCGACTGCTAAAAAAATCAAATTAAAATTACTAATAAACAAGTGGAACACGCTAAGTATATATGTAGCATGTATGGAATTGCTTTCTTTGATCATTATATCTTTAACTATTTTTTCCACGCGTGTGAGGCGTTCATCTAAAATAACGGTATTGTCTCGCAAAGTCTCAGTACTATTTACCATCGTTCCCAACATTTCGGAAATAATGGTCAACTTATTTTCTACTTTTACTTCGTTACCTTTCATTTGGGATATCAACCTGTCATATCTTAGTGCGTCTTCGTGATCAAGATTTCCTGTTACTATTTTAATTAAAGATCCAAGAGGATTTATGATACCTCGTTTAACTCTATTAGAAGGGATAATTTGTCTTAATTTCTGTACGGTTATGTTATACAAATTTCTTGCCTGCAATTTAACGCTATAGAACTCTCGCGAATAAGTCTTACTACTATCTACTAATTGTTCAAATTTCTCATATTTTTGAGAATTGTAAGCCAAATCATCCTGAATGCTTCTCAAATCCAAAACTTTTATAACAGTCCATTTGTCGTGCTGACGACATGCTTGTCCCAGCTTAACGGGTAGAACGCCGGGGTTCTTGTCAACGTTTTGAAGTTGAAGGGCCTGGCTCGCACGTATCACTGCCAGGAGGAGAATCATCCACCACCCGCGGAGGACGTTTGATGTTTTTAATGGGTACCTTTGTTTCTCGCGCGCCTATTCGCACAGGTACAATGTTTCTTTTCGGTTTACCTAACACTATTGCTTTCTGAAACCTAGCTTTGTCTTTGCTCTTTCTCCTATTGATATCCTTAGCGAATACAACATCTCCCACTTCTAAGGGTAGTTCACCTTCACCTCCTCTTCTCTCTCTTATCCGTTCTTTTTTTGCTAGGGCGTTTTCAGATATGTAGTTGTAAAGGTGTTTCATTCTTTTATTATGATCTTTAAGCAACCGATGAGTATACGCTTTTTCAAAGTCTATGTCAAAAACTGGATTAACTTTGGTATGACCAAATACTATTTCAAAAGGGGTGAAGTTAGTTGTCGAGTGGATTGTGTTATTATAGGCCAATATAGAATAGGTCATTACGGAAGCAGCGTCTGTACATTTTTGTTCAAATCTAGCTAAACGGTATATTTCTATAATAGTTGAATGAAATCGTTCTATTATACCTGTTGAGTTTGGATTGTTAGGGGTAGATATGTGAAGCTCTATTTTATGTAGACTCATCAGCTCTCTCATTAGCTCATTATTGAATTCTGACCCGGGGTCACCTGAAATTTTTCGAGGCACACCGTAGAAAGAAAAATATTTTGTTAAGGCTCGAACTACCTCTGGGGTGGAACGATTGGATATTTCAAAGGCCTGTCCTAACTTACTGAAAGCATCAACTATGGTGAGGTAGTATCTTCCCTCGATGGTGAAAAGATCAATGAATAGTTCTTGAAATGGAGCATCTTGTGTTTGAGTAAGCTGTAAAATTGGTTTCAATGGTTTTCGGTCATATTTCATTTTACGGCACGCTTCACAACCATTAATTACTGCGGCAACTGTGTCCGTCATGTTCTCCCAATAGTAATTCCTACGTATCCTAACTACTGTTTCTTTGATGCCACGGTGGCATGTAGGACCTTCGTGATATTTTAGGATGATAGCTTTTTGTTCTCTCTCATCTTCGATATATATAACCCTTTCAGTACATTCAAAAAATTCTACAGAGCCCTGTTTAAAGAGTTCAATTACGATTCTTGAAAAGTCTTTCCTGTGTATTTCGTCTTCAAAATAGATAAAGTATTTAGTTTTTGGTTTTACGTATTCTTTAAGGAAATTTTTAATTAATTGGTCATTATTAGTTGGTAGGAAAATTTCCAAAATTTTATGTTTTTCGTTAGAAATATTTTTGACTTGTAATTCATTCTTAAACCATTTGAAGACAAGGATTTGGTTAGGCTTTGTATCTATTGCCTCATGTAAAATTGGTATTCCGTGCGATTCCAAGTCTTGGCAAGAATGAGCTGTTTCTGTAGAACTTCTGCCAGGGATTATTGGATAGTCCCCATGTTCAGATTCGGAGTCACCGATAGTCACTGTTGCGGATGAGTCTGAAATAGTAATGGTTTCAGAACTATCTTTTTGTTTGGCATTGTCTTTACGTTTGACATTTTTTAATTTGGTTACTCTGTCTTCAATTTCTTTCAAGTGGGCTTTTAGTAGGTCATCGAGTTCTTTATCTCCGTCAACATTTACTCTCATAGAAACGTCATCGTCAGAATCAATGGCATTCAATTTTATACGAGAGAGAGAGTCAGTATTAGTATTTTGTTTCCCTTTCTTGTAAACAATTTCAAAATCAAATTCTTGCAGTCTAAGTCGCCAACGTGTTAGCTTGCTGTTAGGCTCTCTCAACGAGTACAGCCATGCAAGTGGTCTGTGGTCGGTATATATGTAAAATTTGTGTCCATATAGGTAGGGTCTAAAGTGTTTTGTGGCCCAAATGATGGCAAGGAGTTCACGTTTTATCGTACTATATCGAGACTCTGTATCAGTCAATGTACGGCTAGCATATGCCACGGGTTTGTCCTGTCCTACAGGTCCTTGCGAAAGGACAGCGCCTAAGGCAACTGCAGATGCGTCTGTAGTCAGTATGTAAGGTTTCGTGGGGTCTGGAAATTGTAAAAGAGGGGCAGTGGTTAGGAGCTCTTTACATTTCTCAAAGGCATCTATATATTTTTGATCTATTGTGATTTTATTTCGCTTTTTCAAGCATGCGGTGAGTGGTTGGGTTACTTTGGCAAAGTCCTTTATAAAACGCCTATAGTAGCCGACTAAGCCAAGGAAACTTTTGATTTCTGTGGTAGTTTTCGGAAGAGGGTAATTAAGTACTGCAGAAATTTTATCGTCATTTGGTCTTAGTCCGTCTTTGGTAATGGTGTGACCTAGGTAAAGAACTTCCTTCCTGAGGAATTCTGACTTGTCAAGTTGAATTTTGAGGTTTGTCTGTCTTAGTCTGTCAAATATAGCTCGTAATTTTGTCAAATGTTCTTGCAAACTGGAGGAAAACACAATAATATCGTCTAAATATACAAGGCAGTGTATTCCCTGTAAACCTCTCAGCACACTATCCATCGTTCGTTGGAAAGTGGCAGGAGCCGTTTTGAGGCCAAAGGGCATACGTAAAAACTCATAGTGCCCTGACTGAGTACTGAATGCTGTCTTTTGTCTATCACTTTCATTAACTTCTATCTGATGATAGCCGCTAGCCAAATCGAGTGTGGTAAAGTAAGTGCTTCGTCCAAGTTTGTCAAATAAGTCTGTAATGTTGGGAAGGGGATACTTGTCGTCTATGGTTATGTCGTTAAGTCGTCTGTAGTCAATCACCATTCTATATTTCACTTCACCTGAAGCGTCCATTTTCTTAGGTACCAGATGTACGGGTGAGCTCCAAGGTGAGTATGATTCCTGAATAACGTTATTTTTTAAAAGTTTCTCTACTTGATTTTTAATTTCTTCAGTTTGAACTAGGGGTTGTCTATAGGGCTTCGTATATATTGGGTCTTCGTGTGTGGTACGTATGAAGTGTTTGACTTGGTTAGTAAATGTGAGGGGTAATTGGTCGCAATAGAAAATATCCCTGTATTCGTCACAGAGTTTAGCTATACAGTCACGCTCCTCGGAACTCATGTGGTCAAGACGTAATTTAGATAAATTAGTTCTTAGTATGTCGTCGTGATGTCTGTCTGTGTCATTGTTCATGTAATTAATATTGTTTTCACTCGGAATGTACTCTGCAACTTTGAAAGGGGAAACTATGGTTAAATCCATTTGAGTCTCCAGGGTATTTTGGATTACTGTAGTTGCATATCCTTTAGTGCAACTAACGAGAGCATCAGGCATTCGAACGCCATCACAAAATTTTTTGTAATTTAAAATTGCTTGCCCTGAATACAAGTCGGTCGGTATTTTCACTCGCATTTCCGATCTCGGTGGTAATACTATTGTATAGTCAATCGAATTATGAATGATGGGTATTTCAGTGGTCTTTGTTCTAAGAACTTTATTTTTCAGATCAATTATCGCCTCTACTTGTTTTAACAAGTCATTCCCGATCAAGCCATCGTAGCGGGAGTCTACGTCGTAGAGAAAGAACTTATGATAGTCTGTACTTTTGAATGTTGGCATTAAAGGGATATGTACGACTTCATTATGTTGAGAAGTGGCATGAGTACTTATTACTTCAAAATTTTCGCGGGCTATATAATTTGAAAAATATTCGTAAGCCTTTTGGGGACGCAAAAACGAACGTGTGCTTCCAGTATCTATCATTAATTTAGCGTTAATTTCGGGTAAATAAATGTATGGCAATTTTAATTTTATATCACAATTCAACTCTATAGATTCTCTGTTCGAGTAGAGGCCTGTATGTAAAAATTTTGCGCTTGTTGTGTCTCGCTACTATCTGAGTCTGTAACCTGAGCTACCGTCTCGGCGGGCTTATCGGTCCCTGCGCCTTCCAAGGCTAGCATTGCGGCTTGTTGCTCGTATGACTCGCAATCGTAATTCATTGAGGGGTCGTTACTACACGACGCGTAATCGTAAGTATTGTAGGGGTCTTCCATATAAGACGCACACTCGTCGTACAATTCAGTTTCGTTTACGCGGAAACCTTGTGGTTTTTGGGGTGCCGTGCGCATTGATACGTCATTGGGGTAGTTTTGAAAATTTTGTTGAGGGGGTCTAAATCCTTGTTGCTGGCCAAACTGGTTCGGTCGCATGTGAGGTAAACGTTGTAGACCAACTGGCCTGTAGCCTACCTGCGCTTGAGCTTGAGCCCATGGTGGTAACGATCTCTGCTGCTGTGGCTGACCAAACTGAGCTGGTTGCATTGGTCGATAGAGCTGTTGGTTATTCGTCTGCGGGTTCCCAAACTGTCTACTTTGAGGAATTCCGAATTTAAAGGGATTGAAATTGTTCGACTGTTTACCATAGAGCTGTGAATTGTTCAGATGTGGCGTATGATTTTGGGTACCGAATTTAAATTGATTTTGATGTTGCATTTGTGGATTTAATTTAGGTGGATTGGTAGAGTTTGAACGGTTTTTAATTTGATATTGGTCATGGAAGTTTACTTCTTCTAAGACGCATGTTAGTGCTTTTTCTAAGGTATCAGGTTGGTGAAGTCTGACAACCCTAACCATGTTCTCTGGCAGATTGTACAGAAAAACGTTAAGAGCAGTTTTGTTATAAATTATCACTTTACTGCTACGCAGCTGAGCATCATCTATTAGGTTTATTTTAGCTATAAGATTTGACCTAACCGATTGAATTCTATTGCAAAAATTGAGGTATGACTCGCCTGTTCTAATTTTTAGGTTTTCTAACTCTATGGCGATACATTCCTCGCTGCGCGGATCGCCAAAGTGCTGTGTTAGGAGTTCCTTGAATGACGCCCACGCCACGACGTCTGGGCGCTCGCTTATCAGCGCTGCTGCTTTTTCTGTTAGCCTACTAGTAATAACTTGCATAACGTATGCATCTTGAATTGGGTCACCGCGGAATCTGTCTATGATATATTCACATTTTCGTAAAAACAGACTGAGGGTTTCACTATCGCCTTTATAGAGTGGTATGATTTTCACGAATTCTGAAGGGATTATGTTCAAGTTGGCCTCCGGCATTTTCGGTAACTTTTCTCGCTTTTACACACAAGTAGGTTTTCACACAAAATAAAATTTACAATAAACAGAACAAAGTAAGCAGTATAAAAATTTTGAGGGAAATACTAAAGTTCTATTATTTACAATTTCTATTCTAATTAAATTTTAAATCAGCTTAATTCAGTTCCTTTAATTATTTCTCATTAACAAATTTAATTACTTTAATTTCATTTATAATATTCTTGTATTTATACTTATATAAGGCTTAACTAATTCAGATCACGTTTGAAATGAGAGAAGTTTGATCTCAAGTACACGTAAGGGATGGAACACAGGGGATAGCGAAAAGTTTTACTCACCACCCTGCAACACCCATTCTGAATATGTCCGGCTTATGTCCAGGTCCTCGACGTATTTCTTTTGGTTCGCAGGATCCGCTCCAGCTGTTGCGCGCTTGATTTTCCACGAATAGACGAGGTTTAGTCTATTTTCCGCGAAGTTTAAACGCGCTTGGCGGCCAATTTTAGGATTAGCGGATCCTACCGGCTGCGCCAGTCAAGTTGCGGGAGCACGGAACTATGTTTTTAAAAAGAATAAAAACTTTAATTTTAACTTATTCAATTAATTTAAACTAAGTGAGACATGCGTACAGAGTTGGATGCGCGACATGAATGACGTAAATGCTTACACCTATCACTATGGTGGCTGAGAAGCCATGCCACCCATGATGTGCTGACTTGCAGCATTTATGCTCTCACAGTTATGGTTCTTAAGGGTTGTGGTGACATAACTATGTCGTTTGCAGAAGAGTATTGTGCGTGCCAAAACAAAAGTACATACTCGTAACTTTTGTCTGATGGAGAGCTCTTGTCAGTTCTAAGGGATCTATCTACATCTCTTTCAGCAAAGGACGCGACTTGTTTTTACTTGAATGATGTACTTTTTGTCCTTTAAACAAGAAATATCTTAACAATGAATTAATTTACAATCTTTTAGATGGAATTGTAACTGTTTTTTTGAGTTTGGAAAAAAATATCATAGAATATTTCGGAATTTTCTCACTGCTTTTTGAAACTTCAAGTTGGTACGTCGACCTTTTTAAAGTGGGTGTTGAAAATGACTTCCATAATTGCGCCCTTCATTGAAACAAACGTAAGGGTCTTCTAAGGAGGACCCCGGCCCTCGGGCGTTTCGGACTGGCAACTTAGTAATTAAGCTTATTTCCTTCCCTTGTTTTGTCATTTGCTGCAATTGCGTCTAGTTGAGTCAAGTGGATACGAAAATTATCTTTATGAGCTTTTCAACCTCGGCGAAGACGTCTGGCACGTCATTATTTTCTCAGTTGTTAATAAATTTAATTTTAAGAAATCGTTGATCTTTTCCAAAGTAAACATTTAGGTGATTGACTAGACATAAACCAGACATTCAGGGCTCAGAGCCAACAAGCTCGGTAATTGAAAGACACGTCCATGCTGCCTATAAAAAATGAAAATAACAAAAGACAATCCATTTAATTCGGTTGTTCGGGACCTGTTTGCGGTCTTTGGTTTGCTGAACGTGACCAGACAGAAGTTGGAAAGGATACTAGAGATAGAAAGACTACGTCAGATATTAATTCAACAAAACTATAAATTCAATTTCAAAAGCTCACTTTGTTCTATTAATGTCTAAAATA
Source organism: Aproaerema taeniolella (assembly GCA_949987775.1). Classification (NCBI taxonomy): domain Eukaryota; kingdom Metazoa; phylum Arthropoda; class Insecta; order Lepidoptera; family Gelechiidae; genus Aproaerema; species Aproaerema taeniolella. Next base: position 11,037,687 of record OX465260.1, read on the forward strand.
GCACCAACCTATAAATAAAAGAAAACGATTCAACGCAGCTGAATCATAAGGGGATACCCGCAGTTGTTGCGGCATGGAATCTCCCGGTGGTGATATAATATGTTTCAAAATTAGCCATATATTTTCTCATTGTGTACTTTATTTATAATCTGAAATTTGTATACAAGATATCAAGTTTTTTGCCGTCATGATTGTTATTGTAAACATTGCCGGCACTACAAGCGTAGTGAGTGACTCACTTTCGGAAACATCTGCTAAAAGCATTGCTAATTAATGGATATCTCAAAATCCTTGCGACAAGGACATAAGACTCATTGTTTTGTTGGTAGATTTATTTAGCTCATTAACATTGATAAGAATTTTATGCAATAAAAGATATAAAATGCTGCCTAATTAAGATTTGGAAGATTGTGTTTGTATAAAATGAATTAATGACAAACAGTTTTAGGACTTTCTTTAACAATTAAAGTTTTTAGCAGATTTCCTTAAAGTGATGTAAGTGAGAATTTAAAACAAAATATGGCAACGAAGCTGAAACAAAGACTTTTAGTTGAAAATACACCATGATATTAAGAAATGGATTACCGCACATAACAAGAAGTACCGAAGGATCATTTGAAAATCATTGACCTATTGCGTACCGGCAGCAGTAGTCACGCGACACTAATGCGCTATTTTAGCTGGGATCCCAGGAGGCGTGTCTCCGGTATAAATACACCCGGGTTGGTGACTCATGGTTCTGTCTGAAAGCTCCGTCTTGTCCCACATCCTCCATATTTCTCGGTATTACTCATAGCTGCTAGCCGGCGAACCCGGAACGCTGTCTTATATGGACGATGTTTTGGTTTTGTCGTTTATCTTTAGCTTGATGTTGATGACCAATGTTTAAAACATGTAGACTATTTCCAACTTTGTTTCGTTATAGTAATTTAGCAGATTTTTTACGCTTATAAGCATGACGTTTGTCTTTTGGAATCTATTCATTCTATCAGGTTCCAAAATTATTTATCATTTCTTAATATTTTCACAATTAAAATGTTTGGTTGCTTATCTGGAAGTACAATTACTCAACGTAATCAAAAAATCAATTTAGAAATAAGTAGCAATAAAAATGTTAATGACATCTTGATTAAACTAGTAGGTAAGGCAATCATTTGATCGATACATTATACTGGATAATCGACTGCAACAAGGTCAACCTTTGTCTTATCATCGAGTTTCCTTCCTGTATGTATAGGCGACAAAATAATTTCCTGATCTGCTTTTTAGTTCATAAAGGCATTTTACACTTTCAAAAGTCAGGTTTAAAAGTATGGCCATTAAATCCGCTTTGCTTGATCGATATCGTCGTTTAAATTCTTGTGGGTGACCTTTTCGGTTTCTTAGTAATACCGGTTTTGACGTCATTATGATTATTTATTTTTTGTTCTACTACTCGGTGCAATGTGAGGTCAACTATAGTACATTTACAATTATACAGTAAGAACAGGAAGTGAGCTGTTGACTATCCCCCTATTACGCTATACAATTGATGAATGGACAGACGTGAACATGTGTGCTTGAGCAGAATTCAATTTGATCCCTTTCAAAGTTAACCCTTACGCTCCAATGGCCGCATTGATTTGAATCGGTAAATAAAATGAACGTGTTTGTAGCCATGTAGGTACTTTATGATATACCTATGAATGTACTTTCAAGTATAAATTCCTTGCAATAAAGCTTTTGTTGAAAATTAGATAAAATCACGTAAAGAGCGTGGAGATATGTAGTTCTCATTCGATGAAAAGTTGTGTTGTTGCTGTATTGATCAGTAGGTAAGCGCCTGCAAACAATATTATTCTTTATTGTTTTAAACGAGGTAGATGAAATTTTGAAACAATTAGGGGAAATGTCGAAAGCCTTCTAACCGAAGTAATTAAGCGTCGAACAAAATATGCAAATAAATAATAGAAATCTCTGTAGACATCGCAAATCAAAAACTGGGGTTGAGCGGACGTTTAATTATGTAAATAAATTTTCATGCATAGCAAGGAGTCTTTAAACAATGCGCCAGATGAAGCCTACCCTTCTACGGTGAAAGTTTGAATAAAAGCGTAACCCTTAGGGCAAAACCGGATCACGGACCTTTTATTTTATTTCTGATATACGTAGGTACAATACGACAACTACCGATGGTATACACATACAATAACTACATACTTCTAAGTATCAAAGACTAGTTTATTGTACACAGTAAAGATATTTCTATACAACATTTATAATATTGTAAGAACATTGACATAAAACCATAATAATCGCTTTTATTTTGGGCTTCATCGTTTCTTTATGATGAAAATTAAAAACTCAATTCATTTGCCTGTACATAATAAAAAATGAGAAAAGTTTAATTAATTTTATAGAAAGCCGAGTGATGCAAAAACACCATACATTACAAAACTAAGCAGTCTTATTAGTAAAATCGCAGTTCAAATTAGCGCCGCAAATGTATCATATTCGTCATTGTAAGACTATACCTCTAATTGTCATAAAAATTATTTTCCTGAGCAGATTGTTACGCAAACCAATCGTTCACATAATGTTTGAAAGTACGTGAGTACACTGAACTCCAGTTTAGGTAAACATCTTTACACGTGAAATCCTTTTGAGCTTCTTCTATTTTAACCCTTAATGAGAGCAAATCCCTCCGTGACCGGAGGCGCGGAAGTGGGAACTCATCGCCGACTAATGGCTTGAAACAACCCTCAGGCTAAACAGATATCTCAAACAGATTCCGATGCACACGTGGCGAAAAGTAAATCAACTAGACGTCGGAAAATTAGCACACGATCGACGTAATGAGGTTAGTGTGCGAGGAAGCGTTGTTTGAGTTAATAAAGATAGGTCTAGTTTCTTTCCTGACATAAAAATATCCGTTCGAAAAGCGAGGTTACTGGGCGGAGCGGTTTGCGAAAAACACGCTATAAAAATTTGTCCGCCCGAACTAAATTTGGTGGCATCCCTCGAAATGTTATCACCTCATAGTAGAGTCGATGCAGGCACAATATCTCATAATATTCTTTATATCCATCCCCATAAACACAAACGGGTCGTGGTAATGACGGGCGTCGAGGGGAGAGGACGTCTAACCGCCCGTTACGGTCGCCGGATATGTGACCGCTGCATTTTATTACCACTTTACTCTGCCACATAATCGACCTTCGTGATGAAGGGCTTCTTTCGCTAATAGTCACTTGGTATGCAATTGCTCCATTCCATATGCCAAGTCCCGTTATGAAACTTCACCTGGCTGTTCTTGCCATGTCATGTGACTACAATCTACATCACCTACAGTTTTTAACAATACACTTAAGTATTTTCTTTTTTGTTTCAGGTTGAATTCATAGAAGCGTATTGCACACCCCGCGATACAGCTCGTCGTTCCCCACAACGTAGTCGGCGCTCTAGAGAAACACGTCGCTCCCCTGAAAGTGCCAGATGGCGTTACGACACACGTCGCAGTAACTACGACTTTGACTCGTGTCGTCGACCATACGATTACGAGTCGCGACGATACTACGGTCGAGATTTTGACGCAGACTCGGGGAGACGAGTTGAGTTTGACGCGGAATCTGCACGGCGAAGGGCTGATTACGAGTCAGCCAGGAGGACAGATTTTGATCTCTCTGCTCCAGGAGTGTCAAGACGCAGCCCTGAAAGTGCACCTGAAGCGTCAGCCGAGTCACCTCCTGAGCCAGCGCCTTCTGCACCACCTCTGAGACGCGAAAGACACTCTCGTCATCGTACACAACCTTATTACGAATCAGGTAGGTGATTTAACTTTATCACGTTCTTGTAAATGAAATGCGAAGATTTTACTGTTACCTTTCTAGACATGTTACATCTTCTAATTCTAAAATCATTTTCATTGACCGTGGCGTCAATTGGTCTTCCATGCTCTGCCTACCATGTTAGGGATTATAGGCGTGAGTGTGTGAATGTAATATATATATTTTTGTGCCGAAACTTAGCACTTCACGTGACCATCAAATCCACCTATTCAATGAAATTTGAATCTCACATCCGCTCTCAGTGAAACGCATGTAACCAACAATGCATAGTAACAACAAATTGTATTCAGCACGGCTGTTGCCAAAACTTCCTGTCCATTAAATGATTTTGCAGCAATTTTGTCTTTGAACAATGCTGTTACACAATGTCCGAATACAGTTTATTAAACTGAATGAAATTTAATAACATTGATTTGCTATTATGTCAACTCATCTCTTTGTCTGTTGAGTTTTCTATTGTACTCTTACGACAATAGTTCTAAAACAAGTACTCTCTACAATTACTCTATAAAAAAAAAAAACATTGTATTAAATAATTAATTCCAGTGTGGGTTTATGTTTAATGTAACCAAAATATTGCTAGGCATTACATACAACTAAATTGGTAGATTTCACTGGGAACATTTATACGGTCTGTGGTTCATAAATCCCCAGCGAGAAATATTCAAATATTACTTTCAGTATTATATCGACAACAATGGCTAGTTTTAATCAGCTCTTTTGTCGTTAGTCCGTCTGTCTAGACTCAAGAATAGGCTGTCTGGAAAAATGTACTCGGACGGATAAGCTTTTGATTACAAAGTGTTCTGGTTTCTCGTTACTTTTGGTATTAAATTATTTTGTAAAACTCGGATTTAGATTAAAATGATAAACTACAAGGGCTGCTTATTTAATACAGAATCCTTAAAATGAGCAAAGTTTTATCTAAGCGGACTTTTTATCAAAATCAAGATACGATATCAGTCAAGAGTTGATAGAAATATTGCTTTCAAAATTGGTTTTCTGAATAGATTAACAACGCTCTAAACGTACCGAACAAGGTCATTAAGATATGATGTAAGTACACAGAAGGCTACTGCATAACGAGTAGCTATTTTGCTTTTAAAGAAAAGTAAAACGGCTACGTTTAATCCTGTAGCCTTTTATAACAGCACCTTTACCTCAAAGCCAACACGTTATCGAAAGACTTTTAACACGTTAATCGCGACAATTTAACAAATTTCTCTGCGCGAGGGCTCTGGTCAACCATGCGGAAAAGCAATTACGACACCTAATGACGTCACTTAACCCACCACCCCCCACCATTCGACGCTAATAGACAATTTGCACAGTTTTTGACGTCGTTTTGTCAAGTGACGGCAACATGTTGGAGGGATTGACGCTTCCATGATTGAAAATTGACTGAACATTTTCTATTCAATTTTGGCCCTTTCAGAAGTATCTATTCTCCAAAAAGGTCCTCCTAAATTGAAATCACTTTGCATAATGTGCCTTCGTAATCAAGTTATAGTTGCAGAAAAACTCAAAAATAAAAGAAAATATTGAAACAAAAGACAGTGATAAAACAATGTAGCGACAACTTTTAACAAGTAAGACTCTTGTTAAAAACATATTCGAAAAGGCAAACTATACGATTTGTTGATTCTACAGCATAGGAATAGATTTTTACATTCAAGATGCATTCAGAAGTATCCTTTTGTGAGATGAGGAAGGCTTTTCTCATTAAGGTATTTCAGTGCTTAAATAAAACCCTGCATGTTTTGCCTAGGGGGACTTTATGCATTCACTAGCTGATGCCCGCAACTTCGTCTGCGTGTTGTATGTATTTTTATAGCCCGAGTTTGTACACTGACACAACTACAGATACATGAATTGCCATTTTTTATTAAAGCAACTATTTCGTTAATATTTTCGTTTATTGATAACTAAGGAACAGCAATTTCTAAAAATATTTTTTACTTGAAAACTTGGCTAACTATGTCATATAAGGTTGATACTTGATACACTTATATTTTCTATACCATTGTTACACTTACTGCTTTTAATAGATTAAGGTCCGTATTACAGAACGCGACTCAGACTCTGATCTATACTTAAGTAGCAGTCGTTTTTGTTATTTTGATAGTGAGAGAGATAGACAATCAACACTTAACTCTACACTTGAGTCTCCTTTAGAGGTGCCTCTAAAACTTCTTTAAAAAGTTTTATGTTGTCTTAACAATCTCACAAAAAGTGGTTAATATTGTATTTTGCGTTTCTGTGAAAAACGTAAAGATTTTGTATAGAAAATCAATTTTGATATAAGTAATAAAAATATGTGGAGTCTTCGATCAACTATAGAAAACTAGATACACAGTCCCATACAAAATGAAATTTAAAAGTGTCCTAACTACAATACGTACTTAGATAGTTGTATACCACTTCATGTATTATGAAAAAGTTCTAAAGTGTCAAACATTTTAATCTAATTTAAACCTTAACGTAATATTATAAGGGCCAAAATAAAATCTGTTTAATTTGTAAAATACCACTTTGGGTTTTGAACAAAGGATAACGTAAGACAATTTGATGACACTGGCTGTCACTTAGAACATGGGAGGAGTGGAATTGCCTTTGTTAATTTTAAAAATATATTAGTTGGGTCGATTTCACATAAAAAAATCTTCGTACAAACTTTTTAACAAATTCAAAATGCTACGAAATGGTGTGGTTTTCTTTTTATCCCCTGATTGTGTTGTGTATGTATAGGAGCATCATAGCTCTTAAACGGATGATGTTAATGGTGCAGTTTATTTTATTCGAAAGCTTCTTCTTGCGCTGGATTTCAAATATGATTTATCAAAATTGGTTCAGCCGTTTACTTTTATGTTAGTTTTTATAGTTTTTTATTATTAAAAAAATCACATTCATTTCAAATTAACCGACGATTAATATACATTACAATTGATAATCACAGCCGCCGCCATTCTTCTTAATGATTGCTTATAAACATAATATTCTATGCTTATTTTTTTATGAAATATGAAATAACTTATAAAAAAAGAAAAGAACTGTGTCTTTCCCGATTACACATATATTATGTTTTGCTTATTTAAAACTTAGTATAATTTTTGAACAGAAATGACCTATTGAGATTTAAGAGAGGAAATTAGCTATGAAACTAAATAGATATTTAAGTACAAGAAATAATTTATTTAAAAAAAAAGCAACCAACTCAAAAAAAAAACATTTGTCTTCTTCGCTGTCATCATCTTTGTCCTGAAGATGAAACACATTTTTATTTATTTATTCAATACAAGAAACTCCAAATCAAAAGTGATAATTAGGTACATACTATTTGAGGTGCAGCTGTTTTGTGTAACCTTTTGACTCCTTTTGTAATGACATACGAGTCACTTTCTAAAAAATGCTTGGAGCAAAAGACACTACTTTGCGACAGCTAAAAAAAATCTTCACATCTTTGACGTGCGATCACGGATGTCCATTGTCCACATCGCACAGGATCTCTAGGAAAACTAAAAATCCAATAAAACTTTATGTTTGTAAACGTCACGCACGTAAAATTTTTTATTAATTCAATTTTGTATGATTAATGGTTTTGCCATAATACCTTTAATGTAAGTATAGAAAACAGAATTAATATATATACTCTTTACACTTAAATTTTATAACACAGATGAAAATGAAAAAAAAAACAATAGAAAAAAAAACAGCGTCTCTATTTGTTTTAGAACAGAGTGACTGCATAACCCGAACAAATTATGTTGAAATACAACGGTATGGATTTGTAAGTTCGGCTAGTGTCTATTCAATTTAAAGGGTTATACTCTCGCCGAATGTTATTAAATTAAACTAAAAAAATGTTTTATAACCTTTTCTTGGCCAAATACCAAGATAATTTCAATTCACATATAATAATTACAAAACTACTTATTTAAAAAATGTCATTCCATATTCCTTTAATGTTCTGGAGGTGTGATTTTTACAATTTTTCACTGCGCACTGCGGCATGGTTACTTTCGGAACGAACGAATGCTACTAAACGAAAAGACAACCCAAAACGTCAAGTGGGTGATCATTTAGTGAGGGAACTTTTTTGTTGTGGATTGTGTATCTAGTTCTTTATAGTTGATCGAAGTGTGGAGTAAAAAATTTACGAAATTGTATGTTGAAAGACCGATTACTTAGGTAAATACAATAAATGACACACGAATTCCTAAGTACTGATTACGGACTTATTTTTGATTTTCAGTGGAATAAAAGTTTCTAATACAGGTCATCTATGTTAGTATCTAAGATAAGGCAACCCCCGTGCATTTGAGATTTCAGCTAGCACGCTGCTTTTATTGGGCTTTGCGTTAACTGTGTAAAAATGATTCAATACACATTTAAATTTAAGTTAGAAATGACTAAGCTTTTCCCTTCAATGGACATTTGTAGAAATAAGCAAAGGTGTCAGTGCTTGATCCAAACTAAGAAACTTATAGAATCGTAATATATTATTATATTTATCCATGGCTTAACTATATACGCAATACTACGCTAAAATCAATAAATAGCTCTTATTTCATGTCAGAACATCAAAGCCATAGATCAAACCTATATAGACCATATTCATAGTGGTTTTAATAAAACAAATGTCAATTGCCAGTTTCTATTGAGTTTCCCGCCCTTAAAAATAAGAAAAGGATTGAAAACACCGGCTGTACGGCCATAGATTACTTTGCTTAAAAATAAAAATAAGCCGTTTTATTGTTTTCAAAAAGTGACATCCTGAAGATAGAATAATGTCATTTAGTTTCTCCGACAGTGCCGAATTGAGATTTGAAGACTAAATACTTAATCAATTTCGTTCTTATTAACACTGTATTAAGTATTTAGTTTTGGTTCGTTCATAAAGTGCAGAATGACCGAACTATTCATGGGGAAGCTGAAAAAAGTCTCGATATTTTAGATATTATACGCCTATAATCCTTGTTGGGGTAAACATGATATTAAATGTTTCTACAGTCACATAACTTTACATTTTATGAAAATTTCAAAAATGGCATAATTATTGTATATGAGTATTTGATACGTTGTCTAAATTTTGCAATGTACGGACGGCCCCAACTCAGGTTACCACACGCGTGCACTCTGTGCTGTTGTGATAAGAGCGGTTTTACAATGAAAATGGAGTAACCTGATGCGCTGGCCTTTGTACCAAGAATACAATGTATTTGGTTGGCAGCTGGCACATCCCAATTTTTTTGTTCAGTGCCAGTTCAGCACAGAATGTTTTTTTTTGGATATTTGTGGGTCAGTTAGGTACTATAATTTTAATTTCTTTCGATTCACTTATTGTTATGCCACCTAAAGGGAAAGTACTCTTTATACTGTAGATAGAAAATCAAAGTACTCAATTGTTTTGTACTCAACTTTTACTCAAAGAAAACATTTTATTTTTGAAAAGAAAGGAATCTGCATTCAAGGATTTTCGAAAATTCGTTTACCACACCTGGGAATCGAACCGACTAAAATCTGTAAGAATTACACCCTGTACTTTTAATGCATCGATCGTTAGGGTCAATTATAAGAATGAAATTTCTCTGACTCAAACTTGGTAAATTAAACGAAAGGAAAACTATGAAATCTTAAATTAAACCATTGAATTTAGCATATTGGTATTGGCTCGTTGAATTTATAAGTCTGGATTTCACAGATTTAATGGTTTTTCTTTCATTTAATTTACCAAGTTTGTTAGAAAGATTTTATCCTTATAATTGACCCTAACGATCGACGCAATAAAAGTACAGGGTATTTTTACAGATTTTAATCGGTTCGATTCCCGGTTGTGGCAAGCGAATTTTCGAAAATCCTTGAATGCAGTTTTCTCTCTTTTCAAAAATAAAGAAATGTTTTCTTTGAGTATAATTTTCTATCTACAGTATTAAGAATACTTTCCCTTCAGGTGGCATTACAAAATTCTACCCTGTATATAGTCGAACATACCTCCTTCTGTTCGGAAGTTGGTTAAAAAGTAATTCAAGTGATACAGTGTATCCGCTCCGTTTGGTTTCGACAAAAATCCAGCGGCAGTGTTCTCGCCGCAATAGTTCTTCGTAAACAAAACACTATTGGCTTACGGAGAATGAGAGGAGTGAAGAAATAAGTTGAAGACATACAATTATACATACATAATATTGAAAACCTGGCTGTATGGACACAGATTCCTTTGCCTTGCTCGAAAGAGATAAATTTAAAAAACAGTCCATGCTTTTAGCCCATGTAGGTATGTCAAAAATACGTTGATCTCTATGGTATGAGTAAAATGTACTGAAAAACGCCTAGCTTTGAATTTTTTTAGGGGTTTTTGTTGTTGGTTTTATATTTACTGGCTAAATTTCGAGATTTTATGTAGCCTAAATGTTGACCGGGGATATAAGGTACCACCATGCAAAATTTCATTTAAATCGGTCCAACAGTTTCGGAGATTAGCCCGTGCAAACAGACAAACAGACAAACAGATAAACAGACAAACAGACAAACAGAGAAACAAAAAATTAAAAAAAAATCGGGATTTGTTTTATTTCTCTTCTTACATCCCCCTGACTCGGTTTTCAGCATTTTTTTTCTATGTACAGAAATTCGACCTCTACAGTTTTATTATATGTATAGATTAACTTAAGAAGTCATTGAGTTTTATATTAAATGGAAATGTGCATATTCAAAGCAAGTGCTGCAAAATAAAATGACTGCTTTCTAACTTAAATCAAGGGCACTATTTGAAGAGCTCAAATTTCGGTTAAATCCATACTAATATTATAAATGCGGAAGTAACTCTGTCTGTCTGTCTGACCGTCTTTCACGCTTAAACTACTTAACTGATTTTGATGTTGTACAGAGATATATTAGAGCCTGGGAAAGGACATGGGCTCTGTTCAGTGTTCATCCTACTGTTGGGCATGATATAACCTGTACACACATCAAAAAAAGTTTACGATCAGTAGCAAAATCAGGTGTATTCTTTAAAATATAAATTATTTAAAGAAACTGTTTACGTTTTATGATTTTATAATGAAAATGCACTAAGTAAATAAAAGAATCATTATTAATTATTTACTTTTTATTAACAAAAGCTAGGAAATGCAATTTTGGCTTAAATGTAATGTAATGAAAAATTTGAATTAATGAAAAAACAAACAAAATTTATTACGAAAAAATTAATAGTTAGTATAAAATGACTCCTCCCCTGGCTCGCACACATGCGGAAACCCTTCTGGGCATGCTAAGAATTAAGTTATCTAGCATTTCTTGTGGTAACCTGTCCCACTCTTCAATAGCAGCTGCCCTGATTTCTGACACTGTTCGCGGAGGTGGCTGACGGTTCCAAACAGCTCGCTTAAGAGCATCCCACGCATGCTCGATCGGGTTTAAGTCAGGCGAGCCGGCAGGCCAGTCTAACCTGGTGATGTCGTATTGCTGGAGAGCAGCATCAACACGTCCGTTTCGATGTGCGGGCGCATTATCATCTACCATTATGAATTGGCGCCCGTGGTTGATGCGGAATGGTCTGACGTATCCATCGATTGCAATCGTTTTGTACATGGCTCCGGTCATGGTGCCTTGATACGGGATTAAGGGCGTCCTAGCCCCAATCATTATCCCGGCCCAAAAGGACACTGATTTCCCGCCCTGCTGAACGGTTCCAGTGGCAGTTCTCTGCCTTTCAGAGTCGCCAGGTCTTCTCCAGACACGGACACGTCGGTTATCTGGATGTGTACTGATCCGCGTTTCGTCAACGAAGAGGCAGTTCTGCCAGATGCTTTCGTCCTCAATTTCTTCATTTTGACGGAGCCTAGCCCATTGCAATCTGCGCCGCTTCCGTTGCTGTGAGTTCAGAGGTGCTCGCCAGGATCTCCTTGCTCGTAATCCAGCTTGGTGTAAGCAATTTCTAATCGTTTGGGTGCTAACTTCGCGGCCGGTGGCAGCTCGCAGCTCTGCTTTCATTTTAGTAGCGTTCATTGTTGGGTCACGGGCAGCCAGTAATCTGATATATCGCTTCTGAATTGCAGTAAGAACAGTTGGGCGACCACTGCGAGGTCGATCAGCTAAATCTTCCATGCCCTGATACCTCTCCAACGTGGTCACCACGCAGGATTGGGATACATGAACTCTGCGTGATATTTCCCTCGTGGAATAGCCTTCTCCACTTAAAGTTAGAATTCTGGCTCGTAAAACTGCCGTTAATCCTCTCGGCATCGTTACCAACTTAATTTTTTTTGAATAAATTGAAAATATTGATAAGTTGCGACTATGTCAGATTTCTGAATGAAAGCAAGCAAGGGTTGATTGTCTTTTTAAATGAAAAAACATTTGAATTACGAAATTATTTTATATTTAAATTTCATATTTTTAAATAAGGAATCAAAAGATAAAAAGTGATTAAGTTTTATTCTTCTACAATAAAAAATATTAGCACTTTTCCAAGTGATCGCAAACTTTTTTTGATGTGTGTAGTTCACGCTGGCGGAGCCGCGGGCGGAAAGCTAGTAAATAATAAAGAAACATGATTTTGTATTGCATTTGCTATAAAATAATTCATAAATATTTTTTGTGAGAACTTCTAAATTGATAATCTTATTTTTTTTAAAAAAGCTCTATTTTTTACGAACGGTACATCCAATTTGTTAGAGTTTATAGAAGATCACACAATTTGTAAGATTTACAATTAAATCTTACAAATTGTGTCATCTTCCATAAACTCTAAAAAGTGTTATATTCGTGCAGATACAAGTATTGCTATATAATATCTTTTTAATATGTTGTTAACATGTTTGCACAAATTTTTACAATATAAACTTTTTATCTTTTTCTAACTGTGATTTTTGTTTTGTTTTAGAATCGTCATCGGAAGATCGATCATCATCCCCTGAAGAAGAGGAAGAGGACGAGTTTGGTGAATTTGATCCATTTGCAACAGCTCCATCTTTGCATTCCCCTGACAGCTCCCGTTCCGATCCTAGATACGCGAACGCTCCGCGCAGAAATCCTAGTCCGTACTATTACGGAGACCTTTTCAAGACACCTCAACAGCAGCCCACTCCGTCAGCTCCAACGGCGTCCACAACATCTTCCTCGCGAGGTCCACGCTACAGGAAGTCTGCTAGTCTTGACGCGCCACACGTTGCGCCTCGACCAAATTTGCCAAAACGATTCTCAGTTGCCGAAGATGGCTTTCGTGAGCTAGAACGATCGTCTTCTTCGTCTGCTGAGAGCGCGTGGATGCCGCCGAGGCGTCGCGGGCGCGACGCGGCCGGCTGCGTGTGCGCCGCGCCTGAAGATGTAGAGGACCGGTCTTCTCGCAGTGTCTTTTACGTCCCAGCGCCGCTGCCCCGCTGGCCACAAGAGATGACTACCAGACAGATTTATGAAACAGCATTTGACTGTAAAATAGCAAAGTCAGATGATGACTTGGATGACTTTGATCGTGTTAGCAATCACCCAGCTCTCTTGCAAGCCGAAGAGCGGAAAGTTATTTCCTCTGCATCGTCAGCTTTTGAAGCGGTTGAACGAAGTGAACCTGACTATAAAGGTCGTCGCAAAGTAACAATGAAAACTGATAGCGTACGACGATCAAAAATCCCAACTATTAGGCAGAAAAGAGAGAATGAAACTAACCCATCGACTCTATCAGAAGAACTAGAGAAAGTTCACATTGAAGAAGAGGAACGTACCGCATCAACTTCTCAATTACCTCTGCGTGGATATACCCCATCACCTCCTTCAACAGCACCGTTACCGACAAAATTTCAACAAAAAGATGGTAATGCCATGAACAGCATAAAAAGTGCCCCAAACTTACCGCAAACTCAACCAGCACATCCTCGCTTGAAGGATCTTCGACTGCCTGTAAAATCACTGAGGGCTCGAGAAACACCAACAAGTAGTGAGGCAAGTATAGCTGATATTAAAGGCTCGATGTCAACAGAACTTGATGTTGGACAGCGCTTGAGAGATTCAAGTCGCGAAGCGCGTGACGATGGTGTTGAGAGGGGACAATCAAAAGACGGTATTTTTTTAGAGATTAAGGGCCGACCCACTTCCGATTCTGACACACCTGAATTGAATCGGTACACTGGGCCAAAGGGGGTCGGCCCTATAATGGAGTTTAAGGGCAGGCCTGGCGTTGGGCGACCACGTCGTAAATATTCAAGTACAGAAAGCATGGCAACGAGTAGCAGTGGTGGAAGTATGGAATCTCTGAGAAGTAGTAATAGTGAAGGAGATAGAAGTAGCAGTAGTTCAGAAAGCCGACATTCATCTTCTCTTAGTTCACATAGTTCGGACTCTGGAAATGTACCATTTACGAAGTCACATCACATGCAACTGTCGGGGTTTGGGCACCATCCAGCTAAGCTACATATTTTAAGCCCTATATCTGACAAATCTTCTCAAGAACCGGCATCCGAAACATCAGATAATAACAAAAATAACAATTCACAAAAAGTATCACCCGAAGATGGCGAGACTGGAAATACTACTATTCAAACAACAGTGGAAATTGTTCCTAAGCCTAAACGACGTGCTTTACAAAACCGGAATCTTCTTAATTTAACTTTTAGACATTCGACTGCTGGTGATACAGAAATCCAAGGCTCCGATAGTGGTATATCTATACACTCAAGAGAGGGTGTTGATTCCCGTAATGCATTTATTAACTTCAAAAATAGTAATACAGAAGAAGAAAGAAAAGACGAGGACGTAGACTTATCCGACCTTCCATTCGACATGCCGAAGCTGAGGAGACGACGTGCTGAGGCTGAGGCCGATCTACGATCCTTGCCATTCGATATGCCTAAACTACGCCGTAAGTTGCGAGGGCAGTCCTTGCAACTTAATAATGACTTTGGAGGAGGCATCTCTAATGCTTCTTCAAGCCAGAGCGTACAGGATTTAAATCAAGGTTAGTACTTTAATTTTTTTTAAGCTATTGTAAAAATGTGTACACCAACGTTATCCCGTAACTGCATTATGTCAAAACAATTTACATGTCAATCTTATAGAAACGTCTGTGAAGGGTGTGTCGGCTCAAGTTTTCGGGTTTCCTAACTTGAAGCGACCGCCACCGCATTATGCCGATTAAGACGTATGACTCCAGATTGCTCCTCACGAATTCTCTGGACCGACGCCCTCCCAATATTTAATTTGCTTGAGTGCTTTTTGAGGAAAGTTTTCCTTTTATATGCTAGGAGTAATTTGTAACCGTTCAGTTCAGTTTGTACTTGTAAGTTGGTAGATACTATGCGTTCTGACAATAAATAAGATGTGACATTTTGATTGCATTGCCTTTCCATATTTAACCAATTTTTGTTTTTGTTTCAGGAAATAAGCATCGACCGAAATTGACTTTGAATTTTGATAGCGGCAGTGGTAGTGGAGGTTCTTCAAGCTCTAAAGGCCTACATTTGAATTTGGGACCTATTGCTCCACCTCGAGATCTTATTGATGCTTCGCTTCCACTTGACAGACAAGGGTAAGCATCTACGACAAACTTCGCAGAAAAAGTTCTGATTATTTATTTAAAACGTGATTGATATTCATAAAATGTTTTTTTTTTTATATTTACAGATGGTACCACGGGACCGTGGCACGCGTAGAAGCTGAAGATTTACTGAGAGACGCAGATGAAGGCGCGTTTCTAGTAAGGAACAGTGAATCCGCAAAACACGACTACTCACTCAGTCTAAAGTGAGTTTAAAACAAGTTATTTACCATTCCACTAACTATACATAATATATTTTGTTGCTAGCCAAATTGTCGAGAATAATTAAGAATTCGGCCTTGATGTTTGAGTCACCCGACTGGTTAACAAAATAGTTGCCTATGTATAATCTTATCATTAATATTTGATGTAAAAATAGTTTTTAATTGCTGTGTTTGTTCTTCTTCAGGTCAACCCGTGGTTTCATGCATATGAGGATTTGCCGAGGCACCGAGGGATATACTTTGGGAGGTGCAACCACTGCATTTCCCACAGTTCCTGCACTAATGAGACATTACGTGACTGCACAGAGACTTCCAGTGAGGGGTGCCGAGCACATGGCTTTGTCCACCCCACTACAAGCTGTTTTACTCTGAACGATGTACTCATGAAAAATTGAGCAATTTGAATACCCGATGAACGGCAAACCAGAGCTTGGAAAGCAGATGATCTAGTTTTCGGAAGAAGACATGTAAATAGAAAGCAATCAGAACTTCAAGGACAATGATATGTTTTAGTTCCTTCTCGTTTTGATTGCTCATGAAAGCACAATCGTGAAGCAGGAGTTATTTATTGTATTTAGCTTAGTTCCAGTGAATACCAAAGATTTAGGATACGCTTAGCAATTATTTTGCTAAGTCACGGGCTTGTTGTATATTTTAATTACTAATGCTCAGAATAAGTTGCACAATTCGTGCAATGCTAGTCTCAACACCGCAGCAACCTGTATTACTATTATTCGCATATATTATAAAATAACATTGTAATCGATATCTAACAAAAATCGTTGGGGAAAGTAAGTACTTTGCAGTGAAGCTTTTAATACCCGATAGTTTTATCTTGAGATCAATGTGTCATGGAATACTATAAAGTAATATACTTACACAAATCACGATATCTTTGTAATATGATAACACCAAGTGGATCAATGGCATCTATTTTGATGAATCATCTATCAGTTCTGTTAACTGAGTCATATTTAGCAGTTTGTAAAGTTTTATTTATTTCTTACGGCCTAATCAATATACTTAACATAATGATAATAAGTCTTATTAAGTTTAGCATGCAGTGAAGTCTGAACATGCCTAGATAGATTCCTTAAAAGAACTTGTAAACATTTGCGTGACTCACAACGAAAATTTCCATCTTTTCACATAAGCAAAGAATGCTTGCGTACTTAACAATGATATTCAGCAAGGTCAAACCCATATTAAATTGCAAATAGCGGAGTATTTACATAGCAAACAGTAGGTGTATATATATTGTATGGTTGTCACTTATATGTTTTTGAAGCAGCGCAGATAGTAAGCTATAAGTTTTTGCGCAATAAGGTCGATTTTCATAACATTTTGTTTATATACTACAGTGACTCATCCGATAGGTTGGGCAGTCACGAAAATTATATCGATTCTGGTACAAATTTGTACATGATTTTCTTACTTTCACGCAATTTGCCGTATTTAGATTACAATTTTGTGGAGTATCTCTACTCCTAGTGGACGTATTGAAAATATAATAAGAAGTATTTTAAAAATCTATTATAGAAAGACCCGCGATTTTGATATATTTGTATGGCATTCAATAGACCTATAGACTCAAAAGATAGATTCCTTATAAAACTCTTAGCAGATAAGTTTCCATTATTAATGTATGTGGCACGTAAACATTATTATTAAGATGATAGAAAATGAATTGCACATGTTATGTAACGAACACACGGACTTTATTTATATTTTTTGTTATTGTAGAGCTAAGTAGGATTATGGGATGGTTAGGGCCCTTGGGTTTAAACCAGTATGTAAGTAATATTCTTTTTTAACCAATTTGATTTCGTTTGCTGTGTATGACCTTTAGAGAACATTTTCAATTTGTTCAAGGCCGTGTGGTCTTGATAGATATTGCAGCTATTTTTAAACAGTTTTTCTGTGATTTTGAGTTCGATTAAAAGCCAAAAATAGTTGTGTTAATATAATTTTATAGATAAGTCCTTAATATATGCTTTACTGATTCATGCATCCAGTTCTAATGGTTGGTTAATCAATGCGATCTCAATAAATTCTTCCTCTGGATGGTTCAGTTACCTTAGGTTTAATTTATGTTAATTTGTACCTGATTTTGAAAGTAATATACGTTGTTTGAGACTTAAAATTACATAATATTAAATTTTGTTATACAAATGATGATTTGAAAGAATGCAAAGAGCAAAATGATATATTTTTATCATTGAGGTTATGTTCTAATAATAATATGACTTCAATGGTTTTGATACTTTCCAAGATCGCGGTCATATAAAAAAGTGGCCAATGAAACTCGAAATAAAGTTTCGATTTCGGAATCAAAGAAGGTATTAAAATAATTATTTATTTGTGCTCAAGAAAGAGTGAACTTTGATGTTTTTGAGACATTTAATGGTATGTACTTCACTAAAACCACCGCAAAAGCAGCTTATGCAAGCGTGCAACTAATTTTAAATAAGATTTAAATGTACGGTTTTATTATTAAGCTAGGGGTTGAAACATGAGTGAGGCAATTTGAGAGTCTGGGGCCAAAAGTTGGAAAAAAGATAAATCTTCTATTATGAACAATTATGGAATGTAATTGTCTCATTCATGTGCCAATAACCCTTATGATTTTGTAGTAAACGCATAATGGAAGGTAGATTAAGGTATGATATAATTCCTCGGAATTTGGATATGTGTCAAAAATTTTCAGGAAACTCAGTGTAGATCAACATTGGAGCATAGGTAAAATTATAGCTTATAGTAGTTATAATCAATTGTAATTTTGAAGGTGTAGTTTGAAATTGATGATGAATAAATTCCATAAAAAATTATGTTTGTTTTGTTTATGCCTGCAGCCCATATTAATACATTTCCTTTATTTATAGGGTTTATAATAAAGCTAGTAATCACTAAATTTTCTTTGATACATTAACATAATTGCAAAAAAATATATTTAAAAAATTCTAAGAAACAATTTGCACTACTTGCACAGAGATGATACCTGGTTTAAAAAATCCTACACATACATACCTACGCTCACTCCTATTATCCCTATCGGGGAAGGCGGAAAGCACTAGTGGTTCTAGAACCACTTGATGCCACATTTGACATAAATTCTCTGGGTTATTAGATGAAACATGATGTATAATAGAGGTTATCAGCCTTTCGCGCTAATACCTACTGCAAAACCCTAGCGTCCCACTTACTGACTTTATTAGAATGCCTGGGAAGAGTTAGCAGCTGGCACATTCCAGCTCCTACACTACATAACAATAAAAAGAAAAAGTGTGTTTGTTTGATTGTTTGTCCCACAATCTTTAAATCAAAATGTAGAAGCATGGATATCCACCTACCTATGTGATTTTCTGTAGGACCTATTATAGTTATGGGAATGCTTCAAAAGTGAAATGAACATAAGTAAAGCATAAACAAAAATGTTAAAACAGCTTAATCTTCCACGTCCTCGAGAGCTTAAAGCTTCATATTTTTAAGGAGGATTTATTAAAATACATTGAAAAATATTAAAACACAATACATTTATAACTGCCTGTTGCGCCATCTATTGAGGATTCTTGAAGTTTTGTACAATGGTTTGCACTGCCATCTATATTCCGCCGCAAGAACCTGTTAGATACTTGATTTTGGCCCTATTCTGAATCACTAAAGTTCCTTTACCAAATTACAGATGTCGCTAGTCTGCTGATATTGTATTCGTGGGATAAGTAGGGTCTCGTTTTTTTTCAAACCGCACAATGTTAGTGGTAAGAACCCGTTAGGTATAATTTGTTTAAAACTACTCCAAATAAAGTTTTATTTCCACAAGTTTTGCAAGTAGTGATTTTCAATTTCGTGGTTTAACCTTCGTATTTCCAATTATTGTTTAAGCAATCTATCATTTTTAAGTAGGTATATACCTACGTATGAGTATTTACTTAGGTACTTATATGTACATATTATGTGTAAAAAGGTTGGCTTAGCAGTCGTCTTCCAATATTATTATTATTTTGCGCCTGTAGTGTCCCACTGCAGGGCAAAGGCCTATCAATATCAAATTGTTTACAAAGGTACTTGAATTTATTCATTACCTACCTTTGTTCTATTTTTCCTTCTTAAGTATGCACATATAAAAAAAGTACTCTGTATGTAAGTAAGTATAGATAGATAACACGATGGAACATGATCATGTTAAGATAATCGTTTCCGCAGCATAGGTCATTATCTGAACCGTTTTAAGAGACCATAGGAATTCAATGCATGCAGTGACACACATACAACACTGTACAGAAGGGGTCATGTCAAGTTACAATTTCATGCCCAAAGAGATTTTTTATAAATAAATGACTGTGATCTCATGGCTTTATTTGTATTCATGAACTCACCACCTAAAATAAAGACTATAAAAAATATAGAAAGTATGATTTTCTTGTCGAAGTAAACGGCAGTGACCCCAGGGCTTCACGGGCACAGTACAGCAAATCTGGCATCACAACCTAAAATATTATCTGTTGAAGAACATAACAAATCCATATATATATTCACAGATTCAGCCAGCACACACTAAGGTGAAGAGAAGATTCGTAGAGAAATAACATTTTGGGTTTATTTTCGGGAAAAAAGCTCGCCTTTGTACATTATTTTTATGTAAAATTTTTCTTACTGTGTTTGTGCAATAAAGAATATATATAAAAACTGCAACAAACAAGCAAACAAAGCAATATTGAGTGGAAGTGTATAGATGGTACGTTTAAATAATGAACGCAACGCAACTATTCTCGGAACACTATTACAACTATTGCACCGGAAATTGATTTCCAAAGACAACAAATAAAACATGTCAATGTGTGTGTGGTACAGGGAAAACGGATCCGCTCACTTTTTGTACACCGGCGTTTTCCGTGACCAGCGTTTTCGATGTCATGCCGGGTACCCAAACAACGGAGGTGTACAAAGAGGCAGTGAGAAAAAAAGTGTCCGTTCCTGTTTTTTGCGACCCCGTTTTGTATGAACATGTTATTTAAAGCCTCGCTTACACGAAAAACGTGGTCACAAAAAAAGGTGGTATACAAAAAGGAGGATTGACATAAAGGGGGTGTGCTTAGTGTGTTCCCCTATCCAAATTGTCGTAGACACATTACTATTATTCGTGTGTGACCAAAATTCTCCTCTTTTTTTGGATAAATATTTGATAAAAAAGCGTTCTCTCCAGCTGTCTCTACAGCTGCTTCTACAGCTATTAATAAAAATCTTCCTTTGAATTTTTTTTCCTAGCCATTACTGTCCCACTGCTGGGCGAAGGCCTCCCCCGCAGTGTTTACTAATTTTAATAAAAAAAAACCGGCCAAGAGCGTGTCGGGCCACGCGCATCGTAGGGTTCCGTAGCAGCATGGTTCAAATATGCAGCTGGCTTCTTAATTCTACAAGCATATTGTCATAGTTGATGTTAAAATCCCCAAATACTATACTTAGTATCATAAACAAATGTATTAAAAAGTTTGGCCTAAATACACCATAATGGAAGTGTTTAATGCGCGAGCGAAGCGAGCGCGAAATTTTTTTTTTTTGCGACAATTTTATTGTAAGGAATAATATAATAATATCAAGCTAAGCAGGTGTATATTTTTAATGTGTCAATATGTTACAGCTTGGCTTTCGGCTCGCCTCACTTTTAGCGCGGAACCTTGTATGTCAACCATTTTGGTTCAGGGTACACTTCGTCGTAAATGCTACCCTCGTGAATTATGCCACATTTTTTTTCGTTATAAAAATTAATGTGTCCTAAACGGATTGCTGAATCGAAAAACGTTTGTAGTAAACCCCTTCTATCTTTCAAAAAGCTATCCTATGATAACGCACTCGATGATATCGGCTAGAAAAAAAACCATCGCCCATTCACGTTAATGGGAAACACACGAAAAAATTTTTTTTCGACCATTTTATTTTTTAGATTTGTCACCACAATCAATAGGTATGTATGACCATGCCAAATTTTAGCTCTGTACTATTAAGGATCTAATATTAGTAAATATATTCTTATTAATCCCAACTAAGTTTGGCACTTGGTCGACTATTACTCGCAAACTTGAAGGGCCATCTTATGTTTGATAGTTTTTCTTTTAATTTCGTTGTATACTACCACCGTGAATTGTTTTACATTTTTAGAAACAACCGTTTAGCTGGTAGAGAGGTAGACACTTGTGTTTGACAAAAATTTTTAATTTAAAAATTTATGTTTCGCAAACGGAGCGCTGAATCGAAAAACGTTGTTAGAAAACTCCTTCTGTCTTTTAAAAAGCTGTCCTATGACACCCCATTTTATGATATTGGCGAGAAGAAAAAAATCATCACCCTTTCACATCTATGGGAGACACCCGAAAGAAAAATCTACAGTTCTGTCGGCGTAATTTATATGTATGACCTTGCCAAATTTTTCTTAGGAAACCTGCGGAGAGACGGACATGGCGAAACTATAAGAGTTCGTAGATTACTACGGAACCCTAAAAACAAATGTACTATTAAAGAGTTTGTAATTTCGGAAATCATTTTTGTTTTGATCAAAATACAATCGAATGTTAGTATAAAATTCGCGAGCGAAGCGAGCGCGAATTTTTTTTTTTTTTACGGCAATATTACTGTTAGAAATAATATCAACCTGCTGTTAAAATAATTTTGATGTCATTTTCGTAATTAACACCCCCATAAAACTATTTAACGACACCTAAAATGTCAATATGTTACAGTTTGGCTTTCGACATCCCCTCACTTTTAGCGTGGAACCTTGTAAACATATTCTTATTAATCCCAAAAACGTTTGGTCGACTATTACTCGCAAACTTCAAGGGCCAACTTATGTGTGATAGTTTTTCTTTTAATTTCGTTGTATATTCTATAACCCTGAATTTTTTCACATTTTTAGAAACAACCGTTTAGCTGGTAGTGTCCCCCCCGGAAACTTGTTTTTAACAAAAAATTTCACTTTAAAAATATTTTTTTCTCAAACGGAGTGCTGAATCGAAAAACGTTCTTAGTAAACCCCTTCTATATTTTAAAAATCTATCCTATGACATTCAATTCGATGGTATCGGCGAGAAAAAAAAATCCATCGCCCTTTCACGTGTATGGGAAACACCCGAAAAAAATGTTTTTTCCAAAATTTTATATTTTAGATCTGTCGGCGCAATTAATATCTATGACCATGCCAAATTTCAGCTCTGTAGTACCAAGGATCTTATATTAGTAAATATATTCTTATTAATCCCAACAGTGTTTGGCACTTGGTCGACTATTACTCGCAAACTTGAAGGACCAAGTTATGTGTGATAGTTTTCCTTTTAATTTCGTTATATATTCTACCAACGTGAATTTTTCCACATTTTTAGAAACAACCGTTTAGCAGGTAGAGGGGGGGGGGACACTTGTGTTTGACAAAAATTTTCACTTTAAAAATTTATATTTCGTAAACGGAGTGCTGAATCGAAAAATGTTCTTAGTAAACCCCTTCTATCTTTTAATATGCTATCCTATGACACCCCACTCAAAAATATTGTCGAGAAAAAAAAATTCATCGCGCTTTTACGTCTATGGGAGACACCCGAAAAAATTTTTTTTTCTAAGATTTTACTCTGCAGTTCTGTCGGCGTGATTCATATATATAATCTTGCTAAGTTTCAGCTCTGTAGTACCAAGGGTTTCTTAGGAAACCCGCGGACAGACGGACAGACGGACATGGCGAAACTATAAGGGTTCGTAGATTACTACGGAACCCTAAAAAAATTGTTATTTATTTAATTGGTTTTCTTTTCTTAAACGAACAGAAGTTCGACGAGATTTTTTTTTATAGATGGAGTGGAGAGTGGCATAGCTAATTTTCCACGTGAACGAAGTCGCGGGTGGAAAGCTAGTAATGAATATGACTTGGTGGAATTATATTTAAAATTAATTAGGCACTTAATTTCTTTAAGTTTTTTTTATTCAAATATGTATTATCCTCACAGAGTTGAAATCAATAGGGCTCTGAGTAAATTTGCACAGACGGACAAACCAACGTCATCTGGTTACGTTTTGTTTATATAACTCAGGATCCATACAATTTCGACTCTGTATATTCAGAGAAGCTTAACAAGGAAAACAAATAAATGTGGAGTCTGATATAACCGACCATAATTGAATAAGTAAAAAGCTTGTAACACTGACCTTTACATGACGTACTTGCACATATTGGAATCGATGGCTTCTTAACTATTTTAAACTTTGGATCTTTTTTAAGAATATTGTGCGCCGGATTAGTACTACACCAGATTTGGCCTAGGCCTTGCTTAGGGCCAAAACCTTAGAACTTTTCCTTATAGAAAATTCATGTGAAATTCGGATATATTTTTTACAGCATACGTATAAGAGAGTTGGAAATGTATATAGACTTTTTATTTTAAGCAAAAGAAGTCGCAGGCAGAAAGCTATCAAAAAAAAACCGGCCAAGAGCGTGTCGAGCCACGCGCATTGTAGGGTTCCGTAGCAGCATGGTTCAAATATGCAGCTGGTTTCTACGAGCATATTGGCATAGTCGATGTTTAAATCCCCAAATACTATAGTATCAAAAAGAAATGTATTAAAAAGTTTGTAGTTTCAGAAATAATTGTAGCTTTGGGCTAAATATAACACAATTGAAGTATTTAATGCGCGAGCGATAATATTATTGTTAGAGATAATATAATAATATCGAGCTGCTGCTAAAGCAGGTCGCGTAGTGATCTTGTATAAATTTGATATCATTTTCGTACTTAGCACCCCTAAAAACCTATTAAACGACACCTGAAATGTCAATATGTTACAGCTTGGCTTTCGGCTTGCCTCAATTTAAGCGTGGAACCTTTTATGGCGGCCATTTTGGATTAGTGTACACTTCGTCGTGAATGCTACTCTCGTGAATTATTCCACATTTTATTTTTATAAAAATTAATGTTTCCCAAACGGATTGCTGAATCGAAAAACGTTCGTAGTAAACCCCATCTATCTTGAAAAAAGCTATCCTATGATAACCCACTCGATGATATCGGCGAGAAAAAAAAATCCCTCGCGCTTTCACGTGTATGGAAAACACCCGAAAAACAATTTTTTTCCACCATTTTATTTTTTAGATCTGTCGGCGCAATCAATATTACGACCATGCCAAATTTTAGCTCTGTAGTACCAAGGATCTAATATTAGTAAATATATTCTTATTAATCCCAACAACGTTTGGCACTTGGTCGACTATTACTCACAAGCTTGAAGGGCCAACTTATGTGTGATAGTTTTCCTTTTAATTTTGTTGTATATTCTATCACCGTGAATTTTTCCACATTTTTAGAAACAATCGTTTTGCTTGTAGTGGGGGACACTTGTTTTTAATAAAAATTTTCACTTTAAAAATTAATTTTTCGCAAAGGGACTGCTGAATCGAAAGACTTTCTTAGTAAACCTCTTCTATCTTTTAAAAAGCTATCCTATGACATGTCATTCGATGATATCGGCGAGAAAAAAAAATGAAATAAATATAATGAAATTGAAGTAAGTATTTAATGCGCGAGCGAAGCGAGCGCGAATTTTTTTTTTTTGGTTTTTGTTTTTTTTTTATTTTTTTGCGATAATATTATTGTTAGGCATAATATAATAATATCGAGCTGCTGCTAAAGCAGGTCGCGTAGTGATCGTGTATAATTTTGATGTCATTTTCGTAATTAGCACTCCCAAAAACCTATTAAACGACACCTGAAATGTCAATATCTTACAGCTTGGCTTTCGGCTCGCCTCACTTTTAGCGTGGAACCTTGTATGGCAGCCATTTTGGATTGGGGTACACTTCGTCGTAAATGCTACCCTCGTGAATTATTCTAAATTTTTTTCATTATAAAAATTAATGTTTCTCAAACGGATTGCTGAATCGAAAAACGTTCATAGTAAACCCCTTCTATCTTTTAAAAAGCTATCCTATGATAACCTACTCGATGATATCGGCGAGAAAAAAAAATCCATCGCCCTTTCACGTGTATGGGAAACATCCGAAAAACATTTTTTTTTCCACTATTTTATTTTGTAGATCTGTTAGGGCAATCAATATGTATGACCATGCCAAATTTTAGCTCTGTAGTACCAAGGATCTAATATGAGTGAATATATTCTTATTAATCCCAACAACGTTTAGCACTTGGTCGACTATTACTCACAAGCTTGAAGGGCCAACTTATGTGTGATAGTTTTTCTTTTAATTTTGTTGTATATTCTATCACCGTGAATTTTTCCATATTTTAAAAACAATCGTTTTGCTTGTTGTCGGGGACACTTGTTTTTAATAAAAATTTTCACTTTAAAAATTAATTTTTCGCAAAGGGAATCCTGAATCGAAAAACGTTCTTAGTAAACCCCTTCTATCTTTTAAAAAGCTATCCTATGACATCTCGTTCGATGATATCGGCGAGAAAAAAAAACCATTGCCCTTTCACGTGTATGGGAAACATCCGAAAAATGTTTTTTTCCAAAATTTTATTTTTCAATCTGTTGGCGCAATCAATATGTATGACCATGCCAAATTTCAGCTCTGTAGTACCAAGGATCTAATATTAGTAAATATATTCTTATTAATCCCAACTAAGTTTGGCACTTGGTCGACTATTACTCGCAAACTTGAAGAGCCATCTTATGTGTGATAGTTTTCCTTATAATTTCATTGTATACACTACCACCATACATTTTTCCACATTTTTAGAATCAACCGTTTAGCTGGTAGAGGGGGGGGACACTTGTGTTTGACAAAAATTTTCACTTTAAAAATTTATATTAGGCAAACAAAGTGCTGAATCGAAAAACGTTCTTAGTAAACCCCTTCTGTATTTTAAAAAGCTGTCCTATGACGCCCCATTTAATCATATTGGCTAGAAGAAAAAAATTCATCGCCCTTTCACGTCTATGGGAGACACCCGAAAAAAATGTTTTTTCTAAGATTTCACTCTACAGTTCTGACGGCGTAGTTAATATTTATGACCATGCCAAATTTCAGCTCTGTAGTACCAAGGGTTTCTTAGGAAACCCGCGGACAGACGGACAGACGGACAGACGGACATGGCGAAACTATAAGGGTTCGTAGATTACTACGGAACCCTAATTATGTGGACGCAACCTCAACCTCACAATATTTGTTTTGCTATCGAGTTTGTGATCCTTAGAGAGTTCGCTAGCTGTAATGAAACTTATAGGAGATGGACAGAACATGAATTCGCTTTTATTTCTCAATGCTCTTTCGTTAAAGGAACTTACGTTAGTTTAGACGTATCACACTAAAGGGCTTTGTCCTCGTTGATATGTAACTAAGTACATACATTTTAAGAAATAATATTGAGGAACTACAAATTACTTTGCGAAAATTGAGGATGTACACGACATTCCTCAAGGAAAATAGGATGAGTATGAAAAAAATGTTAGCTGTTTGCCTTACAAAAATTATTTCATGTGGGTTTGAGGAAAATTTTCAGTTTCATGGGAAGGATGACCTCCTAATGTTACGCTGACTGATTTAAAGTCACAATGAATCAATAGCCAAATGTTCAAAGGCTTACTAACGTTTTCCTAGCATAATAAGGATCCCGTAGGTGCGGTGCACAGTCAAAACGGTTTGGAGCGTCTAATCTAGAGTACAGAGTTTTTTTCCCTTATTTTTATATTTTAAATTATAATAGTAGAAGACCTGCTTAGTTTAAGGTTAGATGGCACTCTGTGTGAGTATTCTAATTGTGTAGTGTAAATATTTCACACTGCATACTTAATTTTGTATAAAAAAAAAAAAAAAAAAAAAAGTCAAAAGTGTTTATTTCATTGAACATATAAAATGATACTTGAACACGTCAATATTATGAATTACATTAGCACTTTTGACTTTGCGCCTATTCGCAAAGGTGCAGTCTTCCTCAGGAGAAGAATAGGCAAGAAACTCCGAGGGTCGCTCTTTTTAAGTCAATCATATAAATTTTCTTACTTTTAATTTTAATTGACTTAATATCTGAATAACTCTGGAGCTGAGCAATTTATTCCCATGGTTGCTTGTCTAACAGATAATCCGAAATTCTATAATAGCCCTTTTTACAAAGTTTTTGTTTAATTATCGTCTTAAATTTTTCTAAAGGTAGGTTTTGAATACACATGGGAATCTTATTGTAGAAGCGTATACATTGACCCATAAAAGAGTTTGTTACTTTGTAGAGACGGCTGTTTAGTATATCCAAGTTATGTTTGCTTCTAGTGTTTACATTGTGCCTATCACAATTTTTCTTAAACAAATGTTCATTTTTCTTTACATACAAAAGATTATTAAATATATACTGGGACGCAAATGTCAAAATATCTATTTCCTTAAATCGATTTCTAAGAGACATTCTAGGTCTCATTTGATAAATCGCGCGAACAGCCCTTTTCTGCAGGACAAATATCTTATTAATGTCGGCAGCATTACCCCACAGCAAAATGCCATATGACATTAGGCTGTGGAAGTAACTGAAATATACGGTTCTCGCGGTTTCTACGTCCGATAATTGACGGATTTTTTTAACCGCGTAAGCTGCTGAACTGAGTCTGTTCGCTAACTTATCAATATGAGGACCCCATTGAAGCTTTGCGTCAATAGTGATACCTAAGAATACAGTAGATTCTACAACTTCCAGTTTTTCATTTTTAACCTGTACATTGGTATTAAACTGTTTAACGTTAGGCAAGGTAAATTTAACACATTTGGTTTTTTTCTCGTTCAAGAGTAGGTTATTTGCAGTGAACCATTCAACTACCTTTGAGATCGCAATATTCACGTCGTCATAATTAGTGTCATATCTTTTCACTTTAAATAAAAGTGATGTGTCATCTGCAAATAATACGATCTCATGGGCCTCTTTAACAAGAAAAGGCAAATCATTAATGTACAGGAGAAACAAGAATGGTCCTAAAATTGAACCCTGCGGGACGCCCATACAGACTGTGGACCCAGGTGATCTAGTGCCGTTAACCTCAACCTTCTGGATCCTATTACACAAATAAGATTCCAGAAGCCTAAGTGCATTTCCTCTTATGCCATAGTGATGTAATTTTCTGATTAGAGTCTCATAGTGAACACAGTCAAAAGCCTTCTTTTATTACTACCGTTGCTATCCGTATTTCTTTTATTACTACCGTTGCTATCCATATTTCAGTAATTCAGTAATATGATAATTATATCTACATTATGATAATTACGCTGAATCTCAAAACCTACCTATACTAAAATTGTAGTATAGGTAGGTTTTGAGATTCAGCGTTGATTGGAACACTCTAGCAGGATCGGAACAATAGCCCGATAATACCAGAGTCTGCTTAGACTAGATTAGAAGCCTATGTAGCCTAGGTATTCACAGTATGACCTAGAATATATATCAGCCCGGAACAGATGTATTGGCGTCTGGGGAAATTCGATATATTTGCAGCCAGCAGACGGGAACTGGTGAGTCAGCGGTGAATTAAATGTATTGCATTACAGTACATAAATAATAGTTGAAATTTTGTATTTCTCAGCTTTTGCTATAAATAACAACTTCTGACAAAGACTATTTTATTTGTTAAGTCGGTAGGTACAGAATGCAGCATAAAAGGTTACCAAATGCGTACTGTCACAAAAGAGGCGGTTCTGCAATGTAAAAGCTGATTTTAAAAATATTAAAATGATACCATTAGAAAAATGTTTTTGTTTCATTTCTGAAAACTGTTAAAATTTATTCGTGTGTAGATAAAATCAGTATCATATACTTTGGCCCGCCTAGTTGGCGTTGCAGCAGAATACTTGTATCTACTGTCGGGCTCATACATTTTGAGTGCAGATTCATAATACACTCTCCTATATTGTGTAACAAGATCCCAGAGCTTATTAAGGTGCCCCTGTGTAAATGTACGCTACACAGTGTAGCAGGTGTTCTGGTAGTTGTAGGATTACCTACATATAAGTAAAGTGCAGAGAAACCTTTGGAAACCTTTCAAGGGCGCCATGGATTATGCCCAATGGATTCCATTGAATTATGTCGATTTGATTTAAACCTTCAGTTAAAACCCTTTTGTGCAGAAGCAATGTATGACGAATTTGATTTGGATAATGAATAGTGATCGGCTTCGTCATCCATGGCAGTCACTCAGAGTGTTTGATTTGAACTAACAACCGCGCGCTGTTGTGAGCTCGCCAGAATTTATATGTTTCACAGCTCACCTCGGTCTCCCTATGTCACATTATCAATGACATAAACACAATGTGTTTCAAAAAAACCCAAAAAAAAAGATAATTCAACATTAATTAAGAGTTGAACGACGATGAAAAGTCTATCGAAGTGAGCCTGAAGAAAAAGAAAAGACCACAGTAGATTTGAAAAGATTTTTAGGTTATTTTGTTATCTTGATTTATTTCTATTTCATTAAAAAAAGGAAGGGATGTAGTGTATTGGCATTATGTATTTACTACCCTTATCTCGAGTGCATACGTCACAGCTTAATGCGCAGCTCTATTACAACTATGACAAGTATGTCCCTGTGTTCTGGAGCCCCCCGGCCTTTCCCGAAACGACGGCAAAAGGCCCGACGGTCTCACACTGGTTCCATGGCAGAAAGGTCGTAGCCTCATCTGGGATGCTACGTGTGCCTGCACCTTTGCACAGTCACACCTTTCAGGCACTCAAAGGACAGCGGGTGCAGCTGCGGAGACAGTAGCCCAGAGAAAACGAGTAAAATACGTCAGCCTGGAACCAGCGTATGAGTTTGTACCGTTTGCGGTCTAAACAATGGGAACATGGGGAGCAGACGCAAAAATCTTCGTCCGCGAAATCGGTCGCCGTCTGCAGGCGAATGGTGTGGATCCTCGGGCGGGATATTATCTCGCTCAAAGGATATCGCTGGCGATACAGCGAGGAAACGCCGCCAGCGTAATGGGGACCTTTGGGCGAGTAACCACGAGCGAGAGGGGGTCTTGACAAAATGTGGTAGTTTAACACATGTTTATTTTGAAATTTTTTGACATGTAATCACTTTGAATTTTACTATGCAATTTTTCATGTACATCCATAACTGAAATATTGTGACTAGTTAATGAGTATAATATAATTAATTATTGAAAGACTTAAGTATGTCATATTAATTATATGAAACTTTCATTTTGAAAGATGTCAAACCATGCAACTGATTACTAGAGTTGCGACTATTTCACTTTTAAAATTAAATTTTGGATATTTTTTTTGGGTTTTTTTGAAACACGTTGTATATGTATTGGTACCTCATTTAATATTGTTCGATTCCCAGTTCCAAGTAACGCTACTCTAATACACACGTTTATATCTGAACTTTGTCAATTAAAGTATGCGAATGTGAGTCAAAGTTGGATCATTAAAGTGACAATTTTATTGCGTGTTACAACCCGACGTGATATAATTACATTTTGAGAATCAAAAGCCAGTTTTTAAAGTAAAATGTTTACAAAACAATGCTTTGTATTTAGTTTCATTTTAACGCTTTCCATTGGCACATTTAACGATACTTTTCAGTTTGATGTAGCTAACGCATAAGTAGGTAAGTTTGTTTTTTTGTTACGCTTTCATATCTTAATTATTTAATCGATCCTCTAAATTTCACGTTGACAGGTTTGCGTATAGGCAAGGGAATAAGGCATTAGTGTTACTCACTAGACACGCACAGAAAGCTAATTTTTATAAATACATGTTGAAAATGTTCTGATACTGGGAATTGTACATTTATTCCATTCTAATAATTCTATATTAATTCAAAAATGTTGTATTAAATGAATATTTTAGATTTTACAGAACGAAAAACAAATTTTGTTTTCATAGTGTCAATTAAATTTCAGGATTTTTTACTACGAATTTGAGAACAGATCTGTGCTGCAAGATTCCATGTGTTAAAACACTCACAACGTCCTTATTTTTTTTAACTACGTAAAAAAAAGACAGCGAAAAGCAATTCATACTAAATTTAATTAATTTTGCGATACAGCTGGATCGACAGCATTAAGAACTAGTCTCAGTTGATTAATTAACGTTAATATTCTGCCTAATAACCTAATCCAAGAAAATTACCTTTATTCTCAGAATGGATCTTCTACAAGAAAAATTAACAACTGTTATTAGTTCCCAGAAAGTACCTACCTAATCCAAATAAATTATGATTCATAAATAATTGGAACTACGAGTATTCTTGAGTTCATGTCGTAATGGAGTGACGGACAGTTTTTTTTTGCACAGAGATATACACAATTGAAGGGCCCGAGAGTGACACAGGCTACAGTAAGTTTTATCTCAATCTTTTAAGGGTAACTGCATTAAAATTCATTTGCAAGATTTGATCCGAACATACTTACATATACGCATTGCAAGATAATAAAAATCTTGTAACAAAGAGATTTCAAAACAGAAGTGATAATTTTCCACGTCAAAAACGTAAGAGTCACCGACTTCAATCCCAAATAATTTTGTTACAGAGATCTCATACTCCTAAACCATTCATCATCAGCTTCATCATCAGCTCAGCAACATCAGATGGTGACCATTAGATGCAAAAATCTACATAGATTAAGATAATTTCTGATAAACAGTGTATATGCCTACAAAATTTGAGGGTTTCCCTCGATTTCCCCAGGATCCCATCATCAGATCCTGACCTGGTGACAGTGGGACCACCTCTGACGTATGACCTACCAAATAAAAAAAGAATTATTCAAATCGGTTTATAATTGCCGGAGTAATCGCGTAACAAATATACAAAAAAAAATACAGTCGAATTGAGAACCTCCTCCTTTTTTTGAAGTCGGTTAAAAAATACCTTCCATTTCGGACTGCGAGTGGAAGAAAAACTTAGAATGTTCCAGCTACCTACTCTTCCCAGGTACACAGCAAAGTCTGTAAGTTGGGTACGAGGGTTTTGCTGTATAATGGGCGAAAGGCTGACCACCTCTCACCATAATACAACAGATTTCTTCTGATAACCCTCACAATTTGTATCAAACGTGGCATCAAATAGCTCGTTAGAACCACTGAGGCTCTGCCTACCCCGTTAGGGATTATAAGCGTGAGCGTATGAATGTAAGTGGAGGATGCATTGGCCGAATAAAAATTGGATCAGTGGCTGACCGTTACGAACGAGTGCAGTCAGTGGAGTGTAAGGAATTTTATTATCTTTGTCCACCACAGGAATGGTTGAATTCAATATTCCAGAAAATCCATTGAACATTTCTGTCATTTAGTTAAATTTTCCTACTTTTTGTAAGATTTTAAAGCGAAAGTTTAAGTTTGTTAAATAAAATAGAAATTAATTTATTTGGCACT
This sequence comes from Aproaerema taeniolella, assembly GCA_949987775.1. Taxonomy (NCBI): domain Eukaryota; kingdom Metazoa; phylum Arthropoda; class Insecta; order Lepidoptera; family Gelechiidae; genus Aproaerema; species Aproaerema taeniolella. The sequence goes on from OX465260.1 coordinate 11,070,616, forward strand.
TACACAAAGACATTTACATTAAAAACTTTAAACTACCTAATTAAACATTAGTACCAAAAAGGCTTCCACTCAGCATTTGTCGTGACCCTGAAGGGCCATCGACGCGGGTTTTCAGTTATTGAATAGTTATTCTAGCAGTTTTAATAAAATCCATAGTAAAGTAGTATTTAAATGAAATACAATTAAAAGGGGAAAAACTATTCTCCAGCAATAGAAGTACTTATGTACCCCAAGACTTCCTAAATTAGGAAAGGTCTCATTTTCATATTGCTAGAAAACAATGGGTGTCCTAACATTGGAGTTGACTCTCTTACAACTAATTTAAATTTAAAGCGGTTTCCGTTGACTATTGTTAATTGAATTGTTAATTTTACGAATAAGACGGGTTCGTTGAAACTTTGCCTTTGTATGATATTTTAGGAAATATACCACTGGAAATGTAGTTGGATGGAGAAAGTAATACTTGTAGAAAGTATTGTGTTAACAATTCTTGAACAGAAACAAAAAAAAAATGAAAAGAATACGATTTCGTTCGTAATTGTATACCAAGTAGCTCTACCTCTGCACTGCAATCATGATAAGTAGATTTTATGTTTTAATACCTTTTTTTCTTGTAACTCATGTTTACCTGAAAAAAGTCAGTATTTTAGTCTACTTGTTACTTCCAGTAACACTGTGGACCAGCTCGTCGGCCCATTAGTGAGGCGCTTAGGTCTTTGGAGTGGCGCTGACCTCCCTGTATAACGATGAAGATCAGCGGTGCAATGGATTTATTAACTCGTAAGAGGGTAACGTATTCTTGTTACCCTTTTAAATAAATGAAAAATATTTTCGTAACGTAAATACTCAAACGATTTTCGTAACGTAAATACTCAAACCCAAGCCTCGATCTGTTTACAAGGGTATCCATACAACTTCGGTATAATCCAATGTTTGTCAACTCAAGCGATTCTACGGTCACGTGACATTCGGCTTAACCCAATGGGAATATACGTGTGAGTCTTTGTATGTACGTTGGTCTAATTTTAATAGGCTTGCCGCGCCGCGCCCTGTTTTAATGCTATATTGTGGTTCCGCCTACTGTGATCTCTTACATCTAGTTCTTCTTCTTCTTCTTACCAGCCCATATAAGTGCCCAACGAGCGTTACGGGCCTCCCTTCGAAATACGAAGGGGATTTAGGCCATAGTTCACCACGCTTGCCCAATGCGGCTTGGTGGACCGAAAGATTTTCGAAAACGAATTTTCTTAGACGTGCGGGTTTCATCACGATGGTGACCATCACCGCTGAGCAAATGATAATTAATCAGGAATTCGTACATAAATCCGAAAATACGATTTTAGTGGTACAGGCCCGCTCTAGGATTTAAACCCGCAATGTTCCGGTTACAAGTCAGGCTCATTACCAACTGGACTATCACCGCTAACATCTAGTGCTCTAAACTAAATAATCAGATAATTAATACTTCCAAACTCTTGCGTATTATGAGTTCAGGCACCCACTACTTCTCCTGTCCTAATAATGCGGTAGCTGTCTAGCCTGCGACGCTGCCTGGTGAATAATTTATGCATTTGTTGACGGTAAACTGTAAAATCTGGTTTATTGTGATATGCCTAGACATTGAGTCATTTAGAATTGTCTTAAAAATTCATTAATTTAACAACCCCCGACATTCACCGCTTATAACTTTACTCTTAAACAGCTACATTGATTTTCATATTACATGTCTAAATCCATTTTCTTGTTAGAAAACCTGATATATATAGAAAGTACGTGAGTAACAATGTAAGTGCCTATTAAATTTGAGAGTTCCCCTTGGTTTTCCTAGGATTCCTGACTTGGTGACAATGGAGTATACTCTTTCGAACAAAAAATAATTTTGAAAATCGGTCCATAAATGGCGGAGATATCGGTGATCATACATAAAAAAACATACGGATAGTCGAATATAGAACCTCCTCCTTTTTTGAAGTCAGTTAAAATGCATCTAAACTGGTTTACGTGCCACAAACAGACACATAGCGGTCAAAATTATAACAACCCTCTTTTTGAATCGGGGGCTAATAGGTAATTCAAGATACGTTTTTCTGTGTTCTTTTATGAGAAACTATGGATCAATGAAATTGATGATTTTTTTTCTTTTTTAAGGAAAATAACGTTAGTTGGCATTTTGAAATGTAGATTTTGGGTGAATTGCATGATTTATATTTAATTTACCATATTTCCCTACCTTCTGTTTTCATTTTAACCGCAACGAGTTCAACTGGGTCATCGAAGCGAACAAACATTACTTATTCGTTGCTTCGAAAGATAATCCGATATTGGAAGCAGGTGGTTTTGATTTGACGGATAATCTTTATTTTTTGTTAGGATTTTTGTATTTTCAGTTGTTACAGAAGATTGTAATACATCAGCTAAAGAAAGAAAATATGGGTGAAATGTGAAATATGATTCCAAGATCTCTTTGTTTGAGATAAAGAAAAGGATTTTATATTTCATAGAAATAATTAATAATTTGTATTATGGGGAGAATTTAAATTAGTTATCGAAAATAAGGGGTTATTCTCCCTATAAAACTGAATAACTTTCCTCAAGAAATCCGTTTACATTCTCAAATAATTTTCCACGTTATAAAAACGTATGAGTCACCGACTTCAATCCCAACCACAGTTCGCAAATGTCACTCATTTATTTAGATGATGTTCTGGTCTGTAATATTTTTTGTTTTTGTTGATTGTTTAAAAGCGCTGACTCATTTTCGATAAAATTTATGTAGGACTACCTCTGGAGTATACTATTTCGAACAAAAAAATAATTTTGAAAATCGGTCCATAATTGGCGAAGAAATCGGTGAACATACATTAAAAAAAATACTTATAGTCGAACATAGTACCTCCTCCTTTTTTAAAGTCGGTAAAAAAATAGAATTTATTATTGTTATTTCTGAAATTACTTTTGTAATATTGTCTAAAAATAAACAACATCATTTTTTTTTTAAAGCCATTATCTTTATCATTTTGACACTCATAATTATGATCATTCAAGGTTTTTCACAACAGCCAGTGAATTTCCCTGTTGGGAATTGGTATCCCACTTCAGGGACGTAGCGACTTTGATTTATTACCTGATATCTTCCTCGTTAAATCGGATTCTAACCGCGGCAGTCACTGCCCTCATTAAACCAATATCTCACGTGCGATAGATTTCCATTAAATGTGCTCAAATTAAAGCTTCTTACGACCAAAAAGAGGTTACATTTGCGAAAGATTACATTAAAACGTGTTTCGAATCAACGGTGTTTTTTTGAAGATATTATATGAGGGAACAAAAGAAATCGTTTGAAATATTTTAAGATAACGAAGCTTGCTTTTAGAAAAAAATATTTCTTATTTGGGTGATTTAACTTCAGAAGGTTTTTTTTTACTTTAGTTTTTTATTTATTTACTAGCTGATGCCCGCAACTTCGTTTGCGTGTTAATTTTTTTTTGTACAGAGTACACAGATTGAAAACATCTATCTTACGTGATTTAGATTTTTACATACAAAAGTTTTTTCCCGCTAACTCCCGTTCCCGTGGGAATTTTGCAATATCCTGTTGCAACTTAGCTTTAAGTTTACTAAGGTACCTGCATGCCAAATTTCAAGCGTCTAACTTAAGCGGTTTAGATTTTTCATACAAAAGGATTTTCCCGCTCTTTCCCGTTCCCGTAGGAATTTCGGGAATTCCTTTCTTAGTGCACCTCTGCGGTACCTAAGCTACGTCCCTTCCAAATTTCAAGTGCCTACGTTTAGCCGTTAAGGCTGTGCGTTGATATGTCCGTCAGTCTAGGTATAATTTCTCCCGTGTTTTACACATTTACCACTATATCTTTGCTCCTATTGGTCGTAGCGTGATGTTATATAGCCTATAGCCTTCCTCGATAACTGGACTATCCAACACAAAAAGAATTATTCAATTCGAACCAGTAGTTTCGGAGATTAGCGCGTTCAAACAAACAAACAAACAAACAAACAAACAAACTCTTTAGCTTTATAATATTAGTATAGATAATATAGCTGATGCCCGCAACTTCGTTTGCGTGTTAATTTTTTTTTGTACAGAGTACACAGATTGAAAACGTCTATCTTACGTGATTTAGATTTTTACATACAAAAGTTTTTTCCCGCTAACTCCCGTTCCCGTGAGAATTTTGCAATATCCTGTTGCAACTTAGCTTTAAGTTTACTAAGGTACCTGCATGCCAAATTTCAAGCGTCTAACTTAAGCGGTTTAGATTTTTCATACAAAAGGATTTTTCCGCTTATTCCCGTTCCCGTGGGAATTTCGGGAATTCCTTTCTTAGTGCACCTCTGCGGTACCTAAGCTACGTCCCTTCCAAATTTCAAGTGCCTACGTTTAGCCGTTTAGGCTGTGCGTTGATATGTCCGTCAGTCTAGGTATATTTTCTCCCGTTTTTTACACATTTACCACTATATCTTTGCTCCTATTGGTCGTAGCGTGATGTTATATAGCCTATAGCCTTCCTCGATAACTGGACTATCCAACACAAAAAGAATTATTCAATTCGAACCAGTAGTTTCGGAGATTAGCCCGTTCAAACAAACAAACAAACAAACTCTTTAGCTTTATAATATTAGTATAGATAATATAGCTGATGCCCGCAACTTCGTTTGCGTGTTAATTTTTTTTTGTACAGAGTACATAGATTGAAAACATCTATCTTACGTGATTTAGATTTTTACATACAAAAGTTTTTTCCCGCTAACTCCCGTTCCCGTGGGAAGTTTGCAATATCCTGTTGCAACTTAGCTTTAAGTTTACTAAGGTACCTGCATGCCAAATTTCAAGCGTCTAACTTAAGCGGTTTAGATTTTTCATACAAAAGGATTTTTCCGCTAATTCCCGTTCCCGTGGGAATTTCGGGAATTCCTTTCTTAGTGCACCTCTGCGGTACCTAAGCTACGTCCCTTCCAAATTTCAAGTGCCTACGTTTAGCCGTTTAGGCTGTGCGTTGATATGTCCGTCAGTCTAGGTATAATTTCTCCCGTTTTTTACACATTTACCACTATATCTTTGCTCCTATTGGTCGTAGCGTGATATTATATAGCCTATAGCCTTCCTCGATAACTGGACTATTCAACACAAAAAGAATTATTCAATTCGAACCAGTAGTTTCGGAGATTAGCGCGTTCAAACAAACAAACAAACAAACAAACAAACAAACAAACTCTTTAGCTTTATAATATTAGTATAGATTTGATTTAAGTTTACCTATTTCCAATTAGGACAGAAAAAGACTAAATTTTTGTTTCTTTTAATAATTTCTATTTTTGTGATTCGTAAGTACTTACTTTTGTTCTATAATTTTAAGCGCTTTAAATTGTTACGAATGTTGTGGTCTCCTGCATTTAATGGAAAATTTAAAAAGTGTTGGAAAGTGCAGGTTTATATTTTTTTGAATAATGTATCCACTTTTGGAGATCCTTAAATAAATAGAATTAAAATAATTTTATTTATTGAAGATAAAAATACTTAAATGTAACTTTTTTTTCTCCAACAGGCTACGAGTGTTTCGGCAAAAGAAAAACAACTTATGTCTATTTTTGTATAGGTGTGTCCATTAAAAGCCACCACTGACTAGTTTATTTCCTACTAGTTTTCCGCCCGCGGCTCCGCCCGCGTGGACTACAGGTTATATCGTGCCTAACTGTGGGATAAAATGTAGCCTATGTCCTTTCCCAGGCTCTAATCTATCTCTGTACCAAATTTCATCAAAATCGGTTCAGTAGTTTAGGCGTGAAGGACGGACAGACAGACAGACAGACAGACAGAGTCACTTTCGCATTTATAATATTAGTAAGGATAGTAACGATTTATTCTTGCTCTTGACTTTGTTGAGCATTTACATATTTGCTATTTTTCAATAAACTGCAGTTCGAATATTGTTGTCAATGTTGACATTTTGACAAAGGACCGTGGCGCATTCCGCGCGCGAGCAAATCGTGCTCGAGCTTTAGCAGTCTATTTAGTAAACTTGTGCCAGGCATACCTAGTGCACAATCTATAAAAGATAAGAAACTAATCAAGTTTTTTTAATATATTATGAAGATCTTTACAGCAACGTTGACTTGTAGATAGATTCTAAAAGGATTACCTGTAAATATCTCGAGGTATCTATATTTAATTAAGTCGTAGTCTGCAACTAGGGTTTCATTTCTCGCCCATTTTTTTTTCTCGAGTTTCGAGAATTCTCGAGTTTTCTCAGGTCTCGAGCTTTTTTAATTAAAACCTTTGAAATCCGCTGAAATACAGGATGTTTGGTGCATCGTTTGCTAAATTGAAAGGGCCGGTAGGAGGTCTTTCGCTACCTCCTCAGCCCCCATATAAAATTCTTAGCCCCAAAACTTTTTATGCTTTTTTTTATTTTGGTTTAAAAAATTATACATAATTGCTACATCCTGGACCGCATCTTTGCCCTTGGGCTAGATTGTGGTCAAGAGCGAACCCTTCATTAATAAAAAAATATAAATTCATTGAAAAAAAAGTGTTTGGTACTGCTCCAATTTTTTATTAGATCTGTAATTTCTATCGGTATGCGGTTCTACCGAAGTCAAAAACATCTAGTTTTTTTTATTGCCCCGAAAATTTTTTTGAAATTAAAAAAATAAACTGAAACCTCAACCTTAGACCTAAATTAAAAAAAAAAAACAAAAGTGATCGGTATCTGGTATCTACGAAAAACGGTATCTAGACGACTTTTAACTATGTATCTTTGTGTATCGAGAAGACATTAGGCTGAAGAAGACATTCATTCATTTGTTCAGTCACTGCCACAGTTCGTTTGGCACAGCTCTACCAGTAAACTGAGATCCCAGGGCCGCCAGACCTTTATTAATGAGACAGCACGGAGCACGGGCACTCAGACGCGGCGAAAATATCGCGCAGCGCGTCGCGTCTGGCTCGATTCAAGTTCGAAACTCGAGAATTCTCGAGTTCCAGTAATTTTTTTCTCGTCTCGAATGAACCCAAATTCCTCGAGTTTCCTCGAGTTCGAGAAAGCTCGAGCATAAACCCAATCTGCAACCAATCTCTTTGGCGTATTTTTAGAACTTGCTATGATTGAATTAGATAATTCTAACGCGAGAAAATGAACTGAATTTCTTACTTTTAATATTTGAAAAGAAAGCAAATACTTACGTAAATAATGTTGAAATCGTAAAGGAAGAAAGAAAAAAAAACGATGGTATGACTTCAGTTTTAGATCCACATTTACAAAGAATATTTTTTTAAGGTCCCCCAAATTTAGTTTGTTGCGACCGGATTCGATTACAATCATCTTCAGACGGTCGCATAAAAATATAAAATAAACAAGTGGAACTATTGTAAAAATCATGTCTTTCATTGAACCAAATAATATCTTTAATAGTTTGTTAACAAATCTGTTGATGAATTCAACGGCACTGTAATCCTCTGTCGTCGCAGTATTGTTCAACAACAATACGGCAGAATATCGATCGTGGTATAAGCGGGTCAGGTTAACGGCTATTTTCGGAACGTCCTTTTTAGGTTAGAGCTCTGTTGTCAGAACTACGGATTAACCTATTTCTTTGTTATTACTCAAATTTAACATGTCCGTTAATTGAATTGATTTATTGTTTTTTGTTACTTTGTGTTGTCTAAACACAAGAGGTGTAGTTTCATAAATATTAAAGGTTTATATGTTAACTTGTGTGTATCATAATGCGAACAAGTGAAGACCTTCAAGAAAACATCGGGTTGTGTGGGGTCTAACATCCATGTAGATCGACGGACAAGGACTGGCGAATTACAACTCTTAAAGTATTTCCTTACGTGACAATGGCAATTTGGCCATTCTTTTCACAATTTATTAAAATACTCTGACGTTGACGAAATAACGTTTGGGAACGCTTATTTATCAAGAATTGTGTTTCTGGATTGGAATTGAAAGAAAAATTTAGCATGTGCCAGCAGCTAACTCTTCCGAGGCATACTGTACAAGCCAGTTAGCGAGATGTGAGGGTTTTGCTGTATCGTGGGTGAAAGCTGACAACCTATCTCAATTGTACTCATGTTTTATCTAATAACCCTCAGAATGCATATCAAACGTGGCGTCATATGAATCACATATTATGCTTTGCCTACCCCGTCAAAGATTACAGGCGGGAGAGGTTCCTTAAAAACTAACGCTAAAGTAACGCTAAATAGATTGCTTCTTGTAGCATAGCATCCAAATCTCATTAACTCGAGAGCCGCGCACATCCTCGAATTAAAATAAAATTATTATTCGAACATCTCCACTGCGTCACCCTTAACGAGCCAGTCAGCGTAATATGAGAGGGCTGTAATTCACAGCCGACATCTTAAGTGGCGAAATATGAAATTAAATAAGAATGACTCTTGGCAATAAAAATAACAAAAAATTTGTGAACATTTCTGAAGTGCCTAGGTATCAGCCGGGTTAACATAGGCGCGAAGGATACATTTTTTATCCTTCCTTCCCGAGTAGGTATAATCAAGTTTAAGCCGAACTTGAATAAACTTAGTGTTTGAGTTTTTGAACACGATAAGAAGAAGAACACAAGGTTTTCATAACTCAAATGCCAATGTCTCATCCTCATCCAGCAAGGTATGATGATGGAAAAGCGTACCGATTTTTCTTTCTCTAAAAATTATTTCCAAATGAGATGTCATTGTTCAAATGTTCAAGCAAAACGTTCTTCAATAACAATTTGTTTTAATTGCTTCCCTTTTGTTTCTGTTACAAATAAAAGTGGTTTGAAAACGAATGCTCAAATAATTTTCTTTTGTATTTTCCTTTTTGTTACATAAAGTGTTATACAAATATGTGATATACGAAGTATCACTCAATTCTGAAAATAGAATATTCTCGTAGTTGTCGAACATGGCCTGAGGCGTCTCGTATTTACTTATTTTTCAAATTGTCAGGTTATAGGAAGAAAGGGACCATGAAAAAGTGGCCCCTGTCAATTTATCTCGACATTTTGCTCTTGTGACAAGGGATTTCGAAGCAATGTGATTTCTCAAAAGATTTCCCTTAGTTTTTTGTATAGTCAACACAACACATTCAAATCTGATTCGAGAGTATTTGTAGATGTAGCAGAAATGTTCCTAAATTTTTGTTTATAAATATATCGAATGAAGCACATGTAACTGAAAAAAATCCCAGTAAACCCATTATGAATTAAAAAAGTAAACAATTACGACTTCTCATATTAAGGCTGCTGATCGTTTAAGCAGGTTATATGAAGAGGCGAAAATGTTTTCATATTTCGAATACGGTAAAACTTATACAGGGTGTAAGGGTCAGCTTAGCAAATACTTGAATGGTGGGATCTACCCATGACCATGATCGGCTACAAGATTATTATTTCCCGGAAATGTCTAGTTTAGGAGTTTTCGTTATTTTACCTACTTTAGTCTGTCACAATACGATGTACATTGCTGGTTTGCGTGTTTTGTGCTCTTATTATTGTTTTTATACTTAAATAGAGAGTATTTTCAGATATTACCTTACTTCCTTATCGTGTAGGTATAACAAACCTAGGTGTCAGAGTTTTCAAACAACCAAATGGCCTCTTGGTTTTAACGACTGTATAGTCAATCGACAACAGCTAGTATCCTAATACACACAATACTGCACAAAAGACTTTTATATGAAAGCGGAGATACAGGCACGAGACTCCTTCATTATAAAGAATGCACAACTGCAGCAAACCGACATCGCCTCAGCAAAGCACTTATGAATATTACCTTCAAAGCGCAGGCAAATAGAGTCTACTGTGATATGAAATGAAATTATACTTGCTTTGCTCTGTCTGTTAAACTTAAATAGAGAAAGGAAAGTTAATAATATTTTAATTTGGATGGTGAGGTTATCATCATATCAGCCTATTGCAGTCCACTGCTAAACATATGCCTCCCCCAAGGTGCGCCACTTTGCACGATCCTCCGCTTTTTGCATCCAGCCACTGCCCTCTATCTTCTTTAGGTCATCTGACCATCTAGCTGGGGGGCGTCCTACACTACGTCTGCCAAGACGTGGTCTCCATTCGAGAACCTGTCCTCCAACGCTCGTCGGTTCTGCGACAGTAATGGCCAGCCTACTGCCACTTCAGCTTGCTACACTTTTGGATAATATCCATCACTCCGGTTTTCTGTCGGATAACCTCGCTATCCCTTAGCGAGATCCCGAGCATGGAGTATTCTTCTTATACTTAGGTGTATTCGCCAGTTATTAGACAACTCACACAACGACATCTAACCCCAAACTAAGAAAATGGGTGGTAGATGACTGTTATACTTCCTAATTATTGTATAGTGGTTTTAAATGTTAACTATTGTAAAGTTAAAAACACCTTTTGCTTACACACCACGTGGACTGGTAGTGTTGTACCATTTTCGTCGCCAACATTCAATTTAATTAATTTATTGCAATTCATATGTACTAAATTAAGAGACCTTAGGCTAAGGTATGTGCTTCTTTACATATGAACCCTGTCGGGCGTTGCAAAGTGGAACGGCAGGATCGATTTGTTCTTAACGCTATGAACTATTTCAACCTATATTTTGTAGAGCATAAATACTACATTTAGTCTATTTTTGCTTTGTCTAGACACATAAAAATACCTTCTAAATTTTAGCTACTTGATTGTCTTTGAATAAAATATACCTATTTTGAGTAATACATATTTAATGTCTTTTATTTAACTTTTTCTTATACTTTTACTAAGCATTTTTAAACAATTTGATTATTCCAGTAAACATATTACGTTACTGAAGTTATTTTATAGTGAGTTATTTATAAAAGAGTGTGTTATTATAAGAAACAAAATTAAAAACTTGATTAAAAGATAGTAAAAAAAAGGTAGGCGGTCTTAAGTGAACATTTTCTATTGTAGCTTCATTTCAAAACGTAGATGAGACTGCATTGTTGGACTGAAAGTAAATTAAAAAGCATCTCACTACGTTTTTACAAAAATTCTGCAGGTTTACAAAATTAAAGTGGTACTTGGATGAAGCCTATGAAGCCTAAAATAGGGATATTTGATAACTTTAAGTTTATAAAAAAATATTTAAACATTCTTTGTCTTGGAATATTTTGTATTTACCTATAACTAAAACTGATTTCGAAGACTGAGTAAATATTTAAAGATTTACAAGAATAAGACCTAACTTAATCATTATCTAACGCAGTTGGAACGTTGGAACAAGCCTCAAATCTGATAAAAAAGTATTCTTTGTGTTAAAGAGTAGTTTTACTTATAGTTTGATAGATAATTTATTTAAAAAACACCACTTCTAGTACGAAATGGCTATTCCGAGTCCATTTCAAAGATGAATTGAGCTCAAATTGAGGAATTGCAGAAACAAATCTGAACTTTGAAACAAACAGCAATCAACCTCCAAAATCAAACGGTTTATTCGAATATTCTGGAGCTCAGGCCTAGTCCAGCTCCATTCATGTCGAAATCCGCTTTTGCCAAATGACTTCCATACAATCTGGAGTTCAAAGATGAGAAAAATGTGGAAAAATTCCAATGAAAATGGGATCTGAAGCGTATTGAGCCACATGGCATGTGGCTGCGGCTCACTCGTATAGTACGCCGCTCTTTGTGTTTTTTCAGTCCAGTAAGTCTCACATTAATTTGATTTTGTTAAACCACCCAAAAAGGTTTTATTTTTTTTTGCTCTCGTGATTTATTAATTTTTTTCACACTCTGAGAGTTTGAATCAGGTATACAAATTAGCTCGTTTTGTATTTGTAACAAAATTTAGGCCGTAAATAACGTCTATAATTTTTAGTAATATTAAAAACATGTTTCCTTCTAGCACATCATAATGGAGTGACAGATAGGTCTGATGTTTGCACAGAGATAGAGGACCCCAAAAGTTATATAGGCTACTTTTCCAAGCGAACAAATTTGCGGCTGGAAAGCTAGTAATTTTTAATCTTTTCAATGGAAAAGTTCAAAAATTGGATCACGTCATCTTCACCCGCCACCTGCGCCTCGGCTGTCATCTTATCAGAAGAAAATTTCTAATGCAAAATTTTCCTTTCAACTTGTCGTTCAAGTTCATATCTTTCATGGAAATAAATTTACGGTGGAATTCCTGTAGTCCATTTCCTACTTTGCCAGTTATTGGCTTATAAATTTCCTAGAATAAATGATTCTAAGAAAGTTAATTATTTCTAACTTTCTAGTCTAGTAGGACTATATATAACAATTAATTTTTGGATCTAGATTGCAGTTATTGGTCAAAAAAAGTTAACTTTAAATTAGCTAGCGAAACTTAAGGTGGTGAATCAGCTCGCTAAACTAAACAACTTTCCCAAAGAAATCAGCTTACTAATTATTAAACAACTTCCATACAACTTCTACCAACTTCTTGACGGCCGGTTTGGTCGAGTGGTAGTGACGCTACTTCTTGATCGGCGGGTTCTGGGTTCGATTCCCAGTCAGGGCAAATATTTGTGTTAAAAGCAGATATTTGTTCTCGGGTCATGGGTGTTTATGTCTGTCTTTGTGTGTTCCAAGGGACCCACGACACAAGGGAAAACCTTAATGTGGGCCTTTGAGTGTGAAGCGTTTATCGTTTATCGTGTTGAGTTTGAGAAATCGATTTTTTTTTGAGAATTTCACCAGAGTTCTTTAGAGAAAGTTATTCAGTTTCACGGGGAGAATCACCCCTAAAGTTCCGTTAGCTGATTTAAAATCACCCTATACAGGGTAATTTTTTTAATCGCCATCCAAATTTTTCTTACGGTTTCAGTAACGTTGATAAAACGTAAATAAGAAGGAAAAAATGATTTTTTTTTTAATTTTTTGTTTTTGATACCCCTTTTTAACGTCTTAGAGGTTGTATTTTGTAAAACGCAGAAACACGCGTGTAACAAATTGTGTTGAAGAGTACTATTACAAAGTTTCAAGTCAATTGTACGATGTTATTTTTTATTCCATACAAAAATTTTGATTTATTTACATGCTTCAGACGATTTAGCTTGAAATATTTAATATGAAACGTAGAAATAAAAAAATACGGTTCTGTTAAATTTTCATAAAGTTTACGTACGAAAAATTAGCGCTCGGGGAGTGCGCCCGAGTGGTGACTTAAGTTTAGGAACCCCCCCCTAAAAAAAAACAAAAAAAAGTGTTCAGTAAGTGATACTGGTTCAGGATTTTCAATAAAGTTAGGAGGTTCTTTTTCAATCTGTATAAACATGACTACATTTTTTACATTTTTAGGGTTCCGTAGTAATCTACGAACCCTTATAGTTTCGCCATGTCCGTCTGTCCGTCTGTCCGCGGGTTTCCTAAGAAACCCTTGGTACTACAGAGCTGAAACTTAGCATGATTATACATATGAATCACGCCGACAGAACTGTAGAGTAAAATCTTAGAAAAAAAAATTTTTTCGGGTGTCTCCCATAGACGTGAAAGGGCGATGATTTTTTTTTTCTCGCCAATATTTTTGAATGGGGTGTCATAGGATAGCATATTAAAAGATAGAAGGGGTTTACTAAAAACGTTTTTCGATTCAGCACTCCGTTTGCGAAATATAAATTTTTAAAGTGAAAATGTTTGTCAAACACAAGTGTCCCCCCCTCTACCTGCTAAACGGTTGTTTCTAAAAATGTGGAAAAATTCACGTTGGTAGATTATATAACGAAATTAAAAGGAAAACTATCACACATAACTTGGTCCTTTAAGTTTGCGAGTAATAGTCGACCAAGTGCCAAACACTGTTGGGATTAATAAGAATATATTTACTAATATAAGATCCTTGGTACTACAGAGCTGAAATTTGGCATGGTCATAGATATTGATTGCGCCGACAGATCTAAAATATAAAATTTTGGAAAAAACATTTTTTCGGGTGTTTCCCATACACGTGAAAGGGCGTTGGATTTTTTTTTATCGCCGATACCATCGAATTGAATGTCATAGGATAGATTTTTAAAATATAGAAGGGGTTTACTAAGAACGTTTTTCGATTCAGCACTCCGTTTGAGAAAAAAATATTTTTGAAGTGAATTTTTTTGTTAAAAACAAGTTTCCGGGGGGGACACTACCAGCCAAACAGTTGTTTCTAAAAATGTTAAAAAATTCACGGTTATAGAATATACAACGAAATTAAAAGAAAAACTATCATACATAAGTTGGCCCTTCAAGTTTGCGAGTACTAGTCGACCAAACGTTTTTGGGATTAATAAGAATATGTTTACAAGGTTCCACGCTAAAAGTGAGGGGAGGTCGAAAGCCAAACTGTAACATATTGACATTTTAGGTGTCGTTAAATAGTTTTTTGGGGGTGTTAATTACGAAAATGACATCAAAATTATTTTAACAGAAGGTTGATATTATTTCTAACTGTAATATTGCCGTAAAAAAAACTTTAAAAAATTCGCGCTCGCTTCGCTCGCGAATTTTATACTTACATTCGGTTGTAATTAGACCAGAACAAAAATTATTTCACAAATTACAAGCTCTTTAATAATACATTTGTTTTTAGGGTTCGGTAGTAATCTACGAACCCTTATAGTTTCGCCATGTCTGTCTGTCCGCAGGTTTCCTAAGAAACCCTTGGTAGCACAGAGCTGAAATTTGGCATGGTCATACATACCTATTGATTGTGGTGACAAATCTAAAAAATAAAATGGTGGAAATAAAATTTTTTCATGTGTTTCCCATTAACGTGAATGGGCGATGGTTTTTTTTCTAGCCGATATCATCGAGTGCGTTATCATAGGATAGCTTTTTAAAAGATAGAAGAGGTTTACTACAAACGTTTATCGATTCAGCAATCCGTTTAGGAAACATTAATTTTTATAATGAAAAAAAAATGTGGAATAATTCACGAGGGTAGCATTTACGACGAAGTGTACCCTAATCCAAAATGGTTGACATACAAGGTTCCACGCTAAAAGTGAGGCGAGCCGAAAGCCAAGCTGTAACATATCGACATTTCAGGTGTCGTTTAATAGGTTTTTGTGGGTGCTAATTACGAAAACGACATTAAAAATATACACCTGCTTAGCTTGATATTATTATATTATTCCTTACAATAAAATTGTCGCAAAAAAAAAAAAAATTCGCGCTCGCTTCGCTCGCGCATTAAACACTTCCATTCTGTTATATTTAGGCCAAACTTTTTAATACATTTGTTTATGATACTAAGTAGGTATAGTATTTGGGGATTTTAACATCAACTATGACAATATGCTTGTAGAATTAAGAAGCTAGCTGCATATTTGAACCATGCTGCTACGGAACCCTACAATGCGCGTGGCCCGACACGCTCTGGGCCGGTTTTTTAAAATGTCAATTTTGAATTTTGAGGGTGTTTCTATGTTATCGCGTGACTGCACATATGCAAGATTATACTCGTTTAATAATACAGTATAAATAGGTTTCATTAAGTTCCAATAACATACATTCCCCGATTTTTTAATATACATGCAAATAGGGAAAACAGCGTTTTTAAAATGAGAGCGGGATTATCCTTAACCTGTTCTGTTGATTGCCGGACCGTTCATAATCCACTTAGATCCGCTTTTCCTAACAAATAAAAATGGAGGTGCCTGTTAGAAGTTTCTCTACCCCACTTTTGCCTTTCGTTTTAACTACATCACATAAAATTTTATTAACATTTTAAGCATTAAAAATAAATAAATATTTAAGAGTAGGTACTAAAATGACTCATCTCGACTCTTTCTGAGAGAACATCTATGTCAGTCAGTGAATGAGTAAGTGAATGGTAATCTAAAGTTTTTGATTGAAAAATTGTTGTGCATACTCTTGCAACAAAATCTGTCAGAGGTTTCAATAATTAAAAAAAAAGTAAAAGTTTCTTAACTTACCTGTTTGTACGCTGCCAACGGATAGTCTGAAAAGGTAAAAAAGCTATCCCAACGTGTTTATACTCTATAAGGTTTATACTTTTGATTGGTTATATTAAATTTATTCAGTAGACAGATTTTTTTAAGAACCTGACTCACTGATATATCAACGATAGACCTAAAAAGCTGAAATTTTTCACAACAGTTCCCTTAACAGTGTAAACAAGGACTAAGTTAGGATTTTACGAATATTACTAAGCGAACAAAGCCTTGGGCATCCTCTAGTTTTTATTTTTAAAAGCTGAAGTGTGTTTGAAGATAAGCCTCTGGTCACTCTTAACCTTTACATACGTTTTGAAAGCCTTTGTAACGCTTGATCAAAGGCGAGTTTGGAACATTGTCAACAAAACCTATTCTATTTTTTACTTTCCCTGTTTTCCTCGTGTTTTTGTTCCTTTTGTTGGCACCTTAACAAAAACCTAGTTAACCCAGAGCTACGTGTGAATATTCTCAAAGGCCGCGATTTTCTTTAGCAAAAGAACAGAGCGTAAAAAATCTTTTGGAAATTCAGGATATGTCGTAGTTATACCGCGAAGAATTGTAAAGAAATGTTTTACTCTGTAAGAGTAAATCGCTCACGGCTACGCGACGGATCTTGCTTTACATCTGCCGTCTAAGGAAGTCGTTTGTTCGCTTTAAGTGCTTTGACATTGTAAGAAAAAGTAACACTGCATATTTTTATACTTCGGAAAGAATGACGGTAAATATTAAAGCAATTTGTCTTCTGCTTTTGAATCTGGAGGGGACAAAAGAGCAAAAGGTGTTTCATGTAAATCTGTTATGCAACGGCTAATTTTCAAGCAACGAGATTTCAGTTTTGTTTCATAATATAGATGCAGAGTGGTAGATAAAACTTAGGTCATAACATCAATTAGCAACTAAAGCTACAAGAGATATAGGAATAGTTTAAAAATGAAAAAAAAAAAACATTTTTTCCAACGTGCAGAAAATATCTTGAAAACTTATAAATCTACCATGCGCTGAAGTCAAATGACACACTGAACCAAGAATAAAATACTGTGGTCAACTGCAAAGCTGAGATACTGAGATAAATGGTTTCAAATAGCGTACAATAAAATGTAGTTGGAAACCGTAAGCTACAAGGTGAATGAAAATAAATTTATTTGGGGAACACGAACAGGCTTATTTTATTTCCTCCAATCCAACGTGGTTCATGTACGAGAGAATTCTGAAGCACGATGGTGCCATGAATTTGGTGCTGTACAGTGTACACTGGTAGACAAAAAAAACGGTCGAACTTTATCTGCGATTTGAATCGCTCAATCTACTTTTGATTGCCAGTTGAGAACAAAAACAGAAGAACAGCAGTTCTAGCACGATACCGACAAACTCGCTCTTGGCTCACGCTGAAACTTCTCTTTGATTGCACAAGGGTCCTCGCCCTATGGCGTTGTCAATGTTGACATTTTGACATAGGACCGCGGAGTTGTCACTATCGTACTCGGCCTGCAGAGAAGGCAGGGATGATGACGCTAACAATTAAAATTAACACGTACACCAAACCTTTTAAATATCTACTTCTATCTAGAATTTTCTAAGTCAGTTTTAATCCCATACAAAAAAGAGGGGTGTTATATGTTTGGCATGTATTTCTGTGTTTTTATGTATCTCTGTATCTGTGTGTCTGTCTGTAGCATCGTAGGTCCTAAACGCATGATCAATGCGATTTTTATTTGTTGTTTGAAAGCTGACTTAATCGAGATGGTTCTAAGGTGTATTTGAACAAAATTGTTATAGTCGTTTAAGATTTTTAAATAATAAATATCAGGGGATGTACAAAAAATTTTCTAAAGAGTTATTACACGAAAATGTTTAGTACAGGTGACTTGGTTTTTTAACTAATGAAAAAGTTTGAATCGAGGTAAGCGCTTGTTAGTAAACCAATTTTCACAGTTTCTGTGAGAATAAAGGACTTGCTAACCATATGAAGCTAATATTAGTTTGATATTTTTTACATGACCACCTTTTTTGCTAGCAAGTGTACAAGTCTACTATACTGACAATTTATTCAATTTACACTGCAGAGCAAATGCACATCGAGAAACAAATTGCTTTTCCTCCTGTTTTGATGTTCTGAGTTAATAGGTTTCGGAGTATTTTGCGCCTAAAATGCTTGGTCAAAATTTTGCAGAAATTATTTTGTTAAATATTGAACAGTACAGCCAGAAGCGGAAAATCCGGCTCGAAGGACCAAAAAGATGTACAGTTCTGTAGGAATAATAAATTGATTTATAATCGGAAACGAGCACACACTAACATATGTCATAGCACACACTAAATGCAACGTGCCGGAAACGCTGAATTTAGATAATTATAATGTACTTTGTACAAAACATGACAACAAAATAAATAAAAATAAAGTAATAACCTGTTTCGCAATCAAACTTTACGGTTTTACGCTTATCTTAATGGAATAAAGTTTCTGTTTTATCTACTCTGATGTACTTTGCTATGCTCATAACAAAATATTTAATTCAACAATAATAAGTAGCGCTTTTAAATAGTTCCTCCTGATATTAGAGAGGAATATTAATTATTTTATCTCTAAAGGTCGAATATTTCCTGGAACTAACGGATCTCTAGGTAACTTTTATATATTTCAGTAAATGTTTATTTTTTCCGTGAAGCCTAGTTCAAGGTAATAATTTTATCCTTAGATGTTTCTCGTTCCACTCACCTGTTCTATCGCATAGTGTCACGGCATTTATTTTGTAAGCTTACGATCGAAGTAAGACTAATAATTGTCACTACCTGTCACTGTCAACTGTATAGCACAAGAGAGAAGTGTACTGACATTCGACGCTTCGAAATTTCAGAATAGGCAGAACGACAAGGACAAGACTAAATTTTGTCATCCGTCTTCATTGACCTAGCCCGTCTTGTTAGCTAATGGTTAATTTTTAATTTTAATACTCGGCCCTTGTCAACTCGGATATTACCACATTGAAATAAATTTTCAATATGACTGGCGTATTCTAATAAATTTCAAATTTGGTGAAAATTAATTTTGGAATATTTTGTTGAATAAACATTTTCAATATAGAATTCAAATTGTTTACTAAATTGGTAGGTATTCAAATTGGATCCATTTTCGCTGTAAGCTCAGCTGAGGTTGACATGAAATTATTTATCGTGAATGTTCAAAATTCATTTACATATTACAGAAAATAGTATGGCTTTGCCAACTTTGAAATTAGGTAAACACAATTTAGGTTTTCGTAGAAAATGTTTTTTTTTAATATCGATTTCACTAGTGTGCGTCGCTCATAAGCTTTTTTTCGTGGTCTCACTGATTTGATTGCAACAAAACTTTTTGTACACCAAATGAGATGTCAGTTGTCGTGAGACGATTAATTCCCTTAGGAACACAAATTTTGGACTAGTGAGTCAGTAAGTCAAAAACTTTATTTATTCCGACTAATATTATTAATGCGAAAGTACTATTACGCTTTCACGTCTAAACTACTGCACCGATTTTGATGAAATTTGGTACAGAGATAGATTAGACCTTAGAAAAGGACATAAGCTACATTTTATCCCACAGCTGGTCGTGACCATCGTGATATAACCTGTAGTCTACGCAGGTGACCCCGACGTGATCCAGTGTTGGTGTTGTAAGCAGGCAGGAAACCGGGTAAATGAGAATCAAAAGTTCTGAGGCACATTTCTACTTCACAACAATTTAACAAATATTACATTGTCAATGAGTGATCTTGTGGCGAGCGCGAGACGACTTACGTCACCTCGCTCAACTCTATTAGAAGTAGTAAAAACATTTAATTTACAAAACGTGATTACGTCATGTGTCCCTACAATTGCATAAAACTTTTAAACGGCAAAACCTTAGAGTATATATATATAGGGGCAAAACCAATTTTGATCGAATAAAGCTAAGAACCATCTCAATTACGTCAGCTTTCAAACAAAAAAACTCCATCGAAATCGGTCCATTCGTTTAGGAGTTACGATGCCACAGACAGATACACAGGTATACAGATTCACACGTCAAACTTATAACACCCCTCTTTTTTGTCGGGGGTTAGAAAATACAAAAAAAATTGCCAGACAAACCTTTTTACCAAGCGTACCAATTATGGTAATGGTAAAAGGAAGCCATTACCATAAATATGAAATTACAAAGTCAATTCTGGTTTTTCTGTATATATACATATAATACGTTACGCTATTTGTGAAATTCTGGCATAAATCTTAGTCAAGCTTGGCTCATTCACCTTCATTACATCAGTGGCGTGCATAGACATTTTAGGCAGGGTAGGCAGTGAACTTTTAGTGATGAAAATTATTAAGATTTTAGAATGTTAGTTAAAACAACTTAAGATTTGTTATTCAAATCAAAATAATCTGTGCTTCCAAACTTTTATATAACAGTTTGAAAACAAAATGCACGGAACACAAAATAAGCGGTTAGTATACACATAGCCCGTGAGCCAATTATGAATGTCGTATATTTTAATATTAGAATGTCTTACTGCGGTACCTTTTTTTGCGTCAACGCACACATCGGCCTTTTGCGATAATGTTTACTTTTTCTTGAAAAGGTAAACTTGAAAAATTACGCATTTTCGGCAAACAAACATCATCACCACACTTTTCACAACTTATTGTACTCATTTTGTTCTAAACAAATGTCGAATAATCACTATAAACTAATAAAACAATAATTTGCAAAAGTTTTCGTTCGTAGTTGCAAAAGAAAAACAATCCAATAAGAAAAAAATGCCGCAAAATTAAAAATCTATAACAGCCCTTCCAAACTTACTAAATATTGACACTTCTCAATTTGGTAGCATCGCTTTATAGGCAGAGCTTTTTTCGCCATACAATCAGTTCGTTAATTTTTCGCGGGGGAGGCGAAACAGCCAATCAGAAGCCAGCATTTTTCAACAAAAAAGGCATTTCAAACGAGTGCTTATAAGCTTCGCCATCTAGCGGCGAGCGGCACGGCTCTCTCTTCTTACTAGTTCTAATGTTGTACTAGTAACTAGTTTAGATGGCGCTGTTTTGAAAAAGTTTAAATTCGGTAAATCGTTTTACAAATTTTGATTCTGTGATCGTTAGTGTACATTATATATTTAATTTTTGTTTTATTTTCGTTGAATACCCTAGGGTAGGCACTGCCTTTCTGCTTGTATGGAATGCACGCCACTGCATTACACCAATAGCGGAACAAAGACGCTTTATTTGTGGTGCGTAGAGCTTATAAAAGATTAAGTTTTTATGCAAAAATCTTAAGATCTTGAAAATAGATTATTTTCTAACCGACCTTAAAAATTCTCAATTCAATTGTGTTTTTTGCATGTTTGTTACGTTATAATTATAACTCAGTCGATTGTCAGCCGATTTTCAAAATCCTTTTTTTTACCATAAAACGAAAGAGTATACTTTTATTTTTTGAAGACGTATTTACCGCTTTAAAAAAAACAACCAAAATAAAAACCACAGTGTATTTAGATGGCGTTTTGGTTTGTCGATCTCAGTCGATTGTCAGCCGATTTTCAAAAAAAAAATTTTAACGAAAAAACTAAAGAGTATATTTCTATTTATTGAAATTTTATATACCGCTTAAAAAAAAAAGACCAAAATATAAACCACAGTGTATTTAGATGACATTTTGGTTTGTGGATCGCTAGGATTGCAGTCGGTTGATTCTTATATATTAACGTGGACAATTATTATAAACACGTAATCGGCATAACTATACCTACAAACATAAAAAAGTTTTACAATTCCAATAACATGCCGTTTAGCATAGTTTCCTTGCTTATTTGAAAGTTCGTCATAGTAATCTATAGCAAAAAGACATGGATGGTAAAATATTTATGAAAACAACTAAACATACATAAATAGACTGAGAAAACTCAAAACGTTTCAAAATCTGTTAGGCAGCTGAGCATTTTTAAGGATTGTTTCATTTCCTTTATTCTGATAGACATTATTAATAGGACAGTATAAGAAGGAGGGAGATGTTTTATTGCGTGGCTTGAAAATATAATTTATCTTTACATACGCCGCCGCAAAATATCTGAGCACAAATGTACGGTTCTTATACAGGCACCACATTGTGGTCTAAAGAAAGTAAATTAGAGTCGGCGAGACAGCGCTATCTGCGGAAATCCTTTGTCTATAAATTAACAAAGCCTCCATCAAGAAGGAAGGAGCTACGAGTTAAAAAGGACCTGGCATTTTATCGAGCGGCATCAGAAGGCTTTTACTTCCTCGCTCTTTTTTCAGTTACTCATTTGGAATACTCTTGACCAGATACAAGATTTGGCTCTTAGTGGGTAGTGGAACCATTGCCATCTGACCTCCGTTACCCTGCTTATAGGTAACCAGACAGAATCGAACCCTGGATACTGTAGAGGTTCTATACCTTTCACGTTAACCATCTACTTGCAATGCCTTTTGCTAATGATTCATCATCATCATCATCATATCAGCCTATTGCAGTCCACTGCTGAACATAGGCTTCCCCTAAGGTGCGCCACTTTGCACGATCCTCCGCTGTTTTCATCCAGCCACTACCCGCTATCTTCTTTTGGTCATCTGACCATCTGGCTGGGGGGCGTCCTACGTTTGCCAAGACGTGGTCTCCATTCGAGAACCTGTCTACTCCAACGCGCGTTGGTTCTGCGACAGACATGGCCTGCCCATTGCCACTTCAGCTTGCTACACTTTTGGATAATATCCATCACTCCGGTTTTCTGTCGGATGACCTCGTTACGGATTCTATCCCTTAGTAATGATTATGTAATAAAAATAGTTTGCAGCTTTTTGTGCGGAAATACAAATGTGATGCAGACCTCCCGGGGCTTCGGCCGCGCGGGCTAGGTTTCTCTATACATCAATCAATGCCATAAAATTGATTCTCTGCCTTTTCCTGGTCGCCATCGTTCTTCCCTGGTACTAGCTCCTTCCCAGCTACGCTATAGTACCTACACGTTTAGACGCCTTAATGAGCAGGTTTTCTCGGGATGTTTTTCTCTAACCATAAGAGCGTATCGGTTAGTGTTCAAGTAATGCACAAAATTCAGAAAATAGTCATTTGTACAAGGCGGCACTAGAGATCGAACTTGGTACTTGTACTATAGTGGAGATCAAATAATACACAATAGAATTAACAACACACAACCGTTCTGGTATCGCGTACGCAGCGGAATGCCGGGGCCATCCCAGCGCCCTCTAGTGTTCGTCATATCAGTGACAGTGTTGCCATTTATTTACTAATATGCTACAGTACCTCTGGCTTACGAGTCCAGCCCGCTAGCGATAGGGCCACCGACGCTCGATATTGAAATTTCAAACTTGCTAACAACTTGTCTAATAACGCCGAATGCTTGAGGTTATTGAAAGCTCTCCACCAATAAATCAATAGAAGGTTTTCGAAGTTAACATTGTTTGATTCAGAATTAAAAAAAATTTTTGTCCCACTACAGAGGTTGTCTTTTGAAAAAACATTCAATAATTTTGCTCAAGGCACTTATGATTAAAACGTCTTTATTAAAACGCTTCAATTTGAGAGAAACCTTGGAGTGAGTATTTCTTTTGTAGGTTATTTTAATTTGTTTCGTCACAAATAAGGCTTCCTTTTGAAATATTTTGTATGTAGACGAGTATAAGTATTTTCTTCGTTTTATTGTAAACTGGAGAAAGCCATACTTTATTTTCTTGGGGATTTCAGAGGTTCTCTGTAAAGTTAGCCTCTACTTAAAAGAGTGTATGAGTCAAAACGGAGTCAAGAATCTTATTTTCTAATTATTAAATATAAAATAACACTTATAGAAATAAAATAAGCACCATCAAAAAGCAAACGACTAATGAAGCCAAATCCAAAATTATAAAAACTCTAGGCAACTTAACTTACAATGAAATAGAGGATTTAATGAGAGGGCTTGCATAAACACCAACCACACAGCATACATCACACAACACACACACACACACACCTACACACACACACACACACACACACACACACACACACTCACACACATACACTTACACATACAAACTTTCACTGCATGTCACTTCCATATAATATTTTTCTTTTCTCTTTTTTAATCTTGATTGGTTAATTTTATTATCTTTACAATTACAATTATAAGTTGTTTTGAAAATGTTTTTTAGTGTATATAAAAACAATATATTTTCGTAATTGTTTAAAAATGCGCGAATTGGACTGGTAATCGGCACATTTGATTACCCACGAAACAGGCCTGGACTAGTGTGGGAATCAAGGCAAATCTTTTAAAATAATCGTGCAAAATGTTACATAAAAAATTGTTATTGTCATTTCTAATTTCATGTTTTTAAATTGTAACATTATCTGAATAAACTATTTTGTATTTTTTTTTGTATTTTTTGTAGAAATAGACAATCATTTGACACTTACAATTTATTAGACTTTACATCAAAATCTTACAACTACCTAATTAAATAGTAGTACCAGAAAGGCTCAGCACTCAGCACTTCTTCTGCGTGCTACTAAAATAAATAAATACCTTGACATAAAAGAACAAAATCAAAAAAATTTTGGTCAACATTATTCAGGCTATTCTGCAAATTTAAGATTAACGCGTGAGAAAAATGTACGCATGTTTCTTGTTCCGTGATCACATTCTATAGCGTCAGTACGGCATTGAATTTGGGCCGAACGACATCGACATGGAAAATTATATCACGCGTCTGTTAGCTAATCTGGTCGTGTTTGTTTTGCTTCTCACATCACTGGCATTGCAGTTTGCGCCGTGCAAGTGATCACGCGAAAGTTCATTCACCCCTGACCCGGACAAACTAATCTGTTTCACTTCGTTCCTAGGTTAGTCCGCGCTTCAAAAACCACCCATTTTAATGCAGCACCCAGTTATAACTACTACCCCAATTCTAGTATTATGATAGCTCATTTGCAAAAGTGCCGCTAGTGTTTGGTTTGCGCGGATTTACCATTAGAAATAAGTAATTTAAAGTAGGACGAACATGACTTTGACTTTAACACAAAAAAAAACATTAATTGACCGTTTCCAATGTCAATGTTTCCAGGGTTAGCCAAGTTCGCTCCATCGACACACACGACAAGAAGAAGAATGTCTATCGCGTCAGTATTAGTTAAAAAAAAAGGAGGGCAGGCCTAGGTGAGTTATGACAGAGGAGAGTTATGATATAGTAATTTTTTCGAAACCTGTAACTGCTAGCGAGCTTACAACAGCGCACGTTTGTAAGTTCAAGTCTCGAATTAAGAAACTTATTACGACAACAATTTAAAAAAATTAAATATTTCAAAGTCCACAAATCAAGTTAATCCATCGGGACAATAGTTTTGCATTTTATCAGATAAAATAGTTAATTCTCAAAATTGGATTTTCAAAATAATTTTAAAACATTTGAGAAAAACTCGATATCATTTCTACAGTCATGTTTCAAAATCTTTGTAGCTTTTAGCAGAATACAACCTATGATCTACTCTGTAAACGTTTGCATGTTACTAAATAGACTTTAGAACGCGTGTTTTTCGTTTTCGGTGGCAAAAGTTTTTAAAGTGTTATTATCATTTTACCGCAATAATTTGGTAATTAACAAAATACCTCTCTCTTTTTTGGGACACATTCTAATCTGTTGTTTATTAATATAGTTTTTTTTTACGATTTACAATAACAGTCATATGCCTTTTCGGGTTAACGAGTTTCAGTACTAAGAAAACTCAGACTTATTTTATTATTATCATTCTTACAAGTGCTCTGAACTTTTTTCGTTTAGTTTTCATCATTTTCAGCATTTCATTGAGCCCATAACAAATGATGAAGCCTTCTATCAACCTTTTAAAATCAATTGAAACCTTTTTTTCTTTTCACTTTTTTTACTCTTTAAGAATTTATCCTCTTTAAAAGCTCTTGTATTCAGCTAACGGAAACGGTACCTATATAATAATATATTTAAATCCTTTTGCTAAACTCTCATCCATTTCTAAAATACATTCAGTTTTACCATGAAATCGTTGTTCGTAGCCGAAAATGCTACTGTGTTTCCAAAACATCGATTTTATCTACCGCGTTCATTTAAATTTCATCACAATCACAACCTAGATTTGAGATAATCTATATTTTGAGATTGTCTAGATAACAGGAGTGTACAGTTTTAAATTTCATTTTTTGTTTAACGGTGTACTCTTTCATAAAAAAGAGCTGTAACCAACTCATAGTAACCAAACAAATTATATTTATTTTGTCGCGTAAAGATGTGGATACCTCCTTTTCGGTGATTCAAGTTTTTTAATTTTAAAGTAAAACATCGCAAAATGTGTATTTTTAAAATGTAGGTATATTGCCACTCTTGAAATTTAGTTTATTGATTTAATTAATGTTTAATTGACATTAGATTCTATTATATTGTTTTGATTTCATGTATGCGTATTATTATCCTTACTTCCCTACTAATATTATAAATGAGAAAGTAAGTTTTTCACAAAATCGGCTTTTACGCTTTCACGACTAAACTACAGAACCGATTTTGATGAAATATGGTAAAGAGACAGATTAAATCTTGGAGAAGGACATAGGCTACCTTTTATCGCGAAATAAAAGGCTTGAAAGGGTTGAAATAGGGAAAAAGGTTTTTAGGTAAGATGGTCATTGTCGAAGATAAAACCATTCAACTTTGTACCCAGGCACTTGGTAATAAATAAATAAATATTTATTGTAGTGTTTTTTGAAATTTCGACCTGTGTGGTCATGAATAATGAATGAATAAGTATCATAAAAAATTGCTGCCCCAAGTAACTATTCCACGCGGGTGAAGTCACGGGCAAAAGGTATTTGCCAAAAAATACATTGTGATGTAAAAAAACGTTGCCTACAATTTAGAGATTTGTGTCAATAAATAATTGTGTTCATGAAAGTTGGCCAATTTTAAACGATATAAGTTTCAAACAGTTTGCGAACTAAAGCCATTGAGAGGTTTAAAACTTACCGTAATTGCTATATCTTAGAACTTGAAAGTTGTTTTCAAGCCTTTGAAGTGAAGAAACCATTTTAAAGTTGCAAACACCTGGAGATCAAATAACAGTTAGTTTTCGGTAACATGCAAAATAGGTTATTTTTTCTGTTTACTGTACACAATAGACATAAAATATCGATACAACAGGCACTGCTTGTTTCTAGGCAGAAAGCAACAAGCAATAATAATTTAATAATTTTACCAAGTTATCTATTTTTTGTATTCAGATATCTTTGCGGGTTGGATGATGGTCTCAGATTTCTGAGTAATAAACATTAGTAACACACTAACCGACGATGCTCTTACGATGAATGTAAACATCGCGAAGAAACCTGCTACCTTTTCTAAAACTGATAATGTTTTAATAAATTATAGTAATCGCTAGGTTTTTCTGGCATGGGCTGTTATGGGGCTAGCAAAAAGAAGAATGTTCAATGATTCTAAAAAAACCATGACAGTTTTGTTTTAAGGAAAAAAGTTCATGTCGTAATATTTATAATAGAAATGACATAGTTTTTGTTATTAATGTTTATTATTATTATGTTATGTTATTATTATTAATTAACTGCAGCGGCTAAACAGGGCCAAGCTGGAAACCAGCGTTATACTGTTTTTTGTTCAGCACAATGCTCAGCTTGGCTCCTTTTGCTTAGGTTAATCTAGTTCTTACTTTTTACTGTTAACTTAGTCATTGTATCATAGATTTAACTTCAGCAATAAATAATTTTATTTCAATTCATTTCATTTCGTATTGAAAATTGGTACATTTTTGTTGAATAATTTCATTTTAGCGATGATTGCGAAATTGGAAACTTTGTAGACATAAATAAATTATTTCCACCGTGACAGTAACAAGGACTCAATCTTAAAGCCTCAGACTATAATATAATGATGTGATAACAATTTACTGAAGACTTTAATACTACTTGACAAAGTTCCTAGAACCTAGCAAACATGATAATTTGGTACTTAGGTAGTATTTAAGTGAGAATTATTGAGGTGAACCTGAAGCCACTTATGTATTCCCCATCAAAGTGAACAGATCTACGTATTAGATAACTGGACTGGTAATTTCTCTTGTATATCTGATGGTTCCAGGTTCAATACCCAATTTTAAATATTAATTGGTATCGCAATTTCAAAAATAAATATATTTGAACAAGGAAAAAAAAAACGATTATGTTCTGATTTACTTCCATAGTATGGGGGATTTTAAATTAGTTAGGTAAAATAAAGGACGTGAATAAGCCCTAAAAACGAAATAACTGCAGCTCTAGCATGATAACGACAAACTCGCGCTCGGCTCACGCTGAAATTCACTTTGATTGCGCGAGGGTCCCGCGCAAAGGCTTGCTCGCCCTATGGCGTTTTCAATGTTGACATTTTGACATAGGCCTGCTTCTAGAAATGTTTCAAAAAAAAATTACCTCTCCATACAACGCTCCATCGTCGTATATGATATTCTTAAAACATCATAATAGCAAGACATTATATTCTCGTATTAGCACTTTCTCGAGCTACTTGTGCCATAAGCTCATTGCCTTAGTAGGAGAAGAAGTTCATATGGGTTTCTTGGGAAAAGTTTTTGAGTTTCAAGGGAAGAATAACACACTAAATTTTTGATAACTACTTTAAAATTCCTCTCATATAATACGCATGTAAGAGGTAAGCAGAGACCACAGACCATTTTTTTTTACTAGCCTTTACACGTCCCCACCGAGGGGCACGAGTCTCCCTTCGAAAACACGGAGGAGATTTAGGCCATAGTCCACCACGCTGGCCCAATGCGGGTTGGTGGACCGCTCGTCTTTCGAAAATTTTCTTGGACGGGCGGGTTTCATCACGATGTTTTCCTTCACCGTTGAGCAAGTGATAATTAGAAATCCGTACATAAATCCGAAAAGACAAATTTAGTGGTGTACCACGGCCTGTACGGCCTGTAGGCCCGCACCAGGATATGAACCCACGACCTTCGGATTACAAGTCTGGCTCATTAACAACTGCGCTATCGCCACAGACCTGTGTCGCTATATTTAAAAGTTAAGTTTACGTATGGCTCTTCAGGAAAATAAAAACAAAAGAGAACATAGCATTATTGAATTAGAATTTGCACTACTTAATTAAGTTGAAAATTAAAAAATTTGATTGTTATACTATTTGTGTTTAGGTTTAAGGTTTATGAAATAAAATATCTTGTCAAGTTGATACAGTAAACTGATTTATACATTTTAAGTATTTAAATTGTCCTTTTTGGTAGGTAGGTATAATCTCAAATAATAAATCAAACATGTAAAGTTGAATTTTCTCTTGGATATAAGAGTGTCGTAGATTCAATGCAAAACACTTCTTTTTTCTTTGAAAATACTATTGATCTAGCTGCGTAGTAGCCGTGGTAATATGAACTGCCCAATGTTTTTGAAAAAAAATTCTTAACATCCAAAACTCCGAAATAGTTACCCTGTGAATATAAAGGTCTTTCATTAGATTGTGCATAAATCTAAGGCTTATCATAAGTTTAATTTCAGCTTGATGTATGAGGCTCGGTGCTAGGGCACCGCGCA
This sequence comes from Aproaerema taeniolella, assembly GCA_949987775.1. Taxonomy (NCBI): domain Eukaryota; kingdom Metazoa; phylum Arthropoda; class Insecta; order Lepidoptera; family Gelechiidae; genus Aproaerema; species Aproaerema taeniolella. Next base: position 11,100,146 of record OX465260.1, read on the forward strand.
AGGCTTGCTCGCTTCTTGCTCGCCCTTTGGCGTTGTCTTTTTGACATTTGACCACGACACATTTCAAGCGCAAGCAGGTTGTGCTCAAGCTGCTGCCACTACATATACCTTAACTAAGAAGAAAATTAGTTAAGACCGTACCTTTTCTATGACGCAATTTAGCGGTAGTTTTTTTACGATAACTCTTAAAGCAAACCCAAAAATAAAATGTTCACATGGGTTCTTTGTTCTTAAGTCCATCAAAGTGTTGTTGAAATTGCCTGTTCCCAATTTGTTGAAGTATATTGTTATTCTAGCCTGAAAAATAAGTAGATTTTATTAAAATTGGCCTAGCTGAGTAAGTCTAACGAATAAAGGATCGGAATTGTAAGTCATAGGTACTAAGTTCGACTCCCAGTGCAGCCATATACCAATTCTGAGTTATGTACATAATTTGCACAATAACCGATGCTCTCAAGAGACTGAACGTGTAACCATGATTCAATCCGGTCAGGTTCCCCTGTTAACAAGGTCACGGAAGTCAGATGGAAGTCGTTCCACTGTTATGACTTGAACTGCCAACTGGATCATGGTCAAGCGTACCCCGCATGAGAAACGGGACCAAGCGCTAGGAAGAAGAAGTTGTTTTACTAAGTCAGCGAATTCAAACGTCATTTACAGAAAAAAAAATTATAAGTCTAGTTGAGTAGAAATAATGATGGTATCTTATCGACGGTATGCATGTATGTAAATCCTTCGCTTTGCGTAATGCCAAAATAGGTAAAAAACCTTAACTTGACGTTTCCGAAAAAAAAACTTGTAGCCGATCATAGTAATGAGTAGATTTCACCATTTAAGTATTTCCTAAGCTGTCCCGTTCACCCTAAATAAATAAAAATACACCACCGAGACATCTTACTTCATCAAGAAGAGTTCTAACAGGCAACGTTATGTTTAATACGAGGCTATTTTTGTTCATGTAGTTATTTACGGTCACGTCATATTTCGCTATGCGATTTCTTTTCCGTTGGCATGTACTAACTTTTTCCATTTTTACTTCCGCTGGACCCTGAGGAAGAAATAAATTTGTAAAGAACACAAGGTATGCATCTATTTAAAATGCAGGATGCACCAAATACGTGTGCAGCACAGCATTAGCAACCAAACCAAACTGAACCAAATACCAAAACTATTGAGTGAATCACTCATATAACTAAATCAAGTCATTAAAGTAATGAAAAAATATCTTATTGAGGGATTCAGACACCTATTTTCACTGTAAAGACTACAACAAACACAAAATTCAATTTATTTATTTTCTTTAACGAACATATTATCATGTTATTATCTAGTTTTATGTAGAGTTTTTGTTTTTCCCCTTCGTATCAAAATATTGTTTTGTAGACTTCTTATTTTTCCCCTCTAAGTAAAAAATGTAAAAAATGTGTAAGAAAAGCACAACACTAGTAGCGCGTTACTTTATTACAATGCACGTAATAGGTACTAGAGAAACGAGCGATGTTAACGCATTTAATAGAATAACAAATATGCATCCGTTTGACATTCAATCTTAGGGTATTATCTCCAGCCAGCCACAACTCAATCGGAGACCATGTGAAATACTGAAGGCAGCTTCAAAACAAAGCAGAACCTCGATTATATAGCGGCATTCATCTACGAAACGCAATAAGTAATAGCAACGCAACAGCACCGCCTCGTTTTCCTGAGTCCAGATACATAAGGTTACCACAAACTCGTACTTTGTTATAAGAACTATTTTGACCCCTGAGAAAAAGAAAGGTTTGTCATAAGTTTGACGTGTGTATCTGTGTGTTTGTCTGTGGCATCTTTTGATGCGTTTTTTGTGACTGGTTTTGATGCGTTTTTTTTTTGAAAGTTGACAGGATCATGGTTCTACCAAAGCCAAAATTTATAAGCTATGAATACCGGGGGTGACGAAAATTTTTAAATTTTCGAGTTATCTATTTTAAACTCACATAATTCATGTTTAACGAAAGCACTTCATTCAAACAAATAACGTTGATATTCCAAGTATGTAACAAAAACAAGACACACCACAGTTTCAGTAGCGACATTCTGAACTACTAGAAAATAAAAAAAATCGGAAGTGGATATAATGAATAGTATTTACCTATGGCCTAAGTGAGTATAAACGTTTTGGCGTCGGATCATTATATAGACTGGTAAATTACATATATCATAATCTACTCAAATAATTTGGTGAATTCTAATCTATTCTCGTTCATCCAAATAGGTACATACAGTTATACCATGAAGTCGTTGTTTGTAGCCGAAATACCACCGTGTGTTTCCAAAATATCCATTTCATCTACGTCACTTTATTTAAATTTAATTAAAACCACAACCAAGATTTGGGATAATCTATATCTCTATATTGTCTGAATATTTTAAGAAGGTTACAGTTTAAAAATTTTAATTTTTGTTCAACAGAGTGCTCTTATATATATAAAAAAAGAGCTGTTACCTACTCATAGTAACCAAACAATTTATATTTATTTCATCGCGTAAAAATATCGAGACCTCCTTATCGATGATTCAAGTTTTTAAGTTGTAACTAAAATATCGCAAAATGTGTGTCAATGTATACAATCTCTCTACTTCCATTCTATATTATAAATCAGTAAGTACTCGTAACTCTGTCTGTGTTTGTTACGCTTTCACGCTTAAACTTTTGAACCGATATCTATGAAATTCGATACAGAGACAGACTATAGCTTGGGAAAGGATATAGACTACCTTTTATAGTGAAAAAAAGCCTTCGAAATGGAGGAAAAAAGTTTGTATGGAAGTTGGTCATTATCGGAGATAAAACCATAAAACATTGAACTCATGCACTTGATGAGAGACAAATAAAGTAAAGTAACTATTCCAAGCGGATGAAGTGTAACACCATCTGTTCGTCAGTTCTCAAACACATGAAATGAAACTGAAACCTTAATAAAAGGAGAATAATTAAATAAGTTTTAATTACATTCAGTTAAGATTAAATCAATCCTTTTTTATTTTTTAAGTAAACCTAAATTCAACAATAATATTCATTATAAAAACATAATACTGAATAAAATCACATTGATGCTGCCATGTAACAGAGTAAGGACGCTAAATAGGACCGTATTACATCGCCTTATAGTTCATATTGCGGTATTAAGGTTCAATGCCCGAGGATCGGTGAAACAAGAGACAAAGCTGAAGATAACTTTATTTTAATATCCTAAAGGTTGATTGTATATAACATCGAATCATTACTTCTAATGTGGCTTAAGTTGCGGATGTCGCGACATTCACGTCTTTCAAGTAATACTTACGAGAAAGAGGTGATTTACATGACTGTTAGGAATCCTATAGAGAGGTTATGAATAGTCTGTGAGATCGAATGGCGGGGTTTTTGCCATTCGGATTGCTTGGAGAGCTTTACTCGTAGCAGCTTCGCCATCTTTTCTCCTCTGATTTTTAATTAGTTGAATTTCTTTATTCTGTTTTTTTATTGATTGATTTGTAAAATATCTTGTTTTGTGTGGGTGATAAAAGTTGCTCACATATAACTAAAGTAAAATTTAGCTGTCTTGGAGATTTATTTAGCGAATTTGTTTATAGCAAAGGACGTGATACTATCCTTTTCCCAATGGTTTTTAGGGTTCCGTAGTAATCTACGAACCCTAATAGTTTCGCCATGTCCGTCTGTCCGTCTGTCCGCGGGTTTCCTAAGTAAGTAACCCTTAGTACAACAGAGCTGAAATTTGGCATGGTTATACAAATAAATCACGCCGACAAAACTGTAGACTAAAATCTTAGAAAAAAATGTTTTCGGGTGTCTCCCATAGACGTGAAAGGGCGATGTTTTTTTTTTCTTGCCAACATCATTGGATGTCATATAAAATTTTGGAAAAAACATTTTTTCGGGTGTTTCCCATACACGTGAAAGGGCGATGGTTTTTTTTATCGCCGATACCATCGAATTGAATGTCATAGGATAGCTTTTTAAAAGATAGAAGGGGTTTACTAAGAACGTTTTTCGATTCAGCACTCCGTTTGTGAAATATATATTTTTAAAGTGAAAACTTTTGTCAAACACAAGTGTCCCCCCCTCTACCAGCTTAACGGTTGGTTATAAAAATATGGAAAAATTCACGGTTGTAGAATATATAACGAAATTAAAAGGAAAACTATTAAACATAAGTTGGCCTTTCAAACTTGCGAGTAATAGTCGACGAAGTGCCAAACGTTGTTAGGACTAATAAGAATATAATTACTAATATTATATCCTTGGTACTACAGAGCTGAAATTTGGCACGGCCATAAACATTGATTGCGCCAACAGACTAAAAAATTAAAATATTGGAAAAACTATTTTTTTGGGGTTTTTTTTTATTCTCGCCGATATCATTGAGTGAAATATCATAGGATAGATTTTTTAAAGATAGAAGGGATTTACTAAGATTTTTTTTCGATTCAGCACTCCGTTTGCAAAAACTTAATAATTAAAGTGTATTTTTTTGTTAAAATCAACCGTCTACCAGCTAAACGGTTGTATCTAAAAATGTTAAAAAAGTCACGGTGGTAGAATATATATAATACAATGAAATTAAAAGGAAAACTATCACACATAAGTTGACCCTTCAAGCGTGCGAGTAATAGTCGACCAAGTGCCAAACGTTGTTGGGATTAATAAAAATATATTTACTAATATAAGATCCTTGGTACTACAGAGCTGAAATTTGGCATGGTCATATTATATTGATTGCGCTGACAAATCTAAAAAATAAAATGGTGGAAAAAAACGCTAAAAGTGAGGCGAGGTCGAAAGCCGCAAGCTGTAACATATTGACATTTCAAGTGTCGTTAATTATTTTATTCCTAACATTAATAGCTAAAAAACTAAAAACAAAAAAACAAAAGAATACCAAAAAAAAATTTGCACTCGCTCCGCTCGCGCATTAAATACTTCGATTCTGTTGTATTTTGAACAAAAATAAAGTTATTTCTGAAACTATAAACTCTTTAACACACTTCTTTTTGATACTAAAGTGTTTGGAGAGTTTAACATCGACACTATGACCGTATCGATACACCAGTTTTAAATGAATACGTAATGTTAACTATTTCTATACAACCATTTGCATCCACGCAAGGGCGCTGGAATTCATAACTCCTTTAGTTGCCATCTTTCTTTGTGACCTCGTTTTTAGACATTATTAACGGTTTAACCGTCAAAATTCTCGTAGAATTAAGAAGCCAGCTGCATATTTGAACCATGCTGCTACGGAACCTTACAATGCGCGTGGCCCGACACGCTCTTGGCCGGTTTTTTGAGTTTAGTAGTGTTAGTAAATGTACTAATAACCCTCGAGAAGTGGCGACACGCGCTGGAAAACAACGGCCTCCGAATCAGCAGAAGTAAAACTGAATACTTAGAGTGCCCATTCAGTGGTAACACCAAAAACTCCAACTCCATTCACATCAACGGGAACCGATTGCCAAAAGTATCCCAATTCAAGCATCTTGGTGCGATGCTGACAGCATTGAGGCCGATGTTAGCCATATAGAATTACCGTGGGATGGCAGAGGTGGAGGGCTCTGACGGGGGTTTTATGTGATACAAGAATGCCGATTAAAACCAAAGGCAAGATCTACAAGACTGCAGTCAGACCAGCCATGACATACGGCGCCGAGTGCTGGGCCATAAAGAAAGCCCACGAACAGAAAATGCACGTAAGCGAGATGAAGATGCTAAGATGGTCAGCAGGCGTAACTCGACTCGATAAAGTGCGAAACGAGCATATCAGAGGGAGTTTCAAGGTCGCACCTATAGCAGAAAAACTCACCGAAAGCCGCCTACGATGATTCAGTCATGTCATGAGACGCCCGGAAGACTATGTAGTAAAACAGGCCTTAGCACTACCAAATAATAAAAGAGGTAGAGGACGCCCACCTGCCACCTGGTGGTCCGCGGTGGCCAAGGACTTACAGCTTGCCCAAACAAATATTTCGACAACCCAGGACAGACTGTCCTGGCGCCGCAGAACGAGGAGAGCTGACCCCAAATAATGGGAAATGGCTAGGACAAAGAAAAAGAAGTAAATGTACTACCTAATTGTTTTGCAAGGAGAAAAGATTAACGCGACGTTTGTCGTGGTTGGATTTATAGGCGCCTAACGGTGTCATACAATGCCTTATGGTGAGACCTTCTTAACAGACGAGCAAGGGTGTAAGGAATCAGTGGGGGTTCCTTGGTTTGTTAAATAAGAGAAGTTACAACGTTCACAGGAGTTTTTTGCATTCCACACAATGGTATAACATTCACTTTCACAAGGATAATCACACAAAGTCTTGACCGGTAATTTCACGTAGTCGCGGTTGCGAGCGGAGTTGAAAAGTAAAGTGGGCGGATGTTACTGCCAACCTGACACACCCAATGTTCAACCAATCACCGGTTGCTTCTGCCAACATAAGTGTTGCAGGAAATGTAAGTATTTGGAGACCGATGAATTGGCCAAATGTTGGGTGTTGTAGGTAAAGGCAATCGCCACACCACCCCCCTACGGAGAGTGATGAGCCGGGGAAAGTTTACAAAGTATGTCTATAATTTAAATAACGTAAACACAATGTTTGAAAAAAAAATATTTCACCTCGGCGGCGTTACACTACAGTTAATAGCATTACGTTCATTTATATTTTAAATTCAATGTATACCTGAGCTGCGTGCTCACGTAGGGCCTTGACTTGAATAAGTCAAGAACTTCTTGGGTGGATGTCCTTCGAGGGAACATGGAGACTCCACTCTTTAGATAATTAATGTTCTCTGTGGATGTTAAGGACGCAAATCAGCCTTATAAACTAATTTGCGTCCTTAACAAACTGAATAACTTTAGGGCCGAAATATTTAAAAAAAATTCGCCTCTCCATACAACTTGCGCCATCGGCCCATTGCCTTAGTAGGAGAAGTCGGCTTCTTTTCAGAATTTCATATGAGTTTCTCGGGGAATGTGTTTAAGTTTCAAGAGGAGAATGGGCCTTTTTATAATTCCAACGGCACGGCACGGCATTTCAAAATTTGAATTACCATTGCCCACTATGTTCTCAGCTTCTAGTATTACTATTGCATAAGGAGGCAATGGTAATACAATTTTGTCGTGCCGTTTTCGGATTATAAAAAGGCCCATTCACACACCAAAGTTTCGCTACCTAATTTAAAGTCCACACTTGTTTGAGGTTGCCAGAGACCACAGAATCGTAATTTAGTTTACTTATGGCTCTTCGGAAAAATTAAAATCTAGCAAAAGATAATATTTTACTTATACTGTAAACTTATTTATACAATATGTAACGTAAATAATTTGTCCTTATTGGTAGTGTTAAGAGAAAATCGATCGACGATACAAGTGGTACAATACTACTAATCCACCCAGTGTGGCACAACACTAAACGGCCCCTTGACAGATCGTTTTCGCGCGTAGATCGGAGTTTATGTGTTCTTGCATTGTAATTTAATTAATATCGAATTAAAAAGACTGTATAAAATGAGTAAAAGGTGTTTTCAGTTATCAGTAGGTATAATTTCAAATAAATCAAACACGTAAAGTTGCATTTTCTCTTGGATACAAATGTGACCTAGATTCAAAGCAAAATACTTCTTTTTTCTTCGAAAGTATTGTTGATCTACATGTGTAGTAGCCGTAGTAAAATGAAGTGCCCATTGTTTTTGAAAACAAATCGTTAATATCCAAAACGCTGAAGTAGTTACCCTGTGAATATAAAGATCTTTCATTAGATTGTGCAAAAGTTCGAGGCTTATCATAAGTATCATAAGTTCTTCTTTAAACTCCAAAGAATAAACTAGACGTATATTTCACTAATGTGTCAATGGCGGTTGAATGGCAATGGAGGCCATTTTATCTGTTCAGGTGCTGAAATAGTTATTGGATATCAAAAGGAACAAGTTGTATAGATTGAAGATAGATATACAAACAAATAAATAAAACAAAATAAAAAAGATAATGAACTACAATAAATATAGAATATACATATATACATCTCTACTACATAAGAAGATCTAACAAAAAAAAGTTGCTAGTAAGTTACAATTTACAAGCGTATGGAGAAGGTAATAATAATAATAATAATAATACACGCAACACTTTTCTGCAGGTATCTGTATGGAATTTGGGATAGATAAGTGTAAAATACAATCAGTTAATAGAGCAAAAATAGAGCAAAACGTTTACATAACAGACAGTGGAGAACAGATAGAGCCCGTAGATAACAGTACAGGTTATAAGTATTTAGGTTATCAGCAAACAAGACAAATTCACAAAAAAGACACAAAAAATACCATTAAACATAAATTCAAAACGAGATTACATAAAATACTAAATACACAGCTTAACTCGCGGAACACTGTAAAAGCCATCAATTCATTTGCCATACAAACCCTAACTTATTCATTTGGAATAATTAACTGGTCTCAGACAGAACTAAATAATTTACAATGTACAATAAGAACTATTATGACTAAGTACAGGAAACACCATCCGAGGTCTTGTGTACAGAGACAGACTTTACCGCGGCAGGAAGGAGGGAGAGGTATAATAGATACACAAAACTTACATAACAGGCAAATTACTACACTAAGATCTTTCTTCCATTCGCATGCAAACCGATCACCACTTCATCAAGCAATAGTCCAAGCAGACCAAAAACTTACTACCCTCAACTTACACGACACTGTAACACAAGCAAACTAACGCATCATACAACCACAAGAAAAAATTGATGAATGGCTCCGTAAATCCCTACATGGCAGACACCGTCGCGACTTAATAGACCCAAACGTCGACAAAACTGCGTCGAACGAGTGGTTAAGTCGTGGTGAACTGTTTCCCGAAACGGAGGGATTTATGATAGCCATTCAAGACCAGACGATAGATACTAGAAACTACAGGAAATTTATAATTCGGGACCAAAACTTACAGACTGACCTAAGCTGACACTGTAAAGGCAATTCTGAAACTATTCAGCACATAACAGGTGAATGCAGGGCCATAACACAAACAGACTATAAACACCGCCACGATCAAGTGGCCGCCATCATTCATCAATACATTGCCAGCAAACATAAACTAATAGCTGAAAGGGTTCCTTATTATAAATACACACCACAGGCTGTCATTGACACAACCGAATTCAGACTCTACTGGGATCGAACGATAATTACAGACAAAACTATACATCACAATAGACCGGACATCACTTTCTATGACAAGACAACAAAAACAGTTTACCTAATAGACATAGCCATCCCAAATACACACAACCTTGCAACCACTCACACAACCAAAATGACTAAATATACAGACCTAACTATAGAACTCAAGACACAATGGAAAGTTCAGATTGTCAAAACGGTACCCATCATTCTCTCATCTACAGGAATCATCCCTCGCGCACTTCACACCAGCCTACGACTACTTAACATACATCGCCACACATACATTCTTTTACAAAAGGCAGTAATATTAAACACGTGTAGAATAGTTAGGAAGTTTCTCTCTCTGAATATGTAAAAAATAAAACAAAAAACTCCCCTATCGTTTTGGCCGCAAGCCCGCGATAGAGGCGAAATCTCCAGAAATGGGAGAAGAAAATGGTTTTTCTCCAATAAAATAATAATAATAATCATAACGCTACACACTCAAAGGCCCACACTAAGGTTTTCCCTTGTGTCGTGGGTCCCTCGGAACACACATAAAGACAAACACAAACACCCATGACCCGAGAACAAACATCTGCTTTTCACACAAATGTTTGCCCCGACTGGGGATCGAACCCAGGACCCGCCCATCAAGAGGCAGCGTCACTACCACTCGATCAAACCAGCCGTCAACTCGACCAAACCGGCCGTATTACCTAATTAAGCAAATAATAGTAATTTCGCGATATAGAAGTATAACTACATGGTTAGTTTCTAGCGTGTATCAATCAACATACACTGTAAAATATATAATTCTAACTGAACGACTTTCCTCACGGAACATTGATCGAAAATGAATATTTGGCTCTCCTACCACGTGCGCCTTTTTATGGGAAGTCTAAATTGTTTTTGAAAATTTCATATAAGTTCCTTAGAGAATGTTGTTCAGTTTTATGAAGGGAATCACCTCCTAAAGTTATGCTAGCTAATTTAAATTCACACCATATCAAGCAAGTTTTATCACGAATGTTTCAGTGCTTCAGAGGACACGTCAATCCGTCAAACCTGGCTCCTTCGATGAAATACAGAAAACTTTGACGTTGAGTTAGTATAATCTGCATAGCTAGCACAGTTTGGATAATCTCGCGCGTCATGCCACTCAAATGACAGCGAAAGTATACTTTGACTGCGCTAGGGCACCCTGCAAGGCTTGCTCGCTTCTTGTTCGCCCTCTTGCGCTGCTCCGCGCGAGCAGGTTGTACTCGAGCTGCAGCTCTAGCACGATAACGACAAACTCGCGCTCGGCTCACGCTGAAACTTCACTTTGATTGCGCGAGGGTCCCGCGCAAAGGCTTGCTCGCCCTATGGCGTTGTCAATGTTGACATTTTGACATAGGACTGCGGTGTTGTCGCGGCACTGTCACTATCGTACTCGGCCTGATACTGTCACTACGCTTACCTAAACTAAGAAGAAAATAAGTTAAAACCGTACCTTTTCTACGGCGCAGTTTAGGGATAGTTTTTTTACGAGAGTTCTTATAGTCACACCAAATATAAAATGTTCACATGGTTTCTTTGTTCTCAAGTTCATCAAAGTATTTTTGAAATTGCCCGTGGCCAACTCATCGAAGTATACTGTTATTCTAGCCTGAAAAATTAGTAGATTTTATAAAAATTGGCCTACCTGAGTAATAGTCTAACGGGGCAGACCTGTAAGTGAGAGGTATGTACCGAGTTTGAAACCCATGTACCAATGACTCATTTTCTAAGTTATGTACATTAATTGCACACTAACCGAATGAAGAACAACATCGTGAGGAAATTTAGGAGAGTGAATGTGTAACCGTGATCAAATCCGATCAGGCTCCCCAGTTAAGAAGATCATGAAGGTCAGGATGACACTCGCTCTGCTGTAATGACTTGTCTTGCCTAATCTTGGATCATGGTCAAGCGTATCCCGAATGAGAAACGGGAGTAGTAACAATGATGGTATATTATCGACGGTCCTTGTCTTCAACCGACTTCAAGGTTCTCAATTTGATTGTATGTTTTTTTTGTAATTTTGTTACGCGATAACTCCGTTAACTTTCGGCTGATTTTCAAAATAATTATTTTGTTCGAAAGAGTTATACTTCCAAAGTAGTCTCATATAAATTTTATCGAAACTGACTTAACGCTTTAAAAAACTTAACAAAAAAAAAGCTTACAGACCAAAACGTCATCTCAATAACTGAATGACGTTTTTATTTGTAGTTATCTGCTAATAGGCATTGTAGTCCGGGAAAAATACGAAAACTGAGGAAATAAAATTATGAAGGTAGTTGTGAGATTATGTAGCTTCCCTGTATGTCACCTCGATTAAAGGTCATAACTTGAAAACAGTCTACCTAAGCGACTACACTTTGAATTAAAGCACATTACATTTTTCACAACATTGTTTGTGCGTTTGTTGGGATTGAAGTCGGTGTCTCATACGTTTTTAACGTGGAAAATTATATAGTGTATGTTACCGAAATAAACAAAAAAGAAATGGGTAATGCGACGATCTGGGACCGATGACGGAGGCACAATCGATCTTTTTTGGCAAACACGTTTTAGTTTTCACTAAGAACTAATACAGGGGTAACGGATAGCTTAGCAAAAACTGAAATCCTAAATTCACACCATCATTCTGAATTATTTTCCAAAGAAAGTTTTTAAAATTCTCTGCATTAAAATTAAACTATTGCGCTACTCTCGGTTTTTCTTGTGTTTTTCCTTTCGCTTTGGGTTGCCTGGAAGAGATCGCTGTTTAACGACAAGGCCGCCCTCGCACACTTTTGATTGTGAGATTATATTGTAAATATTTGTTTTTCCCCGTGACGTATGCAATAAACTATCTATCTATTTATTCGAATACACTCAATTTTTTCAATTAAAACAATCGTGACAGCGTAAAACGAGCAATGTACATAACTTTCTGATAACGGCGCGGCGCGGAGGGACGTGAGCGATTTAGCTTTGGAATTGTGAAAAACATACCGCAACCGGGGGTAGATAAATAACGAAAACTCGTTAAATTGACATTTCAGGAAAAAAATGATTTGTAGCCGTTCATAGTAATGGGTAGATTCAATTATTTAAGTATTTACTAAAAGTCTGGGCGGCGGCCGCAAGGAACCCTACCCTACGATATAATAGAACACATCCTCTTTGTACGGGTAGCTGACCTCTAGTAACATGAATTTTTCGTGGTCGGCCGCGGCGAAGCTTGGCACGTTTGTCATAATAATAAAAAGTTTGCCCTCGTTTGACCATTGAAAATATCTCATCGAATAATAGAATGAGATCTGATTGTAATGCTAGAAGCAGTTTAGTAAAGCGTATAAATCTTAGTCGGCCGGGTGCTATTTTGGCAGGTTCCATTGTCCGACCGAATTTAGGGTACCACATGACAGGTAAATTTTACCTCATCAAATAATAGAATGAAAATGCAACGTAATAATAGCTTGATTAAAGCTGTTCACATATACTTTGGTCGGCCTGACCCCAGCCTGGCAGTTTTCCCAGTCCGACCACTTTTACTTTCCGAAACATTTGTATTACCACATGAAAGGTAAATTTTACCTCATCGAATAATAGAATGAAAATAAATTGTAATTATAGTTTGATTAAAACTGTTCACATATACTTGGGTTGGCCTGACCCCAGCCTGGCAGTTTTCCCGGTCCGACCACTTTTACTTTCCGAAACATTTTTACTACGCCATGACAGGTATATTTTACCTCATCGAATAATAGAATGAAAATAAATCGTAATTATAGTTTGATTAAAGCTGTTCACATATACTTTGGTCGGCCTGACCCCAGCCTGGCAGTTTTCCCAGCCCGACCACTTTTACTTTCCGAAATATTTGTACTACGTCATGACAGGTATATTTTACCTCATCGAATAATAGAATGAAAATAAATCGTAATTATAGTTTGATTAAAGCTGTTCACATATACTTTGGTCGGCCTGACCCCAGCCTGGCAGTTTTCCCGGCCCGACCACTTTTACTTTTCGAAACATTTGTACTACGTCATTACAGGTATATTTTACCTCATCGAATAATAGAATGAAAATAAATCGTAACTGCTAATTTGATAATATATAGGAGGTTTTTTGTATATTAACTAACTTAGTTATAGATTTTTGCAAATTGTATTAAACTATATAAGGCATAAATATAAATAAATATTTTTTGGCTGATTACGGGTTGGTTTTATTTCAATAATTCAATGTAAAAAGAAAGTGAAATTACTGTTTTATAAACATTATTTCATAATAGCCCAATATTTGTATATCTTACTTTCATATAATATGAAGATACATAATACAATATTTTCTAATCACACTATTTAATTTAATTTAAAGTGGGTTTAAATAAAAACAGATCTCTATTACTATGCAAAAATGCTAATAGATAACGAATTGGTTTTTATGACAGACAAACATATTGTATAAATACAAGTATCACACTAAAAAACACCACGATCATTTTATTACATAACAATAAAGATTCGTATAAGGGTCTCTGTGGCTACCAAAAAAGGTCAATAAATAGATCTTTTTAGGTAATAATAAAAAAGAATTGGTAAGTAAATATTGTTGGATTTTTATATAAAACAAAATTATATTAAGCTTTCAAGGCAAGGGCAAAGAAAGAAACTTCGGCCAGCATTTGATCATCATCAAGAAAGTTATTTACATTTTTTACGAATTTATAAAAATATTATAACTTTCGTATTAAAAATAAATATGTAAATAGATTTTTTTGTGTGATTTCTTTGGTAAATGATAGGGGAGAATAAAATCTACTAATGAAATGAAATAATGTACTTATTATGAATTATTTCCGTTTCGCCATACAAGCCCGGCATACATTGACTGGGCTATGACTAGGATATGAGTTAAAAATATGCATTACCCAAATTCGGAAAATTGGTTTCGTAAATTTAAAGCTTGGACTGGAAAATTTCCGACTGGCTGATTCAATTCATCTTTAGCTCAAATTCAGATAGTTTCCGAAATTTAAAGTGGTCGAACTGGGAAAACTTCTGGGCTGAGGTCAACTCTACCTAAACAGATGTGAACAGCTTTAATTAAAGTAATGTTGCGAGTTGTTTTCAATCTATTATTCGATGCGGTAAGAAGTAAGAAGTACCCACCTGTCATGAGTTAGTTAGTTCAAATTATGTTTATTATTATTATTATTATTATTCGAGGAGGTAAAATATACCTGTCATGAGTTAGTTTCAATCCGGAAATTTGTTTCGGAAAGTAAATGTGGTCGGACCTGAAAAACTGCCAGGCTGGGGTCAGGCCGACCAAAGTATATGTGAACAGCTTTAATCAAACTATAATTACGATTTATTTTCGTTCTATAATTCGATGAGGTAAAATATACCTGTCATGACGTATTTCAAATGTTTCGGGAAGTAAAAGTGGTCGGACCGGGAAAACTGCCTGGCTGGGGTCAGGCCGACCAAAGTAGGTATATGTGAATAGCTTTAATCAAACACTAATTATAATTTATTTTCATTCTATTATTTGATGAGGTAAAATATACCTGTCATGACGTAGTAAAAATGTTTCGGAAAGTAAAAGTGGTCGAACCGGGAAAACTGCCAGGCTGGGGTCAGGCCGACCCAAGTATATGTGAACAGATTTAATTAAACTATAATTACGATTTATTTTAATTCTATTATTCGATGAGGTAAAATTTACCTGTCATGTGGTAGTACAAATGTTTCGGAAAGTAAAAGTGGTCGGACCGGGAAAACTGCCAGGCAAAACTGGGGTCAGGCCGACCAAAGTATATGTGAACAGCTTTAATCAAGCTATTATTATGATGCATTTTCATTCTATTATTCGATGAGGTAAAATTTACCTGTCATGTGGTACCCTAAATTCGGTCGGACACCGGAACCTGCCAAAATAGCACCCAGCCGACTAAGATTTATACGCTTTACTAAACTGCTTCTAGCATTACAATCAGGTTTCATTCTATTATTCGATGAGATATTTTTAATGGTCAAACGAGGGCAAACTTTTTATTATTATGACAACGTGCCAAGCTGCGCCGCGGCCGACCACGAAAAATTCATGTTACTAGAGGTCAGCCACCCGTGGAGGATGTGTTCTATTATATTGTAGGGTAGGGTTCCTTGCGGCCGCCGCCCGGACTATAAGCTGCCCCTTACATTACCGAGACATTACTTACTTCATCAAAAACTGTTCTAGTAGGGAACGTTGCATTTAATACTATACTATGTTTGCCCATGTAATTATTTAGGGTTATGTTATATTTTGCTAAGCGATTTCTCTTCCGTTGGCAGGTACCAATTTTTTCCATTTTTACTTCCACTGGTCCCTGAAAAAGAAATAAATTGGTAAAGAACGTAAGGTATGTATCTATTTGAAGCATGAGACAAAGCACATTGGCTGCACCAAGTACGTGTGTAGCATAGCACTAGCAACCAAACCAAACTGAACACAAAGCCAAAAAAATTAAGTGAATCAGTCGAAATCAAGTCAAAAGTATAATAAAAATATCTGATTGAGGGTAAATGTGTGCTTCGGACACATATTTCCACTGTAAAGACTACAACAATCATAAAATAATGTACCAGTCTCAAATTACTTATTACGAGTCTATCATTTTATAAAGCACACACCTATGGGCCTTTTTATAATTCTAAAACGGCACGGAAAAATTGTATTACCATTGCCTCCTAAGTACGTATAATAGTAATACTAGAAGCTGAGAACAAAGGAG
Organism: Aproaerema taeniolella; assembly: GCA_949987775.1. NCBI lineage: Eukaryota > Metazoa > Arthropoda > Insecta > Lepidoptera > Gelechiidae > Aproaerema > Aproaerema taeniolella. The sequence continues at coordinate 11,116,153 of OX465260.1, forward strand.
AAAATGGTAATTCAAATTTTGAAGTGCCATGCCGCTCGAATTTTAAAAATGCCCAATAGATCTGTGTACCTGTGTTATAAAGTCGCCTACTTAATTGTTTTTATAAGATATTTTTTAATCCCCTATGTGTCAAAAAAAACCTTCCATGCTGGACTGGGAGTGAAAGTAAAACTTAGAATGTGCCAGCTACCTACTCTTCTCAGGCATACAGTAAAAGCATGTAAGAGGGATGCGAGTGTTTTGCTGTATAATGGGCGAAAGGCTGACCACCTCTCATCATTATGCAACTTGTTTCATCTTATAACCTTCACAATTTGTGTAAAACGTGGCATCTAGAGGCCCCGTTAGGGATTATAGGCACGAGCCTATAATCCCTAACGGGGCCCTAACGTTAGGGATTATAGGTATATATATATATACACATCAACACGGTCTAGGGATATTGCACGATTTTTCATTAAAAAAAAATTTGCGTAAATTCGACTACATATTTTCATATAAAAAGCAGGCAAACCCACCAAGTTCGAATGATTAATATCGGTTCTGATTATTATTAACTTGGCTGTAGTTTAGATTTCAACTCTTTTTTTATGTACAAGAGCTTGGCCTACATTTTTACATTTATGTTTTTGGTGGAATTTCATTTCTTTTTGCTCAGTTTGCTTTATAGTACCTATTGCAACGTTGTTCATATTATATCATTTTTAAACATAATAATGACTATAACCTGACTCGCACTTGACCAATTTCCAATTTTCTATGTTTTCTTTACTTTTTTAAATGTTAACGACTATCCCCATGCCAAATTTCAGATTTTTAAGTCTTAGAGAATATTACTCTTATACATAATTTTGACTAAAACCTGACTCGCACTTGACCAATTTCCAATATTCGAATTTTTTCATTACTCTGACCCTGACGACTAGCTAAATGCCAAATTTCAGCTTTGTAGGTCTTCTAAAAGTGGTCAAACATTTTGATGAGCTGTCAGTGAGTGAGTGAATGCGTGAGTCAATCAGTGAGTACCAAATTTACAATTTTCTCGAGTCTATAACTTTTTTCTGTAATAGCTACAATATTGAAACTTTTTATACAAAGTAAATTAAATGGTGTTATTATGTCCGTAAAGTTTCATCCAGGGCCCTAATCGCGGTATTTTGCACAACGATTATCGTTCGTTTGGTTTAAAATTGCGTATTCATTTTTGTCACCGGGGTGTGACAAAGATGAAAAATGAGAAAATAGTAATCTATAATCGTTTGGATTTATTTTTTGCTGTGAAAAATTCAAACCAATGGTTATTTTATTAACCAAATAAACAGACCCGTATTTTCTCGCGAAAAACAGAGCAAAGTGGCAAAATTATCCCCAAACGTCTGGTAGCCAGGCCAAAAACCTCAAAAAAAAAAAAAGGGGGGGATAGTTTTAATCGTTCACTATCCGTCAAAATAACGATTACATTGCTCAGAGTAAAAGTTCATCAAGAGGTACTTTTCCAACGTAACGATCATATTGAGTAGTAATTTTTTTCATCCATCCGGATAGGCAAAGGTCGGAGCCATACAGCCAAATCTTTCTTAAGTAATTTCTTCTACTCAAAGTCTTAATTTAAATGAAGGCTAAAGAAAGCCAAATCTTGAGTTTTCATAGTGAAATACTATTAATAACTAGCTTTCCGCCCAAGACTTCGTTCCCATGGGGATTCGGGAAAATTATGTAGTTTATGTCACCCGCTGATAAAAGAGCTATTTTTGGTGAAAGAACTTTTAAATCAGTTTAGTAGTTATTTCCTACCAAATAAACTCACATATTTTAGATAAGACAGTGACACTAGTCAATATAATATCAAATTTCTTCACTATTTGTGGGTAGGTATTAGCATAGCTTTAACAAGGATTTAAGTACTCGTAAGAACAGGGGTTCCCTAACTTATTTGAGACGCGCCCCCTTTCGACCATAAAACAAATTCCGCGTCCCCCATGCTCCAGTCCAGATTATTAGGTTAGAATAAAAAAGTATTAAATAACAAAATAAGTATTTTTAATGCTAATTAAAGTTTTACAAAAATCATACAAAAGGTATTACGTAAGTAGAACCTACTTATTGGGAATGTGATGGATGAGCTTGCATGGATTTGACGAGGTTTACAATTCTTGGCTTAACCATAGAAATCGCACAACACAACGTTAATCACTACTACCAATGTCTTTATTTTATATACTTTGTTTTTTTTTGTAACTACAGCAGAAAATCCCCTTTCACATAAATATTTACTTGAGAAGGGTAAATAGGTACAATTGAAGTGCTTTTTCTGCTATTTTGGGGTAAATTGAGAAATATTTGACTTAAGTTAAGAACATTAAGTACCTAGGTGTATATTAAGCAGTTCGATAACGACTTAAGCCCTCAGGATTTTTGACTGAGAAGCTATTACAACACTTATCCAGGATACAGAGGGTTTGAATAAAATAATTTATTTAACATAATAAATCAAGAAAATGTATTAATTAAATTATAACATAGAACACGTGAAAATTCAATAACATAAAAGCCTTTAATAACTATCAAAAATGTTCGACACAGTAAACAAACCACAATAATTAGGGATTAGGTATAGTATAAGTAAGGTAAATTTTATTTTCATTATTTATTCAATAAATCTATAAATCTATTTAATAAGTTTGGTATATAATCCTAAGTCTATGCTTTTAATCTATCATATTTGTCTAAACATAAAAAAATATATACCAAACTTATTAAATCTATTTAATAAGTTTGGTATATAATCCTAAGTCTATGCTTTTAATCTATCATATTTGTCTAAACATAAGGCTTGTAACTCATCTTTCACAAAGTACCCAGAAAAATTACAATTATTTTTAATACGGGCACTATTTAAATACTGGCTTATAGTGTAGAATAGAAATGACTAAGTAGGCCTCTTGACTTCTAAATTGAACTCTTAATCTTGGCACTTACCATTTATCTTTTCTTATTATTATGTCCGAGACAAAAGTCGAATGTTTTGAATAAATATATTTATTAATTTACTCAATACAATAATTGTTAGAGAGGGCGGTGACTTAGGTTACTTCAAGATGTGAACACGAAGAGGTAAAGAATACGAATGGTTCATGACTCCAAGGGATCTGCCTTATATATGATTTGAAACAATAATACAATGATATAATTATGCCTTTAGGGCAGATAACCTTAAGGTCATATTAATGGTCAATTAGCATATCAAACAATGATTCTTTCAACATCCTTTCAATCATCAAAACAAAATAATTAACCTTGAGAGTTACACGTACAAGATAAGGTGTCGTAAAGGAATCAATTACATGGAAATAGTCATGGTACATAACCATGGTACATAACATTATTATCATTTACTAGCTTTCCGACCGGGGCTCCGCCCGCGTGGACTACAGGTTATATCGTGCGCAACTGTGGGATAAAATGTAGCCTGTCCTTTCCTAGGCTCTAATGTATCTCTGTACTAAACTTCATCAAAATCGGTTCAGTAGTTTAGAAATGAAAGACGGACAGACAGACTATGTCTGTAGTTACTTTCGCATTTATAATATTAGTAAGGATAAATTAAAAAAAATTGTGTCACTTCCTACATTTATTGCTTATAGGTTACTCTTAAACGGCTAAACCAATTTTGATCAAATGTAACTATAAAAACTTTTTATAAAAAAATTTAACCAACTTCAAAAAAGCAAAAAATAAATACAATAGGTATCATTTGATGTGCTATGTAGTACCTACCTACTGATCTGTTTGAAGTCGGTGCAAAGACATTTTTAGTGCAAATTATAAACTTTTCCTTTTTTAAAGTCGGTTAATAAAACGAAGTGTAAGCTTTGCAAAAGTTTAAGCGAATCATTATAATGTATCATTTATTTTACGTACACACTGATTAAACAGAGAACACCCTTTTTTTGAAGTCGGTTAATATACTAAAACCTTCTCCTGAATGTAACAAATACTTTTCTGAAAACCACATCAAAATCGGTTCAAACAAACGCGAAATTATCGCGAACAAACATACATACATACATACATACATACCCAAAGGTTGCCGATAAGATATTGCTTCTTAGCAATGGGGCCGCCTTTTGTACCCTAAATGTTGGTGTGCAATAAAGTATATTTGTATTTGTATTTGTACATACAGGTCAAACTGAGAACCTCCTTTTTTTGAAGTTGGTTAAAAATCATCTCGATTACGTTAGCTTTCAAACAAAAGAACTGCCTTCGAAATTGGTCCATTTGTATAGGAGCTACAATGCCACAGACATAGACACACAGATACACAGACTCACAGATACAAACGTGAAACTCATAACACCCCTCTTTTCTGTCGGGGGTAATGAGATGATCCTGGACAAATTACACGGTGCCATCTAAAATCTGAAACTAAGCAAGGATTGGTACTGGTGCGTTACTTTTTTTTGTAAATACATACATTACTTACAATGGCCGATTTGGTTGGTTGGTATGTGGCGTTGCCTCTATCAACGGGTCCTAGGTTCGATTCCCAGTCGGAGCAAACAATCATGTAATAAGCAGATGTTTCGGGTCACGGGTATTTGTATTTGTCTTTGTGTATGTTCTGAGGGACCCACAACACAAGGGAATATAATTTGAGTGAGTAGCGTTTTTTTATTATTAATATCTACATCTACAGTAATACGTATTATATAGAGAAAATATTTAATTGTTTGTTTGCATTAAATAGATAGGCTCCGAAACTACTGGACTGATTTGAAAAAAATCTTTCACCAAGTATACTATATTATGCCTGGATAACATAAACTACATAACTTTATCGAATTGCTATGGGACTAAAGTCCTAGATGGAATGCTAGGTGGGTTTTACCTAAACCCCTCACAAATATATATATATTTGAAAAAACGATTTCCAAATATGTTTGTGAGTCGGGAATTAAACTTGCAACCTTTGGATCAGAGCTATCAACTAGTGATGCAATTAATACCACTTTTACGAATACGAATCCGAATAGAAATTACGATTTTAATATTCTGCGAATACGAATAGATAAACATAATAAATCAAAGGCAATAAAACCCATTTTACAAGAAATGTGGAAATGTTTTTAATCATCAACTACGGATAACTTTTTATTCAAAAAACAAAGTGTTTGTAAATTGCTGGACTCTGAACGATTGTTTTCCCAGCACGGAGGGAGCGGGATACTCGAGGTGGAGGGAACGATGCCCTTGCGGTTAACTCGCGCTCGCGGTGTATTTCTTGAGCCGACAATGGCTCGTATTCGATGCCCCCTGCGTGTGCAATGTTGTGTAGAACACAACAGACACTAACGATTTGAGCTGCAGTCGCTGGCGCACAATGGAGTTTTCTGTCAGCCAAAAGACACCTTAAAAAATATATAATTTTTGAAAATAAGTAGTTTAGTAAGTCCCTTAATCAAATGAAAGTTTATTTAATTACTATATAAATACCTGCACCGAGCCTTCAGCACCCCTATGCATCGCTCTACCAAGGAACGTACAGAAACGTGGAGATCCGTGAAATAACTTTCTGTGGGGATTCCGGCTCTGCATTAAAAATTAGAATCATCATGCTTTTTCTTAAGGGATCCCCCCCCCACATCACCTATGAATAAAAATACATTAGATAATAATGTAATTTTGTACGGACGGCCTCAACTCAGGTTAACACATGAGTGCACTCTGTGCTGTTGTGATAAGAGCGGTTTTGCAATGAAAATTAAGTAACCCGATGCGCTGGCCTTTGTACATTAAATATCAGGTAATTATTCTCCCAAACCTTACTATCATGGGAAGACCGCGGCTGTGAGAAGTCTGATGTTCAAATCAGCATCACATCGCCCATGTTAACACGAACAGAATAACAGTATGCTTTTTCGGCCACTTTGAATCTCTATTACTAAAAGACTTACTTTAAGAAACTGAGCTTTGATGATGATTTATATGATTTTATATACCTTCAAATTTTTACTTCTTGAAAAAAAACAACGCGTAAATTAAGATCAATACGTGTACTGCACTTTTTACTCTCTTCGTTTTGTTGTTTTTAAGAGCTATGGAAGAGCCGGGTTCTCCAACATCAGGCAAATTAATTGCCTACTAGGAGTTCCCTATTCCTATTAATACAATTGTCTTTAAAGTGTTTATGAAATAAAATATTTAAATTTATTTTAAATGTTGAATGGGCAACTACGTATATTTTAGTAGTGTTTTCTTTGATCCATCAGGATAGGAGCAAGATAATTTTTATTCATGCTTAGGAACTTAGGTGCTTAGTTAGGATAATCCAAGGTACTTAACACAAACACTCACCTTAGTCTCCATGTCTAGTGCATCCGAGCGATAGACGGGAGACATACGTGGCCTTATTTCCTCGGCCAGTTCTAGGAACTGCTGGTGTGAGAGGTGATATATTTTCCTGAATTTCGCCTCAGAAATCACAGGCAGCCCTTCCCTGACCGCGTTATTATTCCGCCGTGTTGCGGCTCTCTCCGCTGCCGCATCCTCTTCCATTGCATCATCAAATAAATCCCACTACAAAGCAAACATTTTTTCCTTCTTTTCCTTCCTCTTTTTTAGAAATCGAGCAAATGAGGTCGCCGCAATAAACTTTTAAAAACAACTATACGTTTCATTTTTTTAGCATTAGAATCTTGTAAAATTTGAGTCTTTCATCTGTCACGTTAATGTGTGGCGAACGAAAAAAATCTAATAATTGCATATTATATTTTTAATTTATATTTTTAGGTTCTAAATGCCCAATAATGTGAGTGTTTATTCATATTTTTAATAATATTACATTGTAATTACAATTTATACTACGAAACTTAAATTAATACAAATAAAATATTCATTTCGAAAAGTTTAACCTATAAAAGACTTCATTCTTGAAGTTTCAAACATAAACATTGAAGCCAGAGGTTGCAAACATAAAATGTCACGGCACAGGTCAAACGTCACTCTTCTCTCACAAGTGTGCGAGTGCGATCAGTAAATTTTGCAGTTTGAGGGTTTTCATTTGTTGTTATGTTTTGTTTGTTTTTGTTGTTGTTAATTTTTAAGCGTAAATTGTTTTAAGCCCCCGCAGTAAAGGGGGCCGAGAGAGGTGTGGGCGGGAATGTGTCAGCACGGTTTACCTTATAGTTGTGGTTTATCCTTACTTCCTTACTATATATACTATATTTCATATTTCTTTATTTGCCTTGAAATGGTACAATAAGTTCTTAAGCTAATTATCAAGTTCATCATTTGAAACCTTGTACAAGGTACAGCAAACTTATAGTCATTTAAAAAATACAATATTTTCTCATTATTATTATTTTTATATACAATCATCTATGTCAGTTTTTTTTTCTAAGTCTAAGTCAATGTGGTAGATTCTAATAAATTCAAGGTATGTTAATATAATCAATAGCAATAATATTCAATACGAAATTCAATGACAAATTAAATTGTATTCTAATATTTTAAATGACAATTAAATAAATTAATTAATTACGGTTAATGTGATAGTAATAATTAAAAAAGTACCTTGTCATAATTAGTAAAATTAAATGTTTCTTTTAGGAGAGGTAATTCAATCATTTTAGATACTCGTCAATTTTAGAATAACATTTTTCAATTAAGTACTGTTTCAGCTTATTGGAGAAAATTTCATAGTCAGATTCATTCTTAATGGCTTCTGGGATTTTATTATATATTTTTACGGCTGAGTAGTAAGGACCTGATCTGTACAGCTCCATCGTTGAGTGTGTTTGTTGCAAATTATTTATGTATTTTGATCTTAAATAATTGTATTTTACATGTTTGTCTCGTTTCAACGTGAATAAGTACATGTGTTTCGTGACAAATAGCGCCGTTGTGAATATGTAAAGCGAAGGTAGGGTAAGAATTTTTCGCTGGATAAAGTATTTACTATATTTACATACTATATACAGGGCGACTTGAAATTAGAGGTATTCCTTTGAAGGGGCTGTAGAAAATGGAATTTGCAGTGTTTTTCTAAAGGAGAACCATATGCGAAAGTCTTGAAAGTGAACCATTTCAGAAAAATTTGGAAGTTAGTTATTTAAAAAAAAAACAATAACTGATTTAAGTATATAAAAATTAATAAAAAAATTACTTGATGGTATCCTGATATTTTTTGATTAGTTTTGTGTAACTGATATTTCATTAAATCTGATAGAGCCATTAAATGTACTAGATTGACATAAACTTTAGCACTATGTAGAAAAACGTTTAAAAATTCAACAATAAAATCGAGGAAATTACACAAAAAAGCGAGTTTTAAACAAAAACTCACTGGCCAATGTTCCGTACATACAAGCACAACAACATCTTTATTTTATCAGCTTTCGAATAAGGCATAATAATTTCAAATCGTCACAGGGATTTGAGATTATTATGCCTTATTCGAAAGCTGATAAAATAAAGAGGACCAATGTAATAGGAGCAAGTCGAAAAAAAATATCAAAAAACACAAATTACATACACGAAAAAAATGATTTATTTGAGTTCATTTTCAAAGTGACTACCCCCGTTTCTACAACAAATAGGCATACTTTTACTCATTTTACTTTTCACAACATAAGTAGTCAGAGTATTGTTAATTTGTTGTGCTGCAGCTATTATTCTTCGTCTTACCGACTCACTCGGAACGGGTTGAATAGTATACAGGGTTTTTAAATATTTTAATTAAATCTATTTCATTTTGTTTCTAAGATCTACATCTAAAATAGCTTCAACTTGCTCTCTGTTTCACTACATATGGTTACGGCGGGTTACGGTCATTAAGACCTCACTTTTAGTATAATAAAATGGCGAAATCTTTAATAATTTCACAAAGACAAACAGTAACAGTAACCTTTTTTTGTAATATGAATGTCCCCGGGCTACAGATCTAATGTTATTGGTGGCACAGTTTGGGCCTTTCAATAAAAAAAATTCAGCTTTTTAATTTATCATAGTTTTTTGTTTGCAACAAAAATGTTTACTACAACTGCTTCTTTGTTTGACGTATGTGTCAAAATAATATTGTTATTTTGACACATACGTTCCTATTGAAACGTTCTTTTTTAGGGTTCCGTAGTAATCTACGAACCCTTATAGGTTCGCCATGACCGTCTGTCCGTCTGTCCGCGGGTTTCCTAAGAAACCCTTGGTACTACAGAACTGAAAGGCATGATCATACATATAAATCACGCCAATAGAACTGTAGAGTAAAATCTTAGAAAAAAAATTTTTTTCGGGTGTCTCCCATAGACGTGAAAGGGCGATGAATTTTTTTTTCTCGCCAATATCATCGAGTGCATTCCATCGAATGGAATGTCATAGGATAGCTTTTTAAAAGGTAGAAGGGGTTTACTAAGAACGTTTTTCGATTCAGTACTCCGTTTGCGAAAAAAATTATTTTAAAGTGAATTTTTTTGTTAAAAACAAGTGTCCGGGGGGGACACTACCAGCTAAAGTTTAGCTGCTAAACGATTGTTTCTATTCACGTTGGTAGAATAAACTACGAAATTAAAAGGAAAACTATCACACATAAGTTGGCCCTTTAAGTTTGCGAGTAATAGTCGACCAAGTGCGAAACACTGTTGGGATTAATAAGAAATACATTGACTAATATTCGATCCTTGGTACTCCAGAGCTGAAATTTGGCTTGGTCATAGATATTGATTGCGCCAACAGAGCTACAACATAAAATTTTGGAAAAAAAAATCGGATGTTTCCCATACACGTGAAAGGGTTTTTCTTTTCTCGCCGATACCATCGAATGGAAAGTCATTTTTTGATACTATATTATTTGGAGATTTTAAAATTGACTATGACTAGTGATGAAAGAAACTCAGCCTTCTAAGGCTTTTAATACAGACTCGCCTTAGTTTTGATGCCTCACGACTGACTCAGTCTTTTAGTTCCCAACCTTTAGTTATAAGACTAGCTTCTTTAGTCGAGGTATTTTAACGTAGAAAGCTGAGCTGTTACTTAAACAGCTTAAGGCGACTACAGCACCCGATAAAAGCAGCACACATAGGAATAGTGCCATCTCCGTCTCTCAACAGGCCTGGGCCGGCAGTGCGAACAGTGTCCATATACGAAGTTTACGGTCTATGAAAGCGTACGTGCGTAAAAACATGTTCGAAAGTTAGAAAAATGAGATTTATGGAAAGTTAACAGCTTAAATCGAAAAATGCGTTAGCTACTTATCAAGAGTGTTCAATTACGAACATTTTGATAGCAAATTCAAGTTCCTGTGTGCATTTTACTGTCGTTTTTACAGCTTAAAAGATACACAATATTGGTATTTAAAGGTGACTTTGTGAGCTTTTTCTATCGAACCAAAAGTGCTGAATCATGTTTTCAGCAAACTACTTATCTAGTTTATGTCCTGAATATTACCGTATTTTTTATCTTCGATTTAATGCAGTGCGTCATGCTTATCTACGCATCATAAAATCGTAATTTAGGTGCTGTAGTCGCCCTAAACTACTTAAAAGACTGGCGACTCATTGTCTGGGAAGGCGACAGTCGTAAGGTATGACAGGTCACAGAGGGATCGCGGAGTACTTACATCGGTTCAAATTAAAGGACAATCCCGGATGCGAGTTTGATCCCGGCGTAAGCGAGTCTGTGTGGCACATATTACTAGATTGCCCACGCTACGCAACTGCTAGAATGGAAGTTGAAATCACCATGGACACTACACTAAACAAATCAGCTTTGCACAATACATTAAGACATATGGAGAGTTAATGTGTTAAAAAGGTTAAATAGGTAATAATAATATTAAATGTAACAAGACAAGGGCACGAACAAGTCTGTGGATGCAAAATTAACTTTATATAAAAAAGGTATGTGTTGATAGAACGTAAATATTTAATTTTATCCCCTTGTTAAATTGTATCAAATTGTATTTAGTGGTTTAGGCGTGAATTATTGTTTTTGGTTGATAGGTTACAAAAGATTTATTGAACACACAAGCTGCGGTGTGAACCCTTTTACATAAAAGAACTCGAGTCGTTTAAGTCTTTTAAAATCAACTGGAGTTGGTTAAGTCTTTCAGTCTATTGAAAACAACTCGAGTCGTTTCAGTTTTTAGTCTTTTAATAAAACGACTAATTCTTATTATTAAAAATTCGAACTTTCAATCTTAATTTTAGAGTCAAGTCCTGTAAGATGGAGGCGAGTCTTTTTAATAAGCCTTAAAAGACTTTAGTCTCTTTCATCTCTAACTATGACCATAACGATAGTATACCAGTTTTAAATGAATACGTAATGTAAACGATTTTTATACAACCGTTTGCATCCACGCGTGGTGGTTCTTAAACAGATGTTTTTTTTTTCATTTTCCTTGTGGCGCTGGAATTTAAAAATTTTTGTGACCTTCTTTCTTTGTGACCTCGTTTTTAGACATTATTAGCGGTTTAACCGTCAATATGCTCGTAGAATTAAGAAGCCAGCTGCATATTTGAACCATGCTGCTACGGAACCCTACAATGCGCGTGTCCCGATACGCTCTTGGCCGTTTTTTTTTTGTTATGAGCGATTGTTTTTTTTGTTATGAACGTAACAAAATTGAACAAAATCGTGATCAAAAATGAAAAATATAACGATTATTGTTCTTTGGTAAAGTCGTTAAAATTAGCGCGATTAGGGCCCAGATCTATTAATGAGGTAAAAAGATACAGGGGGTCAAAAGTGGCTCAAAGTGGTTCGGGTAAATAGTGCATGGTGTGCGCGTGGCCTGTGCTTAGAACTTGGCCAGCGCACTATCGTGCGCTTTGATAAGAGAGAGACATTTTTTTACTGCGTGAAAAATTGTAACTAATTAAATTTGTTAGTTTTCCAAAAATCGAAATCTTCACATTTATGGCCGTTTGGATGAAATTAGCTAATAACTCAAATTATGATATGGTTTATGGTGCATGGTGATGTAAAGTTAGAATTGGCAGGGTGTGGAGAAGTTTTAAAGAAATTTTAAGAATCCTAACAAATTTAGTTTTTTTTTTAAAATATAATTTTCATCTCCATAAAATCCACTTTCCAATGACACCTTATTCATCAAAATCGGTTCAGTAGTTTAGGCAGGAGCTATTCCCAAAATAATAGAAATTTTATTAGAGTTCTAATTATATCCATTCTTATATGAAGTCGTATGGGAACCCATATTTTTTGAATAGAAGGATGAGCCTTGGCACACTTATTCCTTAGGTAGACTTGTGCGGCAAACGCCAGGTAGTTTGCCCCTATCACCCGATTTTGGGGGGGATGAACTTTACATACACCGCGCGCACTAAGACTAGTCATAACTGCAAATTTCTAGCTATTTGGGCAAGTTTGGTTTCGTTTTCAACAAAATAAATGCGGCTCAATTGATTTCTGAAACAAAAAAAGAGCGTTTCCATACAAAAAAGTTGAATTACAGTAAAAAAAAAAAAATTCAACAAAATTTTCGGTAATGACCATAAACTTTACAAATTAAAATTTCTATTATTTTGGGGATAGCTCCTGCCTAAACAATTAAACCGATTTTGATGATTAAGGTGTCATTGGAAAGTAGGTGATGTGTAAATGTGTTTTTATATGTAAATTTCTAATACCCCTCTAAATTCGATTCATAAAAATACATAAAACGGAGTAAAACGTCATCGAAATTAAAATTTGACCTCTACAATGCGATAGGGGTCTAATCCATCTTGCCTCCACATCTTAAGGCGACTACAGCACCCGATAAAGGCAGCACACATAGGAATAGTGCCATCCCCGTCTCTCAACAGGCCTGGGCCGGCAGTGCGAACAGTGTCGATACACGAAGTTTACGGACTATGAAGGCGTGCGTGTGTAAAAACATGTTCGAAAGCTAGAAAAATGAGATTTATGGAAAGGTAACAGCTTAAATCGAAAAATGCGTTAAATGTGTCAAAATGTTCGTGATTGAACACTCTCGATAACTACTTATCGAGAGTGTTCAATCACGAACATTTTGATAGCAAATTCAAGTTCCTGTGTGCATTTCACTATCGTTTTTACAGCTTAAAAGATACACAATATTGGTATTTAGAGGTGACTTTGTGAGCATTTTCTATCGAACCAAAAGTGCTGAATCATTATTCAGCAAACTACTTATCTAGTTTGTGTCCTGAATATTACCGTTTTTTTTTCTTCGATTTAATGCAGTGTGTCATGCTTATCTACGCATCATAAAATCGTAATTTAGGTGCTGTAGTCGCCTTAAAATAATCGCTATGGTACCCCTAAGCATGATAAAAATTTCATGCTTTTATCACTCAGAGAACAATTTTTCAAATTTCCGCCCAACTATACAAGCTTAAAATAATCGCTATGGTATCCCCTAAGCATGATAAAAATTTCATGCTTTTATCACTCAGAGAACAATTTTTCAAATTTCCGCCCAACTATACAAGCTGTCCGATTATAATGACTTTTTTGTATGGGGCCGTCGTTTTTTTTTTCGTTTCCTGGAAAAGTTTTTTTGAGAAAGTTACTCAAAACCATTGACTGAGCATGTACTTTCAGTATTCGGAAGCGTTTCCCTTACACCCTGTATTAGCAAATTTAGACCCGTTTTTTAAATTAGTTATGTGTTCAAATTGCGAAAGTTTAAAGTGTTACACCTATATTTTGTTGCAAGTTAATCGATTACGGTGAGAAAAAACATCGTGAAGAAATCTGCGCATTTAAACCATTGGAAATCACAAAAAAATGTTTAATGATCTGCCTGATCCCGGATTATGATCAAACGTAGGTCAAAAGGATAAAGTGCTGGGAATAAATAAGTACAGAACTAGGTCATGAGTCATTTGGCGGTATGAAAACTGACACCACTGGCGAACTGGTGATGATAACATTATAATTTTCAAGGTATCTAATTTAAACTGACATAATTCATCTTTGACGAAAGCACTCCATTTTTTGAGCTACTAACGTTGATATTCCAAATACATAACACAAACAAGACACACCACTGTTTAAGTAGCAACATTCTGATCAACTAGAAAATAACAAAATCAGAAGTGAATTTTGTGAGTAGTACGAGTATTTATGGCCTAAGTAATTATACATGTTTTGGCGTCGGATCATTATGGGCTTGTAAATTATCCATGATCATGAATACATCAAAATACATTAATGAGTTTGCTGATGACTTTTCTAATTTGAACCGGTGCCGGTGGTATAAATATATGAATATTGGTACTTGTTTACTATCTCAAGGACGCTTGTTGCACTAGTATAAATTCCTTATCAAGTGGGTTTTTGAGACAGAACTTAAACCTAAAAATTCTCATTTTGAGTGCTTTCGTGACGTGAAAACCTGGGACGTGGTAGAATGTCAGTTTTCATCTATAAATCATTGTTTTAATAAGAGTCTACCGAGACACTTAAGAGACAATTTTGCAAAAATTTTTTTTTCGACGGTACTGCCGTCATGTACACATAGTCTCCACATTTAATTCTTATTTTAAAACATTTTTACTGTATTTTTGTCTCCCTATACAGTTTAAAAATGAAGTTAACAGTGAGTTGTTAGGGAGTTGTTTGTTATCCACAAATCTGTGCAGTTTGAATTACAGTGCATTGTGTGAGGCGTACGGACACTAATCGAAACGAAGATTATCCCTTAGCGAGATACCGAGCATGGAGCGTTCCATAGCTCGCTGAGTGACGTGCAATCGGTGGGCCAACCTCACTGTCATGTTCCATGTTTCGGCTCCGTAGGTCATGACTGGTAGGACGCATTAATTAAAGACCCTGGTCTTTAGACACTGCGGGAGTAGCGACGAAAAGATATGACGCAGCTTCCCAAATGCTGCCCAGCCAAGCTGCACTCTTCTGGTGATTTCCCGCTCGAAGTTGTCTCTACCTAACTGCAACGCTTGCCCGAGGTATATATATTCCTGAACAACTTCGAGCGTTACACCGTCAACAGAGATCGGCCTGGGCATGACATGATCATTGAACATATGCGCTGAACAATTACTGAAACTATGCGCTGAACAATTAACCTTACTATTTTTTATTCTAATTAATCAGTCATTTAATGAAGGCATCTACCCGGAATTACTTAAAACAGCTTTAATAAAACCAATAGGTACACAAGAAAAATAGCAAAACTAATCCAAATAACTACCGCCCAATTGCCCTTTAACCTGCCGCCTCTAAAGTTTTTGAAAAAGCCATGTATAATCGTTTACAACTTCTGTGAGAAATATAAAATTTTCGACAAAGCACAAAATGGTTTCCGAAAAAACATTCTACAACGCTAGCAATTTTTAAATTCATTCAAGAAGCATTATACGTGATAGACAGTAAACAATATGCAATTGAAATTCTATTTGACATGACTAAAGCATACGACAAAGTTCAGTAATTTCAGTATAACATTATTAGGATAAACTTTGCAATATCGAAATCCGCGGTGTAGCTCATAAATGGTTCACCTATTACTTAACTAACAGAAAACAAATCGTAAAAACAGAATATTATAATCACGACTCTTAATACATCCAAACAATTCTATCCGACAGCAAAACAATTAATGCATCAATTCCTCAAGGAAGCGTAATAGGTTGTCTTCTTTTTCTCATTTACATAAACGATCTTCCAAAAATTATGACGGAACCGTGTGTACTATTCGCGGATGACATCTCTATCCTTACAGCCTGATACAAACATAAATGAAAAACTAAATTCAAACCTGAGAAAAACCGAAAGTTGGCTTCACGATCATAACCTGGAGATAAATTTAAATAAAACAAAATTAATAACTTTTATCCATATCATAAAACACCAATTAACTTCCAGTACACATTCCACAACACAGAACTTGAAATAGTTAATGAATTTGCATTACTGGGTCTTATTATAGACAAGCACATTAACTGGAAAGACCATGTCACCAAATTACGACAAAAAATTTCAAAGTTTTCGTACGCACTCCCTGAAATTAAAAAAAACTACAGATTTAAAAACTGCGCTTGTCACCTATTACGCCTACGCGTATGCGTGGCTCTGTTATGGTATACGAGTAACCCTATGGGGAAACAGTACCGATGCACTAACAGTTTTCACCCTTCAAAAGGGACTAATTAGAATATTATGCAACTTTAATACAATAGACAGTTGTAAGCTCTATTTCATTGAGCACGAAATCCTAACACTACCCTGTATTTATATTCTTGAAATATGCAAATTTGTCAGAAAACATTCCGAATTTTTTACTAAGCGTAGAGACATGCCAAACAAATATCCACTGAGATAAATTTATCAAAACCAACTTATACAACCTACTTCCCGGTTACACTTACACTCATCAGGTCCATTAACAATGTCTGTAAATATTTATAATAAACTTCCAGAGTCAATCAAAAATGAGACGAGTAATAAAAAATATATTAATTTAATAAAAAAACGATTATATAAGGTCCTAATTTATTACTGACTTTCCTTCAAAGACGTTATTGTATAGGTTAATAGTATTCCAAAAAACAACATAAAATTTAATTATCTTAAAATAAAATTTAGCAAAAAAAATAAAAAAATAATTTTCCATTTAAAGATAAAGGAATGGTTCTCTATCACTTGAAGCCGGCCACTCCCTACTCGCTATCATAACAAAATTTTCGCTATCATAGTATCATATCATAACAAAATTTTTCAAGACCTTTTCAATTTAATATTATGCCTTTGTTTTTTTGACTCAAATGATATATTTTGACCTACACAATAACGTGTTAAAAGAAAAGTCACTAATAAATTAGGACCTTATATTCAAAATGTTACTACACAGTTGAAGACTATTTACACGATAATTGATAAATTCCAAACACAAAAAATATAATAAAATTGACTAAATATAAAACACACACACACAGTCGCCAAAGCACATACATAGACATAACATACACTACACATACACACACTCTTCCACAACACAGAACTTGAACTTTCTCTCTCTTACACATACTCACACAAATTGATCTCACTAATTTTAAGCGACTAGAATAAATTTTCCCCTATTAATTGCAGTGCCCTGGAACAGGGTCCGCATTGGATACTTTATTAAATTGTAACACCTATATGTAAAACCTATGGATGCAATAAAATATTGAGTATTGAGTCTTGACCAAGTTCATTCCAAGGCCGACACGTCTTGAGGCAGCGTTAAGGATGTGTAGCACTTCTTGCAGGACTTGTGGTGTTTCTGCCAATATTATTATGTCGTCTGTGAAGCGGAGGTGCGATAGAAATTTGCCGTTACATTGATGCCCAATCCATTCCAATCTAGCGTCTTAAAGACGTCCTCTAGAGCATTGTTAAACAGTTTTGGGGATATGACATCCCCCTGTCCAACACCTCTGAGCAATTGGATTGGTCTTGTACGGTGGTTTTGTACTTGGACTGTCATCGTTGCCTTAATATACATACATACATATAGGCTTCTCAGCATCTTCGCGTATCGCCAATCGACTTGGCAACGCTGCAAGGACTCCAGAATGGCCCAGGTCTCGACTGAGTCGAAGGCTTTCTCGTAGTCCACAAAAGCTAGACACAGTGGCTGGTTATACTCTTCGCACTTTTGCATAACCTGCCTTACTGTGTGGATATGGTCTACGCTACTAAAGCCTTTGCGAAACCCTGCTTGTTCCGGTGGCTGCAAGGCGTCAAATCTAGCGGTCAGACGATCGGTGACGACTCTCAAAAACAGCTTATAGACGAGACATGGCTCAGCACGGTCTATAGTTTTTCAAGACAGTTTTTTCCCCTTTCTTGAAAAACAACGCTACCATCCCCCTGCTCCACGCTTCCGGGGTAGTCCTATTGGTTACTACGGAGTTGAAAAGTGTCTGTTACATGCCCACATTGCTCTAACAGCGATACGGCGTGAAGGTTGAGCAGGTGGCCCAAGCGCTTAGTTCCTTTTGTAATAGCTCGGCTGCAGGACTCGGCTGTAGTATCCGTCCAGGTCACTTGAAGGAACTAACCTCGCCTGCGTCGGGGGACAACGGCCCGCTGCTCCTAGGGCACCTAACACTTTTGTGTAATTTTATGCTGAGTGGTCAAGTCAACCCAAACGTGTGGCCATTCCTGTAGGGTGCCATACAGTGTGCTTTGGATAAGAAAGATGGGGGAATTAGACCTATCGCAGTGGGAAGCGTTTTTCGTTGGCTAGTGACTAAAATTGGGTGCTGTGCCGTCAGAAAACAGATCGCAAACTACTTGCGCCCGCATCAACTAGGTTTTGGAACTCAGTTGGGATGTGAAGCCGCTATCCATGCATCGCGTGCCTTTGCTTCGGCGGGTGGTGTAGTGATAAAGGTATCTTGAAACTTGATATCTGCAATGCGTTTAACTCTTTGGAAAGGGATATCTTACTGGGGGAGGTTAGGGAATAGGTTCCGGGAATAGGTTCTCCTTCAAATCTTTTCTTCGGCGCTCAACAGGGAGACCCGCTTGGCCCACTCGTCTTCAGCCTCGCCATCCATAAACTTATTCTAGAGCTGAAGTCCTCCCTCAACATCTGGTACTTAGATGATGGTACCATAAGAGGGGCTCCAGATGTCGTAGAGGAGGATCTTCTGTCTCTTGTTCCTCGCCTAAAGGAATTGGGGCTGGAGGTGAACACTTCCAAGTGTGAATTTTTCCCTTGTAGCCAATTTTTCCCTTTCACCCATTTTAACCGTTTCGAGTCTCAAGAGACTCAAAATGCCTGGACTCAAAATGTTGGACTCTTATAGTTCTTTTACACTGTTGGCTCACCCATCTTTCCAGCGGGTGTCCCTAACGCAATAGACGAAAGAAAGCGTATGTTGCTATGTGCTCAAGAAAAACTCAAGCAACTTTCGGGTCACGTGGCTTTAACTTTACTGCGGATGTGTTTCGCTGTCCCTAAACTCATTTATTTGTTGCGAACGAAACCAACCTGGCTGTTTCCGGAAAGTGAGAATTCCTTTGATGAAGCACTTAAAGGCTGTTTGGAATTAATATTAAACGTGTCCCTAAATGATTTAAAGTGGTGTCAGGGTTTCCTACCAATACGTTACGGAGGTTTGGGGGTCCGGCTTGCACGCGACGTGGGTCTGCCGGCTTTCTTGGCGTTGGCGCATGGAGTATCGGGCCTTGTTGCTACTATTCTCTCGTTAGATGGTGACAAGGTGATCGTGCCACATGCGGCCGATGCCCTGACTGTCTGGCGGGCCAGCAACCCGAGCACATTGATGCCTTAAGAGACCAGCGTTCAGCGGGCTTGGGATGACATAGGGGCAAAACGCGTTCTTCAGGGCATGATGGAGGTAGCTTCAGTTAGGGATTTAGCGAGACTCAGAACGGTGTCGCAGCTCGAATCTGGAGCTTGGCTTCACGCCCTACCTTCACCACATTTTGGAATCCTTTTAGACGGTAACTCTCTGCAAGTGGCAGTGGCTCTCCGCCTGGGCGGCAATGTATGCGAACCCCATATATGCATTTGCGGCTCAAGGGCGGAGGCTGACGGTCATCATGCGTAGAGTTGTTGCCGTTCGTTGGGTAGGTTCCCCCGCCATCATGCCTTGAATGACATTATTCGTCGAGCCCTTGTACCCGCCAACATTCCGTGTGTTCTTGAACCGTCTGATTTGTCTCGCGCGGATGGAAAGAGGCCTGACGGTTTAACTTTGGGCGAGGGGGAGATGTCTCTTGTGGGACGCCACGTGTGTCTGCACCTCAAAAAACGCAATAAGTACTTTACCTCTACCTCTGTGACCTACGCTTTCGTACCTTTTGCTGTGGAGACCACGGGTTGCTGGGGAGCAGAGGCTAAAAATTTTGTGGCAGAGCTCGGGCGGCGTTTAAGGGAGAGCACAGAGGACTATCGCACTCAGTCGTTCTTGGTGCAAAGGCTGGCCATAGCGATCGAGCGTGGCAATGCTGCCAGTGTTATGGGGTCCTTTGCGCCAGGATTGACTGAGGGCGGTTTGGCAGACTGTTAGTCGCTATTGCAATTTATGACTGTGTCGTTTATTATGTTACTTCGTTGCAGTGGGAATTTCGGAAAATTATGTAGCCTATGTGTTAATCCAGGGTATCAGCTACCTCCATACCAAATTTGATCAAAATAAGTCCAGCCGTTCTCGAGTTATAAGTGTTGTAACAAACACGACTTTCTTTTATATACATACTAGCTTTTCGCCCGGGACTTCATTCCCGTGGGAATTTCCCCGTCAATTTTCCAATGTTTTTAATAGTTATTCTGCTATTCGGGACGGAGAGAAGTTATAAGTGTTGTAACAAACACGACTTTCTTTTATATATATATATAAGTCATCTAATCTAATCTATATATATATATATATATATATAGATTAGATTAGATGACTTATCGGTAGGAAACTTTTTTGCATGTGATAGTTAATTTTGTAAAACAGACTTGGAACGTATCCTAAACAAATCAGATAGTGTTTAACTAACCAAAATTATTGCAAAAAACTTTGCAATTAATTCTCTGAATTGGTTCTGGATAATCGTTCTTTTGACTTCGGTCACAGTTTCTAAAATTTAAATAGTGTGCACTCTATGCTTTCTTAAAGTTGAAGAGCCCTTTCAGCTACTTTATTAGTCAATTTACTAGTCAACCTATCAGGCGCGGTCCGAAGGGGGGGGTCACAGGGGACATGACCCCCCCCAAAATCTAAGGTCAAATTGAAAAATCTCAAAAATTTGCCAAATAATAAAAAGAAATTTCTAGCTATCCCCTAACCGCGATAAATTTATAGTTTGCTGACATCTAGGGGTCTTTTTTATGAACTACGTACGATGGCCAAAATAACTTGGAAATGACATCTAGTTTAGAAACAAGGAACCAAACTACATAGTTTTGGTAATCCTAGCAAAATCGATATGCGTCGTTATGATAAAGATTGTATAACAATATTCTAATAATGTAATTTGTCGGTATATTGTAAACATTCAAGATAAAGGCTGTCTACTTAGTTATGAATTGGGTGAGTGACCCCCTCCAAAATTTCAGGCTGCGACCGCGCCTGCAACCTATGTTGTTCCCTATTCAGTTGTGAACTAATCGCGTAAGACCTGACGTAATCGAGATGGTTGTTGACTATATTTGATCAAAATGGATTCAGCTGTTTAAGTATTAAAAGCGATACATTTTGGGAGTTAAATAAAAGTTTCAATTGTAAAGTTATTCATTTATAGGATAACAATATTTTCATTCATTTTTGGTAATAAATTATCTCATTTGCAATACAGTAAACTAAACATCATTCTTATATTACACATGAAATAGGTGCAAATGGCGTGAAAATGCCTACAGCTTTTATTACCTTCACACAAAAGGTCTCTATTAAAAGGGAACGGCACAAAAACGTAAAGTGCGGTGTAAAGTTTCTCGATACATATTTTATGAACCCAGGGACTGGTTTCAGTATGTTGATATCTGTATGGATATCTACTGATTTTTGCACTTAGACACAAGAAATTGTAAGACTGTTCAGTAAAATATACCACTCAAATCTACGCAAAACTTGTGTTTGTCAAAGGTTTTTTGTATTTACGTTTGATTGTAGCAGGGTAATACGGTTATCCCATGTTAAAACAGCGATATTACGCCTTGTCGCCAGATCGATTGGAGGAACTGAATAAACAAGTGAATGAAATGTTAGAGCAAGATGTTATTGAGAATAATCCGACATTTCTAAGAATATGTGAAACAAAAATATATTTTTTTTTGGTAATTTTCAGAGTTATTTAAACAGTAAACTTATTAATACATTTTAAATATTTTATTTATTTATTGGTAAGTGTGATTTAAAATAAATCAAACATATTAAGTTGCATTTTCTTTTGGATAAAAATGAATCCTAGATTCAATGCAAAACACTTCTTTTTTCTTCGAAAATATTGTTGATCTAGCTGCGTAGTAGCCCAGGTAAAGTGAATTTCCCAATGTTTTTGAAATCAAATTCTTAAAATCCAAAACTCCGAAGTAGTTACCCTGTGAACAAAAAAACAGTCTTTAGACTGTGCATAAATCCGAGGTTTATCATAAGTTTAAGTTCGGCAGCCTTTGTCATACCACAAGTGTGAATTCTTCTTTTAACTCCAAAGAATAAACTGATTTTAAAAAAGTCGTATAGGTATCGCACATTATGCCATAAATGTATTCTGTTTTTTTATGTAATAGTTAATCGCAAAATTTATTTATTTGTAACAAAGTAGATGTAATAACTAATGACAAAACAAAACGCTTAGCCGACTTAGTTCGAATGGACAGTATATACTTTAAACTGAACAACTTTCCCCAAGGAACATTGGTCGAATATAAGAACTATAACGAAAATTTTGTTTTAGAATTCTACACTTTCGTTGAGAATTTTATTCAGGTTCCTTGGGGAACAGTTTTATGAAGGGTATCACCCCCTTCCGTTAACTAATTTAAGTTCCGTTAACTAATTTAAACTCACTCTTTGATATGGATTTGAATTGGAATTGGAAGTTTTATAACGAATGGGTCCTTCCATGAAATCAGAAAATTACAGAAAAGTCTCGGACTGGGCTAGCTATGCAGATTTAACTAACAGTTAGTAAAATCTGCATAGCTAGCACAGTCCGAGACAAAAACGTGCATCACGCCTCTCAGATGACGGTGAAAGTTCACTTTGACTGCGCTTAGGGCACCACATAAGGCTTCCTCGCTTCTTGCTTGCCCTCTGGCGTTGTCATTTTGACATTTGACCGCGGCTTATTTCACGTGCGAGCAGATTGTGCTCGAGCTGCTGCCACTACGCCTACCTAAACTAAGAAAAAAAATTCAAGACCGTACCTTTTCAAAGACGCAATTCAGAGGTAGTGTTTTTACGATAACTCTTAAAGCAAGCCCAAAAATAAAATGTTCACATGGCTTCTTTGTTCTGAAGTTCATCAAAGTGTTGTTGAAATTGTATATTCCCATTTCATTGAAGTATACTGATATTCTCGCCTGAAAAAAAAGTAGATTTTATTAAAATTGGCCTAGCTGAGTAATAGTCTAACGGATAGAGGGTCAGACTTGTAAGTGAGAGGTACTGATTTCGATCCCCAGTGCCGCCATATGATAATTCTGAGTTATGTACATTATTTGTACAATTAACCATGCTCTTACGATGAGGCAAAACATCATGAGGAAACCTGACTGCATAACCATGGTTCAATCCGGTTAGGTTCCCCTGTTAACAAGGTCACGGAAGTCAGATAGCAGTGGCTCCACTGTAATTACTTGACCTGCCAACTGGATCATAGTCAAGCGTACCCCGCATGACAAACGGGACGAAGAATTTGTTTTACTAAATCAGTGAATACAAACCTCATTTACAAAAAAAATGTAAAGTCTAGTTCAGTAGAAATAGTGATGGTATCTTATCGACGTTATGTACTCGAATGTATTGTAAATACTTGGCTGTTCTTATAGTGTATGTTCTTATAGTGTATGTTCTGCTACATTTTGGTATTTGAAGATATAAAAAAATGAAAAATGGGAAAAAAATGGGGACCGACGACGGATGCACGATTGATCTTTTTTGGCAAACACGTTTTTAGTTTTTACTAAAAACGGTGTACCTAACGGATAGCTTAGCAAAAACTGAAACCCTGAATGCAGACCATCGTTTTGAATGATTTTCCAGTGTTTTTTTACCATTCTAAGCTTTTATTTTTTCAAAAAATTCAATTTTTTAATAAAAAATAATCCTATCAGCGTAAAACAAGAAAACCAGACATGTAAATCACATTCTGATAGCGGCACGGTGCGGCACGAGGGGACCGCGCGCGGGGCGTGGTTTCGCGAAACATTGCGTAATGCCAAAATAGGTAAAAACCCTTTACTTGACGTTTCCGAAACAAAAACTTTTAGCCGATCATAGTAATGAGTAGATTTCACCATTTAAGTATTTACTAAGCTGTCCCGTTCACCCTAAATAAATAAAAATACACCACCGAGACATCTTACTTCATCAAGAAGAGTTCTAACAGGAAACGTTACATTTATTACGAGGCTATTCTTGTTCATGTTATTATTTATGGTTACGTCATATTTCGCTATGCGATTTTTTTTCCGTTGACAGGTACTAACTTTCTCCATTTTTGCTTCCGCTGGACCCTGAGGAAGAAAAAAATTGGTAAAGAACATCTATTCAAAGCGGAGGCTGCACCAAATATGCAGATGCCAAAACAAATGAGTGAATCACTCGTGTTGGTATGAGTCAAAAAAGTTATAAAAAAATATCTTATTGAAGGGAAATGTATGATTCGGACACCTATTCCAATTGCTCTGTAAAGACAACGACAAAATAATGAATCTATTTAATTTCAATTCATTAACTAACTGTAACGAGCATATCATTTTATAAAATCGCCTAATTGTTTTCTATAAAAAATATAAGACTCCCTAAAAATATAAAACCATAGTGCGGTGGAGCGTTTTATGATACTGTTACGATGCATGTGTGTACAAATATGCATCCGTTTGCCATTAGAACTTTGAGTAATAACTCCAGCTGGCCATAACTCAATCGGTGACTATATGAAATACCTACTAAAGGCAGCTTCAAAACAAAACAGAACCTCGATTATAGAGCGGAATTCAGCTGCAAAAGGCAATTAGTAAACAACGCAATAACACCACCTCGTGTACTTTATTATAACTCTTATAATAAAGCAGGTACATACACATACTGTATTATAAGAATTATTTTAACCCCTGCCAAAAAAGGGGTGTTCTAAGTTTGACGTATGTGTCTGTATATCTGTGTTTGTCTATGGTATCGTAGCTCCTGAACGAATGGATCGATTTTAAGCGGTTTTTGAAATGGTTTTACCAAAACCAAAAGTTATAAGCTATGAATGCCAGGGGTGACGAAAATATTTAAATTGTAGACTTATTTTTTTTAAACTCACAAAACCCGTCTTTAACGAAAGCACTTCATTTGAGCTAATAACGTTGATATTCCAAATATGTAGCAAAAACAAGACACACCACAGTTTCAGTAGCGACATTATGAACTACTAGAAAATAACAAAATCAGAAGTAATTATGAGTAGTACCTATTAACTTATGGCCTAAGTAAGTATAAATGTTTAGGCGTCGGATCATTATGGGCTGGTAAATTATCCATGATTATAAAAACATTAAAATACATTAATGAGTATGCTGATGACTTTTCTAATTTAAAACAGTGCCGATGGTATAAATATATTAATACTGTTATTGTTTACTATCTATGGACGTTTTTTGCACAATAATTAATTCCATCTCGATTGGTTTAGGTTTGAGACAAAATTTAAAGGTTTAAAAATGCTCACTTTGATTGTTTTCGAGAAGTGAAATTTTTTTGCCTGCTGGGGTGTAAAAGAATGTCAATTTCCTTATTTTTAATAATAATTGTTTTATTAGGACTCTACTGAGACACAAATGAGACAAAAGACTATAAAAGACTTGGAACGTATCCTATACGAATCAGATAGTGTTTATCTTACCAAAATTATTGCAAAAAAAAAACCGTGCAATGAATTTTCTTAATCGGATTTGGATACTTAATCGGGTCTGGAGGCTCTACTCTTCGTTAATGCTTTCTTAAAGTTTTAGAGCACTTTCAGCCACTTTATTAGTCAGGTACCTAAAGGGATTTCAAAGAGGGGTGTTATAAGTTTGATGTGTGTATCTGTGTTTATGTGTGTCGTATGTCTGTCTGCGGCATCGTAGCTCCCAAACGAATAAAGCAATTTCGATGCGGTAATCGAGATAGTTGTTAACAATATTTGATCAAAATTGATTTAGCTGTTTAAGAGTTATAGGCGATAAATGTAAGGTGTTATACAACATTATTAAATTAAGAGTTATTCATCTATAGTTTGGCAATGTTTTCATGCATTTTTGTAATAAATCATCACATTTGCGATACAGTAAACTAAACATCATTCTTATATTACACGTGAAATAGGTGCAAATGGTGTGAAAATGCCTACAACTTTATTACCTTCACACAAAAGGTCTATATTAAAAGGGAACGGTACAAAAACGTAAAGTGCGCTGTAAAGTTTCTCGATACATATTTTATGAACCCAGGGACTGGTTTCAGTATTTTGTTACCTATATGAATATCTACTTCTTCTACTTTTATGTCAATGGCATAAGTCATATTGTTTTGCCCAGTGTTTAGCCACATCAACGGCATTGTCAGTAGCGGCCGTAAGTTCTTCCCGAGTGCAGGTGTTTGGGCATGCAGAGCATGAAGTCAAATAAGCCACGGTATGCACAGGGAAACCACACTCGCACCTTTACTGATATTTACTGTTTTTTGCCTTTAGACACAAGAAATTGTAAAAATGTGCAATGAAAGCTACCACTCAAAATAACGCAGTTTGTGTATGTCCAGTGGCGTGCATTCCATACAAGCACAAAAGCAGTGCCTACCCTAGGGTATTCAACGAAAGTAAAACAAAAATTAAATATATAATGTACACTAACGATCACAGAATCAAAATTTGTGAAACGATTTACCGAATTTAAACTTTTTCAAAACAGCGCCATCTAAGCTAGTTACTAGTTCAACATTAGAACTAGTAAGAAGAGAGAGTCGTGCCGCTCGCCGCCGCCGCTAGATGGCGAAGCTTATAAGCACTCGTTTGAAATGCATTTTTTGTTGAAAAATGCTGGCTTCTGATTGGCTGTTTCGCCTCCCCCGCGAAAAATTAACGAACTGATTGTATGGCGAAAAAAGCTCTGCCTATAAAGCGATGCTACCAAATTGAGAAGTGTCAATATTTGGTAAGTTTGGAAGGGCTGTTATAGATTTTTAGTTTAGCGGCATTTTTTTCTTATTGGATTGTTTTTCTTTTGCAACTACGAACGAAAACTTTTGCAAATTATTGTTTTATTAGTTTATAGTGACTGATTATTCGACATTTGTTTAGAACAAAATGAGTACAATAAGTTGCGAAAAGTGTGGTGATGATGTTTGTTTGCCGAAACTGCGTAATTTTTCAAGTTTACCTTTTCAAGAAAAAGTTAACATTATCGCAAAAGGCCGATGCGTGCATTGAGGCAAAAAAAGGTACCGCAGTAAGACATTTTAATACTAAAATATACGACATTCATAATTAGCTCACGGGCTGTGTGCATACTAACCGCTTATTTTGTGTTCCGTGCATTTTGTTTTCAAACTGTTATATAAAAGTTTGGAAGCACAGGTTATTTTGATTTGAATAACCTTAAGTTGTTTTAACTAACATTCTAAAATCTTAATAATTTTCATCACTAAAAGTTCACTGCCTACCCTGCCTAAAATGTCTATGCACGCCGCTGTGTATGTCAGAGGTTTTTTTGCAGTTACGTACAGTTAAATTAGTTAGAAACTGAACGACTTTCCGACTGTCAAAATATGAAAAAAAAAATTGCCTCTCCAACTTTTGCAATCAGCTAATTTATCATTCGGACATTTCATATTACAAACCATGGCTATAAAAAATGTATAAAAGCTACTCTTGTCCCAATTTCAATTGCTGTCGGTCCCGGCTGTTGTCGATTGACTACAGTCTTCAAAACCAAGCCAGAGGCCATTCTGCGGTTTGAAAACTCTGACACCAGGGTTAGCCAAGTTTGCCACATACTTGACTATACCTACACGATAAGAAGAAGATGAAGAAGTAATACTATTGCATAGGAAGCAACGGTAATTTTGCCATGCCGTTTTCGAATAATAAAAAGGCCCAATAGATAGATAGGAACGTAACTCGGAACAATGAACCAAATCTCCCCTACAAAGTTCGTACGAACACCCTGCCTGTGTTATGTAGGTATAGGTCTCTATGTTACGTGACCTAAAAACCAGTTGAAAGGAAATGTCTCCAATTAAAAATTGACGGTCGTCTGCCTGCGCGAGTAACATAAACATTAACAGTGCTAGCGGTACGCCAAAGTGGAATTTTAATGTTTCGTAGCAGTTATTGCTTAGTGTACGCAGTTAGTGTACGGTGTCTAAGAGACGGCTGAACTTATTTTGATCAAATGTAGCTAAGGACATAGAAAACCGCATCGAAATCGGTCAATTCGCCTGGGACCTACGATGCCGCAGACAGACACACAGACATACAGGTTCATTAAAATTTATTACACCCTCCTTTTTTGTCGAGGGTTGAAAAAAAGGTCACTCTAGTAAAATATCACAATTTTATTCGTTATAAGAAGACAATTTTTTTTATTTTCTTTATTTTATTTTCTTTGATGGTGTCTACTACATTCATGATTAAATACGGTGAAAATCAATAGCAGCTTATCAGTAAATATTATTTATTTTCTGACCTTCATAAGCCCATATTATGTCTGTGATTAATGAACAATTTATTGCTTACTTTCTTTTTAACCGCGACTTCGGTTTCGGTTTAAACGTTCTTCGTTCGATCGTTACTAACCTACTAATCGATTCGTGTTTATCACACATAATTCTTGTTAAAAGTTTTTTCCTAGAACGGCTTGAAATTTTCTAGAACGGTTCAACATTTTCAGGAACTGTTCAGAAGTCTCCAGTTGGATTATCTGTTTCTTTTTCAAAAATAGAAACCTTTTAATTACAAATACAACAATAAATAAATCAGCCAAACCAGCCGAATCGTTCTTGGGTGATGCTCTGCTATGCAATAGTACAGAGGCCAGCGCATCAGAGTACCTCATTTTCATTGAAATACCTTTCTTATCGCAACGGCACAGAGTGCACGCGTGTGGTTATCTAATGGGCTGACCTCTGTACAGTGGCAATTAATTTTTATTTACGTAGATTTTATGGAGACAGGCTAAGGTTACAAAAGTTGGGAGTCCTTGAGATAAGACAGTAAAGTTTGCAATAAAGAGAAAGCCTTTGCTCAGCAGTAAGACCAACACAAAGCTACCTACTGTAAAAAAAAGAAAAACTCTTCATAAGATCCAATAAATTAACGGCTCTTCAGTTTCCAATAGAACTCAGATGAGACCTTCAGTAATGGGTCGTTCAGTGGAACATTAAATCCGAAATACCTTCACGTTCGAAGAGCCATTGTTTACTTCAATTTCTAACCCCGACAAAAAAGAGGGATGTTATAATTTTGACGACTCGATGCAGTTTTTTTGTTTTAAAGCTGACGTAATCAATTTTGTTAAATTATAGCTAAGAACCACCTCAATCATGTCAGCTTTCAAACGAAAAAAGCGCCTCAGAATCGGTCCATCATTAGTTTATTAGCTACGGTGCCACAGACAGACACACATATTCACACGTCAAACTTATACCTAACACTCCTCTTTTTTCGTCGGGGGAAAGTGAACATGGCAGTATCACTCTATAAATTTAATGGAGCCGCCAAATGAACCGAACGATGTCTAAACGTTGAGTTTCTCAGTTTACAGAGATCAAAAGGACCTTCATTAACGATATTAGTTTGTATTGTAGATATTGTGAGATATTAATGTCTGGGCGTAACCACGGATGAAATATTTGCGACGGTATCATTGTTAGTATGGAAATGAGGGGTCAGTGAGGCTGATGAATGATAAATCGTTTGGTGTTGACACTGAGCTCTTTAAACATGCGCCACGGAATCTAAAAACAAAACACTCATAAGGCTGAGACTTACAATACAAATTACTTTTTACAAAAAAGCGAAAAATAAAGGCAACATCATTTAATCTGCTACTGATCTACTGATCTGTTTGAAGTCGGTGCCAAGCCAAATAAGTTTGGTAGGCCTCTACGCACCGACTTCAAACAGATCAGTAGGTGCTACATAACACATTAATAAATAATAAAAATAAATAAATAATAAAATTGTTTATTTAGTAAAAAGTTCATACATATAAAAATAATGCTGTTAACTTAAATTGCTATAGTGCTAACTATACTAATAGTATGCCCGAACTGGGTATAAAAACCTGTATCTCGGTTTTCTTATGCGCTAAATAAAACTTTGTGACTTATTTCATATTGCAAAAAGGAAAAATTATAAAACAACAATAAAATAGTTAATTCTAGTAACTGAGGTCTATCTACAGATAAGTTAAAATTTACTTAAGATTAGTTAAGATTATCTTATAATTAGCATTGAATTTTCTGATTCGTCGTAGGACAAGGTCCGAAGGTAATTTTTTCTTACAATTAAAGGAATTACGGTGGTATATATTTAATGTCCTGTTTAACTTATTATATAGAAACGGGCCAAGAAAAGTGAAAAATTTATTAGTATAAATGAATTTTGAGCTTGAGGAGGATCGGCAAACGATATCCTTTCGTCTTTTGTTAGTGTTATCAGAGGTGTAGTTAATCATTTTGTGCTGTTTTAATATAGTGCTCGAAATAAAAAGATGATCTTACCTTTATTTTTTGCTTTTTTGAACTCGGTTGAATTTTTTCTTGAAAATTACTTTTATGTAAATAAATGAACATTGCAAGTGCCTAATAAATTTGAGGGTAGCCCTCGATTTCCCTGAGATTCCATAATCAGACCCTGACTTTGTGACTTGGGACCACTTAAGTATACAATCGGACCACCTAAGTATACTAAGCATACAAATGGCAGAGAAATAGGAAAACATACATAAAAAACATTCATTCAGTCGAACATAGAAATTTCTCCTTTTTGAAGTTAGTTAAAAAGCGATGATAGCCCAATTGGTAATGAGGCAGACTTGTAACCGAAAAGTTACAGGTTTATTTAAACGTTACGCTGCTAAAAGCAAAATTTTTGACAACCTTCTATTCCTTATTTTCTGTGCCTTGATCTACAAACAGATATAGCAAATTGCTGGACGCGTTTCGAATATGCTACGTGATGACGGGCGCTTTAACCTGCTAGTTTGATAAATGTAGCTAGATTTATGTGAAACTGAAATCACGAGATGTTTTTAATACAGCTTGTTTTTCATTTAATTGGAAGATACCAGTCATTATAAGTTTTTGTTAAATATTACGATTGGCAAGCAATTATTTGCTCGAATATTTGG
The DNA here is from genome assembly GCA_949987775.1 of Aproaerema taeniolella. Lineage (NCBI taxonomy): Eukaryota > Metazoa > Arthropoda > Insecta > Lepidoptera > Gelechiidae > Aproaerema > Aproaerema taeniolella. The sequence goes on from OX465260.1 coordinate 11,147,210, forward strand.
ACAGACAATTACTACATATTTATCATTTCCAAAAAGCAGCTTGTTTTCTCATTGACCTCGGTTTTAAACCCTTTCTACAAATTTTAGGTCAAATGGAATGTTTTTATTTTGATTGGATCCCTACAGCAACAAAATGTGATCGCGCAGATATTCATAAATTTGCAAACATTGGAAACATGTGAAATTGTTCATCGCGACTTAAGGTTAAGATCCCTACTAATGCTACGCTTCGCTCAAACTGCTGTAAGTTTATATTGTATTCGAAATTTATGATATTTATATATTTTTTAGTAAACTTAGAAAATTGGAAATGAAATCTAACAGACAACTTTAAATTTTATTTTCAATTCTATTGAGTAAAATTAAATTACTCAAAACTGATGCCACAGTAAAAGTAGTTAAAATTAAATATGACAAGTCTTGTACAAAAATGCGAAGCTGCAATATCAGAATTGGATAAAACGAAGAGGCGGGTGCTCCGCTTTTCAAACACGCTTCTTATCCCAACTTGAGATTTAAAAACAGAATCAGCATTACAAATGTCTCCTCTAGAAACTTTTTCATTTATTTTCAGCATCGCATTACAGGTTTTCGGGATGAGTATGCTTTAGAGACGACAAGTACTGTCAACTTCTCGGATTAACTTTTTTTGGGGAGTACAGAGTTATTTTACCATTAACTATGCATTTTAAGGATGATACCGAATTTATAATCTAGAATAAAGTTAAATTGGTAAAAAAAATATTAAATTTGTGTGTTAATGTGAAATGTAATGTGATAAGGAAGACAACATAATACTGGTAAGGTTAAGCCTCTATAAAGCCATTCCAGTCCCTTTGTAATTAATTACGATTGACATTTGACAATCCAATCCCAACCCACTTGGGAAGTTTCAAGCGTAGTTCGATAATAAATAATTGATGTATGATCTAATTGTTTGCAGAGATAATATTACCAACTCAATGTCCTCGTCATTAGACTAGAATATCAAATCAAGTTATTGATTAAAATTTACCTACATTAAGGTCAAATAGGGCTTATTTAGGTGTCTAGTTTAATTTTAGTTAGTCTTTTAGTCAGAAATATTGATTTAACCGTGTTTTAACCGTGTGGTGATCGGTTGAGAATAACACCACCCCATCTCTTTCCGTGGGTGTCGTAAGAGGCGACTAAGGAAACACAAATGAGACCTGCCTCCTAGTAATCCATCCCAGGCAACGACACTGCATTTTTTTCCTGAATCTGAGGTGTTGTCCTATGGTCTCATGCGGTGTGGTAGGCTCTGTAAAGGGCCGTCTGGTTCGCGACCACCCTCCTACCGAAGTCCGACGCCAAACAGCTTGCTGTGTTCCGTCGGTGCGTGGGAGTACCAGTGCCTTTATAGGCATTTTCTGGGTTAACTCGCTCGATCGTCGACCTAATCTTTGACCTTATGGTCAAGATTGAGGTCAAGAGTTAACCCATCTTACAATAAAAAAAAATAAAAAAAATTGTTTACAGGGACTAATTGTTTTTTTAACCGACTTCAAAAAAGGAGTAGGTTCTATGTTTTAGCGTAACTTGTACATAGGCTTGCGCATCAGGTTACTCCATTTTCATTGAAAAACCGCTCCTATTACAACAACACAGAGTGCTCGCGTGTGATAGCCTGAGTTGCGGCCGTTCGTACGATGAATGTTTAAAGTTTTTTTTAAATCTTTATGTTATTCAATAATATTCAATAATAAAATTCTCGACTACTGGGCTTATTTGTTTTTTGCTTTTCCGTTTATATCACGCAGTCGGGTTTTTTTATTTTTTAAATAAATTTATTTTATTTTACACTTTTTAGTTAAGTCAGATATTTATATTTCTTTTCTTTTTTTTCTTAAATTTATTACACCCTTCTTTTTTTGTCGAGGGTTGAAAAAAAGGTCACTCTAGTAAAATATCACAATTTTATTCGTTATAAGAAGACAATTTTTTTTATTTTCTTTATTTTATTTTCTTTGATGGTGTCTACTACATTCATGATTAAATACGGTGAAAATCAATAGCAGCTTATCAGTAAATATTATTTATTTTCTGACCTTCATAAGCCCATATTATGTCTGTGATTAATGAACAATTTATTGCTTACTTTCTTTTTAACCGCGACTTCGGTTTCGGTTTAAACGTTCTTCGTTCGATCGTTACTAACCTACTAATCGATTCGTGTTTATCACACATAATTCTTGTTAAAAGTTTTTCCTAGAACGGCTTGAAATTTTCTAGAACGGTTCAACATTTTCAGGAACTGTTCAGAAGTCTCCAGTTGGATTATCTGTTTCTTTTTCAAAAATAGAAACCTTTTAATTACAAATACAACAATAAATAAATCAGTCAAACCAGCCGAATCGTTCTTGGGTGATGCTCTGCTATACAATAGTACAGAGGCCAGCGCATCAGAGTACCTCATTTTCATTGAAATACCTTTCTTATCGCAACGGCACAGAGTGCACGCGTGTGGTTATCTAATGGGCTGACCTCTGTACAGTGGCAATTAATTTTTATTTACGTAGATTTTATGGAGACAGGCTAAGGTTACAAAAGTTGGGAGTCCTTGAGATAAGACAGTAAAGTTTGCAATAAAGAGAAAGCCTTTGCTCAGCAGTAAGACCAACACAAAGCTACCTACTGTAAAAAAAAGAAAAACTCTTCATAAGATCCAATAAATTAACGGCTCTTCAGTTTCCAATAGCACTCAGATGAGACCTTCAGTAATGGGTCGTTCAGTGGAACATTAAATCCTAAATACCTTCACGTTCGAAGAGCCATTGTTTACTTCAATTTCTAACCCCGACAAAAAAGAGGGATGTTATAATTTTGACGACTCGATGCAGTTTTTTTGTTTTAAAGCTGACGTAATCAATTTTGATAAAATATAGCTAAGAACCACCTCAATCATGTCAGCTTTCAAACGAAAAAAGCGCCTCAGAATCGGTCCATCATTAGTTTATTAGCTACGGTGCCACAGACAGACACACATATTCACACGTCAAACTTATACCTAACACTCCTCTTTTTTCGTCGGGGGAAAGTGAACATGGCAGTATCACTCTATAAATTTAATGGAGCCGCCAAATGAACCGAACGATGTCTAAACGTTGAGTTTCTCAGTTTACAGAGATCAAAAGGACCTTCATTAACGATATTAGTTTGTATTGTAGATATTGTGAGATATTAATGTCTGGGCGTAACCACGGATGAAATATTTGCGACGGTATCATTGTTAGTATGGAAATGAGGGGTCAGTGAGGCTGATGAATGATAAATCGTTTGGTGTTGACACTGAGCTCTTTAAACATGCGCCACGGAATCTAAAAACAAAACACCCATAAGGCTGAGACTTACAATACAAATTACTTTTTACAAAAAAGCGAAAAATAAAGGCAACATCATTTAATCTGCTACTGATCTACTGATCTGTTTGAAGTCGGTGCCAAGCCAAATAAGTTTGGTAGGCCTCTACGCACCGACTTCAAACAGATCAGTAGGTGCTACATAACACATTAATAAATAATAAAAATAAATAAATAATAAAATTGTTTATTTAGTAAAAAGTTCATACATATAAAAATAATGCTGTTAACTTAAATTGCTATAGTGCTAACTATACTAATAGTATGCCCGAACTGGGTATAAAAACCTGTATCTCGGGCTTCTTATGCGCTAAATAAAACTTTGTGACTTATTTCATATTACAAAAAGGAAAAATTATAAAACAACAATAAAATAGTTAATTCTAGTAACTGAGGTCTATCTACAGATAAGTTAAAATTTACTTAAGATTAGTTAAGATTATCTTAAAATTAGCATTAAATTTTCTGATTCGTCGTAGGACAAGGTCCGAAGGTAATTATTAACAATTTTCTTACAATTAAAGGAATTACGGTGGTATATATTTAATGTCCTGTTTAACTTATTATATAGAAACGGGCCAAGAAAAGTGAAAAATTTATTAGTATAAATGAATTTTGAGCTTGAGGAGGATCGGCAAACGATATCCTTTCGTCTTTTGTTAGTATTATCAGAGGTGTAGTTAATCATTTTGTGCTGTTTTAATATAGTGCTCGAAATAAAAAGATGATCTTACCTTTATTTTTTGCTTTTTTGAACTCGGTTGAATTTTTTCTTGAAAATTACTTTTATGTAAATAAATGAACATTGCAAGTGCCTAATAAATTTGAGGGTAGCCCTCGATTTCCCTGAGATTCCATAATCAGACCCTGACTTTGTGACTTGGGACCACCTAAGTATACAATCGGACCACCTAAGTATACTAAGCATACAAATGGCAGAGAAATAGGAAAACATACATAAAAAACATTCATTCAGTCGAACATAGAAATTTCTCCTTTTTGAAGTTAGTTAAAAAGCGATGATATCGTTACCCAATTGGTAACGAGGCAGACTTGTAACCGAAAAGTTACAGGTTTATTTAAACGTTACGCTGCTAAAAGCAAAATTTTTGACAACCTTCTATTCCTTATTTTCTGTGCCTTGATCTACAAACAGATATAGCAAATTGCTGGACGCGTTTCGAATATGCTACGTGATGACGGGCGCTTTAACCTGCTAGTTTGATAAATGTAGCTAGATTTATGTGAAACTGAAATGGAGATGTTTTTAATACAGCTTGTTTTTCATTTAATTGGAAGATACCAGTCATTATAAGTTTTTGTTAAATATTACGATTGGCAAGCAATTATTTGCTCGAATATTTGGACAGACAATTACTACATATTTATCATTTCCAAAAAGCAGCTTGTTTTCTCATTGACCTCGGTTTTAAACCCTTTCTACAAATTTTAGGTCAAATGGAATGTTTTTATTTTGATTGGATCCCTACAGCAACAAAATGTGATCGCGCAGATATTCATAAATTTGCAAACATTGGAAACATGTGAAATTGTTCATCGCGACTTAAGGTTAAGATCCCTACTAATGCTACGCTTCGCTCAAACTGCTGTAAGTTTATATTGTATTCGAAATTTATGATATTTATATATTTTTTAGTAAACTTAGAAAATTGGAAATGAAATCTAACAGACAACTTTAAATTTTATTTTCAATTCTATTGAGTAAAATTAAATTACTCAAAACTGATGCCACAGTAAAAGTAGTTAAAATTAAATATGACAAGTCTTGTACAAAAATGCGAAGCTGCAATATCAGAATTGGATAAAACGAAGAGGTGGGTGCTCCGCTTTTCAAACACGCTTCTTATCCCAACTTGACATTTAAAAACAGAATCAGCATTACAAATGTCTCCTCTAGAAACTTTTTCATTTATTTTCAGCATCGCATTACAGGTTTTCGGGATGAGTATGCTTTAGAGACGGCAAGTACTGTCAACTTTTCGGATTAACTTTTTTTGGGGAGTACAGAGTTATTTTACCATTAACTATGCATTTTAAGGATGATACCGAATTTATAATCTCGAATAAAGTTAAATTGGTAAAAAAAATATTAAATTAGTGTGTTAAAGTGAAATGTGATGTGATAAGGAAGACAACATAATACTGGTAAGGTTAAGCCTCTCTAAAGCCATTCCAGTCCCTTTGTAATTAATTATGATTGACATTTGACAATCCAATCCCAACCCACTTGGGAAGTTTCAAGCGTAGTTCGATAATAAATAATTGATGTGTGATCTAATTGTTTGAAGAGATAATATTACCAACTAAATGTCCTCGTCATTAGACTAGAATATCAAATCAAGTTATTGATTAAAATTTACCTACATAAAGGTCAAATAGGGCTTATTTGACAGTTTGTTTGTGACTTAGCACAGTACGGACGTGTGTCTTTCTCAATAATCCATTTTATTTAATATTTTACAATAAAAATTCAAAATTAAAATTGAAAATTAGTGACAAATTACCAGGCGCGCATAACATACAAGACATTCCCTGTCAACGCTAGAGGAGGAAGACGCAGTGTGTGAGTAGGACAACTATCCTTTTACGCGTCTCGTCTATGCGCAAGAAGTAAGGTCATTGGTCAGCTAACGACACGCCCCCGTCGCAGGAGCAGGAGCCGTCGGCAAACGTTTAGGCCTACAATTTATATTTAGGCCTACAACTTATACAAATGAAGCGAACGCCCCCAAAATTTGATGTTTCTGCTACACATGCGAACCCTACACCTCCCCAAAAGACAGACACAGAGTTTTCAAGCAATGTTACGATACGACCTCAAAAAAAAAAACCTCGATGTGAGCACTGCGACCATGACCAAACCCTTTCAAAACTCGACTCCTTTATGGAAATTATGGAGGCCTGGAGAAGGGATACCCGCGCTGAACTCGCAGAATTAAAGTCGACAATGGGTGAAATTATGTCTCAAAACCGTGAAATACTAGACACAAACGCGGAGATCGAGAAATCTATAGATTTCTTGTCACACAAATACGACGAGTTGCACTCGCGTTTAGGTACCATTGACGAAAGATCCAGGTACAACGCAGATGATATAAAGAGACTTGAGATCGTAAACGAGGACCTACAGAGAAACTTCTGCCTAAACGTGATTGAAATTCGTAACATTCCTATCAAGCAAAACATTGTTTCGCAAGACGAGCTGATACGCATTTCTCAAAAAATTTTTGAAGCCGTATCAATACCTGTGCAGTCATCCGATGTCTACGATATCCGCCGTTTACCTACAAAGACAGACAACAAAACAGTGCTCATCACTCTAAACTCAGTTTTACTTAAAAACAAAATCCTGGCAGCAGTGAAAGAATATAACCGAAAGAAACCTAACGACAGACTTAACAGTTCAGTTCTTGGGTATAACTTACCTAAGCAGCCCATCTTCGTTTCGGAACACCTAACCCCACACAACCGAAGATTATACTTCCTGGCTCGCCAATTTGCTAAGGCTGAAAGCTTCTCCTACTGCTGGACCGCGAATGGGAAAGTGTTCCTCCGTAAACAAGAAAATGCAAAACTCATTGTTGTGACCTCGGAAGAACAGCTGTCAGATCTCAAATCCACCGATAAAATGTGACTATCGAATTACTCACGGAAAAAACATATTCATTTTTACGAGTTCTTAATGTGGTGGTACTTTTTTATTTTTATTTTTATTTGCATGAATTTTAATTTATTTTTTCATAATAGTTTACTTGTCTTTTTAAACAAATGTAAGATTCATTATTTACAAATATTAGAGTTTATGTTACAAAAACAAAACTTGGGTGGAATCGCACTGACATCACAATCACACCACTCACAAAAAAACACACTCGAATCTCAAACAAACAAACACACTATCATCTCCAGCAAAAATCAAACAAAACCATCCACACTTCACATAAACAACACTCTAAACTATGTAAACATACAGCTACGTACACAGATTGACATCTATAATGTTACAAATACAAATTCAACCGCGAGCAGCGATGAACTTCGTTTAAAATCAACTGCATGTAACGTTTCTCTATATGCTATTTTTGCAAGCCTTATCATGACTTTGATCCTGTTACATTATTTTAATGAAATTGATTATTTGGTCAACTATCAAACCCGAGATTCTCTTTTTATTGATTGCCATTTTAGTAAAACTGAACCCCGCCCTAAGTACCTAAAGTATCGTAATATTAATTTATGGATTGTAATAAAGATTATCTAAATAATGTTGCCGATTTTTCAGTCTCCCAAGCTTTCTTGTGTGACCCGGAAGATGTACCAGCTTTGTCTTCACATTTCGACAACTCTCTTAGTATTATTACTCAGAATATTAGAAGCATCTCGGCGAACTTAACGAGTTTTACTATCCTACTGGAGCGTATTAAAACTTCGGTTGATGTGATAGTTCTGACCGAATGCTGGTTGTCATGTAATCCTGATCCCCCTAGCCTAGAAGATTATTACCACTCATCTACCTCAAATCCGGTTAATCAAAATGATGGTGTTATTATCTACCATAAAAAATCTTTGAAAAGTGTAACAGTGTCTGAGCCCCTACTCGTTGATGCAAGCAGTTTAGAAATTAGGCTAGACGAAGACACTATCATTTTGGCAATCTACCGTCCTAGTGCTTTCAAAGATCCTACAAATTTCATAACATCTTTAAGCAATTACCTAGCAGGGCTCCATAGCAAATACAAACAAATTGTAATAATGGGAGATGTCAATATAGATATACTCCCTTCAAGTACGGACAACTACGCTGATGACTACCTTAACACCCTGGCGCATCATGGTCTTCTACCAGCTCACACACTTCCTACTCACGATCGTACTAGCCTCGATCACGTCATACTAAAGGTCTCATCTCTGGCCCTCACTCTAGTCATACAAACAACAGTTACAGATCATGATGCTGTACTATTCTTTCTACCTAACAAAAGACAAAATCACCCCGTGAAGACGTATAATAAAGTAGACTATGACGGTTTGACTCAAACTATGGCTAAACTTGACTTGTCTCCAATCTACGCGGCAAATGATCCCGACACCGCCACGAACATATTTCTTTTGACCCTCAAGGCCTCCATCTCGCTCCACACGACCTCACATACAATACCACATTGCCAAAGGACTATCAAACCTTGGACATCTGCAGGTCTACTTAGAATAATTCGAAACCGTGACTCTATTCATAAACAACTTAAAAAATCTCCCAAAAACGAAATATTAAAAAAAACCTACAAGAGATATCGTAACTTTTGTAATGTTGTTACCAAGAAGGCCAAGAGAGAGTATGACAAGAAACGAATACAAAGCGCTGGATCTAACAACAAACGTTTGTGGAGCGTTCTGGGTGATATTGCTGGCTTTCGAAAGAAAAAAACCGCCTCAAGCGATCTCCTGCAGTGTGGTTCATCTCCTATTGACTCAGTCGACCATGTCAATAACTTCTTCGCCAATGTGGGAGAAAACCTGGCCGTTAAACTACTAAATAATGGCCCTCAGCCACAAAATGGCTCTTTCACCCGAACCGTTACACCAGATGGAAACTCTTTTGTTTTGCTCCCGACTGACGAAGCCGAAGTGGGACGCATAATTGATTCTTTAAAAAGTGAGTGTGCTGTGGGTTGTGATGGAATTTCTTCAAAATTTATAAAACGCTTTAAAGAGTTTATTGTTCCCCCACTAACCTACGTTTGTAATTTCTGCCTTTCCTGCAAGATTTTTCCGACCGCTTTTAAAAAAGCCCTAGTGATACCTATTCATAAGGCCGGGGACCGTGGTCGAGTCAATAACTACCGACCTATATCCGTATTGCCAACCATGTCTAAGATTTTAGAGAAAATTTTGAACACGCGTCTCACGGGCTTCTTAGAAAATAAGGACCTTTTGTCTAACAACCAGTTTGGGTTTCGCTCAAAGAAGTCTACTGATGATGCGGTGCTCTGTCTCACTAATCATGTGGCACAACACTTAGACAAGGGTAGAAAGTGCCTTGGTATCTTTCTTGACTTGGCCAAGGCCTTTGACACGATTTCGGTCCCCGTGCTCTTGTTTAAACTGCAATCCTTGGGAATTAGAGAGCCAGAGCTCTGCCTCTTTAAAAGCTATTTTTCTGAAAGATCCCAGCGAGTTTTGATAGACAAAACAATCAGCAACGACCTCCCTATTATGTACGGAGTTCCTCAGGGGAGTATACTTGGCCCTAGTCTCTTTCTAGTATATATTAACGACCTCTGCAACCTAAACCTGGCAAATTGTAAAATTACTTCGTTCGCTGACGATACAGCATTTATTTTTGATGGAAATACATGGGAGGAGACATTCAGCCTTGCTCAATCAGGACTAGATATAGTTTCAAACTGGTTACGCTCGAACGTACTTACCCTAAACTCAGAAAAAACAAAATACGTTACATTTTCCATACGCTCCCTGAACCCCAACGACATAAATTCCCTTAGCGTCACTGCTCACATTCCTCACAACTCACTACTCTTCCCATGCTCTTGTCCAAAGTTAGAGAGAACCGACAGAATTAAATACCTTGGCACTATCATTGATTCAAAACTTACCTTTCGCCCGCACATAGAACTCACGGCAGGAAGAATTAGAAAATTGATTTATGTTTTTAAGAGCCTTCGACAAGTAGCTGAGCCTGGGATACTTAAGACCGTTTATTATGCTCTGTGCCAGTCACTGCTGTCGTACTGTATAACCTCCTGGGGAGGTACCTCTTCGTCCCATCTTATCAAACTAGAAAGAGCTCAACGAGCCCTCCTTAAAGTTTGCACTTTCAAGCCCCGACTATTTCCAACTTTCGACCTGTATCAGTTTTGCGAGGTGCTTACTGTTCGCCAACTATTTGTACTCGCATGTGTACTTAGACAGCACTCCTTAACTACATATGATCCTGTCGCATCTCACGCTAAGCGAAACCGAGCAATTGTCCAAGTGCCTCATCTACGGACGACATTCAGTCATCACTTTTTTTGTTTCCTTGGTTCCTTTCTCTACCGTCGCCTCCATGAAAGCTTAAACATTTACCACCTAAACGCGTACTCTTGCAAGCAGGTACTTAAACAGTACCTGTTGACATGCTCCTACATTGAAACGGAAAACCTACTCCGTCCACTTCCATAGCAAGCTTGCAACACTTCTTACCCTGAAAACCAACACTCAAACCTTATCGCACTCACTTACACATACACACGCACACACACATACACACACACACACATACACACTCACACACACACATACACATATACTCACACACACACATGTACTCCAACACCGACATGTGCAACTGCGATTTTATAGCCCAACTTAAAATCAACGCCTGTAGCCTTAAGCCATGAAATGTCTGTACTGTGTCGAAATTGTGACTTAAGTTGTAAAGCAGACACTTATAGCACAGGTTTTTATTAAACCTATTTTAAGTGGCTGCTGTCCCTAATAATATAGCTCAGTGGACAAACCTTGTTGTTAAATATTTTAATGTGCTGGCTATCTTTGTAGTGTCAAATAAACTTATTATTATTATTATTATTATTATTATTATTATTATTTAGGTGTCTAGTTTAATTTTAGTTAGTCTTTTAGTCAGAAATATTGATTTAACCGTGTTTTAACCGTGTGGTGATCGGTTGAGAATAACACCACCCCATCTCTTTCCGTGGGTGTCGTAAGAGGCGACTAAGGAAACACAAATGAGACCTGCCTCCTAGTAATCCGTCCCAGGCAACGACACTTCATTTTTTTCTGAATCTGAGGTGTTGTCCTATGGTCTCATGCGGTGTGGTAGGCTCTGTAAAGGGCCGTCTGGTTCGCGACCACCCTCCTACCGAAGTCCGACGCCAAACAGCTTGCTATGTTCCGTCGGTGCGTGGGAGTACCAGTGCCTTTATAGGCATTTTCTGGGTTAACTCGCTCCATCGTCGACCTCATCTTTGACCTTATGGTCAAGATTGAGGTCAAGAGTTAACCCATCTTATAATAAAAATAAATAAAAAAAATTGTTTACAGGGACTAATTGTTTTTTAACCGACTTCAAAAAAGGAGTAGGTTCTATGTTTTAGCGTAACTTGTACATAGGCTTGCGCATCAGGTTACTCCATTTTCATTGAAAAACCGCTCCTATTACAACAACACAGAGTGCTCGCGTATGATAGCCTGAGTTGCGGCCGTTCGTACGATGAATGTTTAATTTTTTTTTTTTAATCTTTATGTTATTCAATAATATTCAATAATAAAAGTCTCGACTACTGGGCTTACTTGTTTTTTTCTTTTCAGTTTTTATCACGCAGTCGGGTTTTTTATTATTTTTTTAATAAATTTATTTTATTTTACACTTTTTAGTTAAGTCAGATATTTATATTTCTTTAATGATCTCCTCATTAGCTGTATATCTCACTTACATACATTTAAGTGAAAATTCGTTACTAACCAACTGTAAATCGTCATAGATCCTAAACGGTAATTTTGGTTGAAAAATGATATGAGAGACCTAACAATGATTTTTAAATACCTATTTAACGATACCCCACTTGACATAGCTCGTCGATTTTTATTTTTTTATTTTTCACATTATGGCATCCAAAATCGGCCATTTTCATTTTTAAAATTTTTTATACTTTCTATAACACTCGCGCTCTTATGAAAAATCCAACGACGTATCATTCATCAAAATCGGCCCACGCCTTAATAGTGCCACAAAGGTACAAACATACATACTGTCGGCGATTGAACTATATTTTTAGTTATTTAGCCGACGATGTATATAATATTTTTAATTCCCTTATATTAATTTCATTATTTTTTACATAGATTTTCATGTACATATATATTAGCCTTTATTTAGCTTATTTCCTTTTATTTTAGCTCTCTTTACTTATCGAAATTGTTAATTTTAGTTAAGAATGATTATAAAATGGCACAGAGAGCTATGTAAGATTTAATTAGCAAGTAAGGCATTCTAGAGTTAAGTTTTTAATTAAAGCATTTGATTTCTGTGATTTTCATTTACAAGATTAAGTCATAGTCGTATAAGATTAAGTTCCAATAAGATTCTAATTAGAATTTGTTAATTTTCTTAAGTAAATAAAATAGAGCAATGCAGCTCTCCTAATCCCACGGTACACCCCGCGCGACATGTTCCCCTCGCTTCCCCCGCTTTTAGTTCGTTTGACTATAAATAGAGCGCTGTTCCATCGCCGCGGCATTCATCGCCACACATTCCGGGAGCGCGCAGGATAAGGAACGCTGCAAAGCCTCGAGTCCCAGTTTAAGTTTATGTTTTATTTCTCCCCCGCGAAATATCCTGTCTACACCACGTTCGTCGGGTTCTGCCTGGATTGCCTGCAACCAGTCTTCGCGGTGCGGCTGACGTACGTCAGATGGTTTCTGGCCGCATCGGAGCTGTCGTCGTGATATGGTCCTTCTGAGCCGCATCTAGGCTTGGACCCACCGGTGGAAGAATACAGAAGAAAGAAGGTCGTCTAACGTCGAGTCGGCGAGAGAAACGACGGGCTTTGCGAAGCAGCGCGCGGCGACGGATCGGCGCGCCAGTAAGTCTAGACTGGGTGGCGCCAGAGCCCCAGCTAGCAACAGAAGACGCAAGAAAGTGGTAGCATCAAGTCGGCGCTTCAGGGCGACGGAGTCTGCGTTGCAAGACACGCGGGCAACGACAAAGTGGTGCACCAGAGGGTCAACGCTTCAGGGCGGCAGAGTTCGCGTTGCAAGACACGCGGGCGACGACAAGGGCAGCGTCAACAAGGCGCCAGAGGGCTACACAGGGCGGCGCCAACGAGCCGGGTGCCGGGTAGCAACAAGGTATCGGCGCGCGGCGAGCGAGACAGTGCGGCGCGTGCGAGCGACAGGGCGGCGCCGGCGCGGCATAGCAACCGGTGCGAGTGGCTGCGCGCGTCAGGGTGGTGTTGCGTTGTAGGTAAGAAGAGTCAGAGCGACACAAGCGTCGCGAGCCGCACACACGGTCACCTAACGGTGCCAAACGACCGTGTCACTGCGCAACGCCGTTCCACGGCGGTTGGGGCGATCTCAAAGGCCCTATTGCCCTTTTCAGGGCAGTGTAAGGTACGGGCGATCTATTAAGCCCAATTGCCCTTTTCAGGGCAGTGTTAGGTGGTTAGGTACTGTGGCTCGATGCGGTCATACAGTTTCAAAGGATTTAAAGTCGTATGTTTTTCTAAGGTTTAAAAGTCATTCGTGGCCGTACTCGAGCTATAGTAGTAGGGACTTGTTAGGTGCGAGGCTAGGTGCGACCCTTTTATTTCTTAAGATATAAAAGTCGTATGTGTGTTGTCGTACCCGAGCGCACGAAGCTGGGCGGTACGCTACTTTATAGGGTTTAAAAGTCATTTGGTCGTGCCCTAGCTATCGCATTAGGGCTTGTAGGTAGGAACGTAGCTGGGCGGTGCGGTCATATCTTTATTTCTAAAGATTAAAAGTCGTGTGTGTTTGTGGCCGCACCCGGGCTATCATTATAGGTGTAGGGATAGTGGGGAACATAGGGCTGCCGGCATCCCCCCCCTCACCTCGGAAGTAAGAAGTCAAAGTAAGGAGTCACCATGTCTGTAGTCAATGGAGTGACTACGCGTTCAAGAGCGGCAATGGAGTCCGCGCCGAGAGACGCGCGGGCGATAATGGATCCTAGCACATCGGAGATAGAGTGGAGCGCTGGGACTACCGCGTCGCTATATAGAAGTCTAGCTTCAAAGAATAAGGAAAAAGGGAGTGATCTTGTGAATGCCGCTGCGGAGGCGATGACTTCGGAGGCTCTATCTGAGCGGGAATCGAGAAAAAAGAAGCTGGCTGCTAAGCAAAAGATATTAAAGTTAAAGTTAGCTCTCTTGAATGCACAATTAGAAGCTGAAACCGACAGTGAGGAAGAAGAAACTGTCGTTATGCCGCAGCCAGTCAGATCCGGTCAGAAAAGTCATGTAAAGGAGAGCAAAAGGTCCGTAAGTCATGAATCCTACCCTGTCGCGTCGGGACCGCATGCTACAAGGTCAACTCAAGAACCCGTTACGCGACTAGCCACAGCCTTAGCGGACGCGTTAAAGTCGATAAGAGACGAGCCAAGGCCCACGCCGCCTAAGTATCTCAACGAGTTACCTGCCTTCGATGGGGAAATAAGCGAGTGGATCCCTTTCAAACGGGTATACGAAGACACAGAAGAGTATTTTACTGAGATACAGAACGTGGCGCGTCTGCGAAAATCGCTAAAAGGAGAAGCTAGAGACAGCGTCAAGGGGCTACTTTACTCGAGTTCAAGAGCTGAAGATGTCATGGAAGCGCTCGAAAGAAGGTTCGGTCGACCTGAGGTCCTCATCCTGAACGATATAAGCAATTTAAAGAAGATGCCAAGGTTACAAGAAGATGGAAGTAACATTAGCTCCTTCGCCACCAAGGTAGCTAACTGCGTAGCCGTTGTGAAGGCATTAAAGAAGCCGCAGTACTTGTATTCGCCTGAGCTGACAGGGAAAATCGTCGATAAGCTCAACAATCTGATGAAGTTTGAATGGTGTAAGTACCGCGCGCAGTTTCCTAGCGAACCCGAGCTACAGTGTATGGGGCATTTTCTCACGGATATGAGCGAGCAATATGGTCATTTAGCCGCTCTACAGCCGCGACAAGAGGACAGGCGACACACGCGAACAGAGTTGAAAAGTAAAATCGTTAAGTGTGAAAAGGACGGCGCTACAGAAGGCTACTCGAGTAAGAGCGAGAGAGAAAGCGACTGTGAAAGTGAAAAAGAGTCGCACGCTAAGGTCATGAAATTAAGCGAGGTCAAGCCGCAGCAGAGGTCTATTACGAAAAGAATAGAAAAGAAGTTGCGAAAAGAATGTCATTTATGTCATGGAAATCATTTTCTTCAAGATTGTGTCAAGTTTAAGTCGAAGGAAATCAAAGAGCGTTTTGAAATTGCGAAGAAAACGCAAATATGTTTTAAGTGCTTAGCAAGTAAGCACAAGAGGTCCACATGCAAGGCAAGAGCATGCGGAGTAAATGAATGCAAGTTCGGGCATCATAAGTTGTTGCATTTGGATAGCAACTTCATGGAAAATCGACGAGAGCGGGTGGCTATGACGTACCACCTACGCAACCAAGAAAACGTCGAAAATTTAGATGTTAGTACCGAAAGCTTGGGCGTAGAACGGAAAAGAAGATTAAACAGCCCCAAGGTAAAAGCTACGAGTACGCTGAAACACGAAAAATATGTCGAAAATTGTATAAAACGAGAATTTTCCAAGGAAAAATTAGGAAAAACCATCCCGGAAGTAACAAAATCCCACAGCTCGAATCGTAACAGACTACAAAGTAGTAACAAGTCTCAGTTACAACGCAAGACGAGAGAGCTGTATTTAGAAAAAGAAAGCTACAAGAAGAGACGCCTCAACCCCACACGCTCAGACGAGGGGGAGCTTTACCGTAAACGTCTGAACAACCTTCCACGGATCAGCAAACGCTTGAATAACACCGCTCAAGCACATAAAAGCGAATTTGAAAAGCAGGCGCTGGCGCGAGTCACATCTACCTCATATTGTGGCTACATTCACCGGACTGACCAGCTTCCCCGCCACTTGTGGCCTAAACGCGAAGCCAGATTTTTCTACCAGAGGAAAACGGAAAATAACATGTTACCAAAGCTAGGACGGACAGAGGTAACCTAAGAAGACCTAGACTTCTAGACTGGTAGAAAATCGCCTAACATAAGTTAGTGCTTCCGCACGAGGGGGAGGATGTCGGCGATTGAACTATATTTTTAGTTATTTAGCCGACGATGTATATAATATTTTTAATTGCCTTATATGAATTTCATTATTTTTTACATAGATTTTCGTGTACATATTTATTAGCCTTGATTTAGCGTATTTCCTTTTATTTTAGCTCTCTTTACTTATCGAAATTGTTAATTTTAGTTAAGAATGATTATAAAATGGCACAGAGAGCTATGTAAGATTTAATTAGCAAGTGAGGCATTCTAGAGTTAAGTTTTTAATTAAAGCATTTGATTTCTGTGATTTTCATTTACAAGATTAAGTCATAGTCATATAAGATTAAGTTCCAATAAGATTCTAATTAGAATTTGTTAATTTTCTTAAGTAAATAAAATAGAGCAATGCAGCTCTCCTTATCCCACGGTACACCCCGCGCGACATGTTCCCCTCGCTTCCCCCGCTTTTAGTTCGTTTGACTATAAATAGAGCGCTATTCCCGCGCCGCGGCATTCGTCGTCACACATTCCGGGAGCGCGCAGGATAGGGAACGCTGCAAAGCCTCGAGTCCCATTGAAGTTTATGTTTTATTTCTCCCCCGCGAAATATCCTGTCTACACCACGTTCGTCGGGTTCGGCCTGGATTGCCTGCAACCAGTCTTCGCGGTGCGGCTGACGTACGTCAGATGGTTTCTGGCCGCATCGGAGCTCTCGTCGTGATACATACATACATACATAGGCTGATAAACACATTACCCTCCTTTGCGTCGCGCAGTCGGGTAAAAAATACGATACTTATGTAAACACATTTTAGAGTCTTGATTGTCGAAGTTTTTTCATTTACATAAGGATGGCTCATAAAATAATGAGTTAACATTATACGGATGACTGTATCGTTTTTCAAATGGAGGGTGTAATTTGGGGGAATTTCTCATTTCCAGTTATTTATGCGTTACGTGGTTTTGTCTTGTGTTTAGCAGTAGCCAGTATTTAGAAAAAAGTTTGTCTTACATTGCCTATATCCCACTAATTTTATGAACTTTAAAGTTTTGAAGCTTGTTGGATGTTTAAATAATATATGTTCGTAAAATTATTTTTTGAATTTAGTTTATGATAAAACACAACAATAATATAGCTTACCAGAATATATATATTTTATAATTATTATGAAATACCTACTAAAACAGTAGTGGAAAAGCCCTATCTTCGATGGCTAGTCTATAAGAACTTACAGCTTTAGAACTTGCAGAGGCCATAATGTAATTTATATATGAAAACGAGCCACGTTAGACTTCAATATATTATCCTAAGTTAAAAGAAGAAATTATTATTAAAGTTGTTATACATTTTCAGGACTGACCATTGAACTTGGCACTCAATTAGATCACTTCTTTTGTAGATGAATTAAACAACCAAGGCATGGATCGTAATAGACCAAGATCCCAGGGCTGCCAGACCTTAATTATTTTCACATTAACCAAAAGTATGGGAAAGAGTAGTGCTAATATGTACTATTAACATATGAAGACCAGCTAGGCTGGGCCGACGACTAATTTTCAGCTACCAGGTTCTGAAGGTACTTCCGGAAATTGCTCACTTATCTTGAAGTCTGGGTGCTATAAAAAGCATTGTTATAGTTCCCTGAACATCATATACAAAAATTTACTTGCGAACTGCAAAGCGTCTGATAGAAATTACACCTGACGGAGAGTGTCTGGCTGTGTTGATCATTAATTTTTATATCTAATGAATTATATTCTATAAGATATCAGCAGCCAGACTTGAAGACAAGTGAGTAATTTTTGTAAATACCTTTAGAACCTGGTAGCTGAAAATTCAGCAGGTATTCATATGTTAATATGAATCCTGCTGAATTTCTGACGGCCGGTTTGGTCGAGTGGTAGTGACGCTGCCTCTTGATCGGCGGGTCCTGGGTTCGATTCCCAGTCGGGGCAAATATTTTTGTAAAAAGCAGATGTTTGTTCGCGGGTCATGGGTGTTTGTGTTTGTCTTTATGTGTGTTCCGAGGGACCCACGACACAAGGGAAAACCTTAATGTGGGCCTTTGAGTGTGAAGCGTTGTTGTTGTTGTTTAATAGTACGTACTAGCACTACTCTTTCCCACACTTTTGGTTACTGAGAAAATAAGTAAGGTCTGGCGGCCCTGGTATCTCAGTCTTTAATATTGAACTTGGCTCTCGTTTCACATTTAAGTTTTTGATGGGATATCTATTACATACATACAAGATACGCGCGAAAAGTCTGCTATGTCACCACTCTCTTCTGCCACAACTTACCTAATGATGTTACCTACTAAATAGACGTTGGAGTTTGTTTTTTGTTTTCAGTGGCAAAAGTTATTTAAGTGACAATGTATTCATTGTACCGAAACAATCTGTACCTCTCTCTTTTAGAACATACTGTTGTCTGTTGTTTATTAATATATTGTTTTTTTTTACGATTTTCATCAAAAGTTATGCCTTTTCGTGTTAACGAATTTCAGTACTAAGAAAAACTCAGACTTAATTGAAAATGCCTCTGAACTTTTTTCTTTTAGTCTTCATCATTTTCAGCATTTCATTGAGTCCATTACAAAATGACGAAGCCTCCTATCAATCTTTCCTTTTAAGTTATTTACATACATACACAAATAAGCGCACACCTATTATAGTTATTTACTTAAAATCAATTTAAACCTTTCAATTTTTTCATTTACTCTTTATTTATCCTCAAAAGCTTTCGTAAAAGATTGTAACTTGCACATGCTATGCTTTTTTTGGATGGTAGGACTCGGTAATTCCGTCCGCCATGACTTTTTCTCAGTTACTAGTAGGTAACACACTAACCGATCGATGCTCTTACGGTGAAAAAAACCTGCTACTCTAAAACTGCTGATGTTCTAAAAAATTATAAGTATCGCTAGTTTTTTTGCCATGCCCTCTTATGTAGCTAATTACTAGCAATAACAATTTTGTTTTCAAGAAAAAACTTCATGTCATAACAATCAAAATTGATATATTTTGTATTTCCATGCTGGACTAGGAGTAAAAAAAACAGAAAGTGCCAGCTGCCTACTCTTCCCAGGCATACCGTAAAATTCAGTAAGTGGGAATCTAGGGTTTTGCTGTATTGTGGGTAAAAGTCTGACAACTCTCATCACTTACATCATATTTCCTCTTATAACCCTCTGAATTTATGTCAAACGTGGAATCAAGTAGATTTAAGACCAATGATGCTCTGCCTACCCCGATAGGGATTATAGACATGAGCGTATGTATGTTTATTTTGGTTGAATAGTTTCATTTCGGCGATGATGCAGAATTGAAAACTTTGTAGACACAAATAAATTATTTCCAACGCGACGGCACAGGGTCTCAAACTTGAAGCCACAGACTACAAAATTATGTGATAACGGTTTACTGAAGACTTTAATACTACTTTACAAAGTTCCTAGAACCTATACTGGAAAGTCACAAACATGATAATTTCGTACTTAGGTAGTTGTTAAAGAGCACTTTAGTGAGAATTATTGAGGTTAACTTGAAGCAATTTAGCTACTCCCCATCAAAATGTGCAGAACTACGTACTAGATAACCGGATTAGTTGCTCTTGTATATCTGATGGTTGCGGGTTCAATACCGGTTTTTTAAATATTCATGTCATAATTTCAAAAATAACTAGAAAGGATAAATTGACAAAGAAAGGAACAAACAAAGGGAAAATTGGTCATGCTATGTTTATGTACTATTTACTTCCATAATATTGGGTGATTTTAAATTAGTTAAAGATTAAGGACGTAAATGGAAAAAGGTCGAAATACTTTTAAAAAATCGCCTCTCCATAAAAAAAAGTTAAAAAATTTTCAAGGGGAGAATCACACACTACAGTTTCGCTAACTAATTTAAAGTCCACACTTGTTTGAGGTTGGCAGAGACCACAGAATCGTAATTAAGTTTACTTATTGCTCTTCGGAAAAATAAAAGTCTAGCAAAAGATAATATTTTCATATTTTTTTCAAGTTACTTATACTGTAAACTTAGTTATACATGTATCGTAAATAATTTGTCCTTATTGGTAGTGTTAAGAGAAAATCGATCGGCGACGATACAACACTACCAATCCACGCGGTGTGGCACAACACTAAACGGCCCCTTGACAGATCGTTTTTGTGCGTAGATTTGAGTTTATGTATTCTTACATTGTAATTTATTAATCGAATTAAAAGGACTGTATAAAATGAGTAAAAGGTGTTTTCAGTTATCAGTAGGTATAATTTTAAATAAATCAAACATGTAAAGTTGCATTTTTTTTTGGATAGATATGTGACCTATTTTCAAAGCAAAACACTTCTTTTTTCTTTGAATATATGATATTTCTAGATTCGTAGTAGCCGTAGTAAAATGAAGCGCCCAATGTTTTTGAAAACAAATAGTCAATATCCAAAACGCTGAAGTAGTTACCCTGTGAATATAAAGATATTTCATTAGATTGTGGATAAATCCGAGTCTTATCATAAGTATCATAAGTTCTTCATTTAACTCCAAATAATAAACTAGACGTATATTCCACTAATTTATGGCGTCTCAATGGCGGTTGAATGACAATGGGGGCCAGTTTATCTGTTCAGGTGGCGAAATATAGAATTATTTAATTTCCATCTATTTGCTGGCAACCACCCCAACCAGTAGCGACACCGCCAACCGAACGTAAAGTTGCAAACTCGTACTTAGCAACTGAAAATTCAGTTGGCCGTGGCGCCATCAGTCAAAGCAGCCGTCATCAGATGATAATGTAATCCAGTAACTTTATAGATCAGAGCTTGCATCAAATCCGGTAGTTCTAATTTTTTGCAGACTTGTTTGTGAGGTTGGCCTAATGAATAATCCAACTTTGTGACCTCGCGCGCCGAATGCAACTTTGTCAAAAATCGAAAAAATCTTTTTCATAGTTTGGCGATTATAACTTTATAGGAATAGTTTTTGATGATACTTTTTTGAAACCTTTTTGAAGTAGACTAAATTCGCTATAATATTAGATAAGAATTGTCTCTGTAGACTAAATAATTTTTGAGATTAAGCCTTTCAAAGTTTATAATTTTTTTGAACTTCGCAATTTTTAAAATCCTCCTTGTATTTAATATTTCAACCTGTGACCTTAAATGAGAAGCAAGGTTGTAGTAATGAATGGAGGGCATATACTTCACAAAGCTGTGTGGCCTTGAAGAAGGAAGTTTGTAGAAGTGGTTGGAGGGTATCTACTTCACAAAGTTGTGTGGCCTCGAAGAAGCAAGTCTGTAGTAGTGGATGGAGGGCATCTATTTCACAAAGTTGTGTGGCCTCAAAGAAGCAAGTTTGTAGTATTGGATGGAGGGCATCTACTTCACAAAGTTGTGTGGCCTCTAATATCATCTTTTGGTGCTATAGCTGACAGATATATACACTACATTTCTGCTCACTATGGCTCAAACGTGGTAGTAGTTTTTGATGGTTACCCCATAGATGTAGCCCTGGCGACAAGTCTAATATTGTAGTAAATTTAGTCTACTTTAAAAACGTACCGAAAAAGAATTATCAAAAACTAGTCCTTTAGAGTTACAATCGCCAAAATCTGAAAAAGATCCGAAATCAAATCTGTGCGGTTTTTTCGATTTTTGACAAAGTTGCGTTCAGCGCGCGAGGTCACAAACTTGGATTATTCATTGAGCCAACATCATAAACAAGTCTGCATAAAATCAGTACTACCGGATTTGACCTACTATACTTTCAGGCGACAAAGTTACTGGATAATTCAGTATTTTTATACATCAGCGCTTGCGTCAAATCCGGTAGTTCTGATTTTTTGCAGACTTGTTCATGGTGTTAGCCCAATGAATAATCCAAGTTTGTGACCTCGTGCGCCGAACGCAACTTTGTCAAAAATCGAAAAAACCGCGAAAACTGCGGATCTTTTTCGTATTTTAGCGATTATAACCCTAAAGGACTAGTTTTTAATGATACTTTGTCAGTACGTTTTTAAAGTAAACTAAATTCGCTACAATATGACATTAGGATTGTCTCTGTAGACCCAATACTTTCCGAGATTAAGCCTTTCAAAATTTAGAATTTTTTTTAACTTCGCAATTTTTTGAAATATTTTAAAATTCACCTTGTATTCAATATTTCAACCTGTAACCTTAAATGAGAAGCAAGTTTGTAGTAGTGGATGGAGGGCATCTACTTCACTTCACATAGTCATGTGGCCTCGAAGCTCATCCTTTGGTGCTATAGATGACAGATACATAATATAGTACACTAGCTTTCCGCCCGCGTGGACTACAGGTTATATCGTGCCCAGCTGTGGGACAAAATGTAGCCTATGTCCTTTCTCAGGCTCTATAGACCAGTGTTGTTAATTTTTGAAACCAAATTTTTTCCTTAAGGGAAAAAAACGGTTTATCTCGATATAAACTCGCGCCTCAATGCTACTCAAATGACGGTGAAAGTTCACTTTGACTGAGCTAAGACACTCGCAGGGCTTGCTGGCTTCTTGCTCACCCTCTGGCGTTATCACATCGACCACACAGCCTAGTAGACGCCTAATGTTTTGATTTCTCGAAACAAATAACTTTGTCACTGCGCTGACGTAAGCAAGGGGCCCGGGGAGAAGGAAGAAATGCATGCTGATTGGCCGATTCAAGGTCACAATAATCCAAGAAAGGATAAGCAGTACTATTTGTATTTGAAAGAAAGGGTTGTACTGATAAACAAATGCTTTCGTTACGGATTCGAACCAGCGTAATTTGAGCTCTGAATAAATTGAATCTTGGAAATAATAATCTTGAAATTGGCTTACCTATGAAAATATATTTTTTATATCTTTTTTGAAATTAGATGATTGGCTACATTTTCCACACCATTTTATTGTACAGGGAGCCATGTTTCTCCTTTTTCGTATTTTATATTGTTATAAACGCACGAGATGTACACGGGTCACGGATTTGGTCGATACTAAAGCAGATTTCGCGATAGCTGTCTTATTAAGTAAGACGTATAAGTCTAACGTGTTGCCAGAAAGTGTTCGCCTTGCATTAGGCGTCTATTAGGCTGTGTGGTCGATGCGTTATCATTTCGAAAGTTGACGCCTTTCACGCGCGAGCAGGTTGTGCTTGAGCTGCTGCCACTACGCCTACTTAAACTAAGAAGAAAATAAGTTAAGACCGCACCTTTTCTATGACACAGTTTAGTGATAGGTTTTTTACGAAAGTTCTTATAGCGAACCCAAATAAAAGATCTTCACATGGCTTCTTTGTTCTCAAGTCCAAGAAAGGATGTTTGAAATTGCCCGTGCCCAACTCATCGTGGTTCATTGTTATTCTAGCCTGAAAAATAAGTGGATTTTATAAAAATTGGCCTAGCTGAGTAATGTATAACGGATAGAGGGTCATACCTGTAAGCGAGAGGTACCGAGTTCGATCCCAAGTGCCGCCATGTACCAATGACTCGTTTTCTGAGTTATGTACATTAAATTGCACACTAACTGATGCTCTTACGATGAGGGATAACATCGTGAGGAAATTTAGGAGAGTGAATGTGTAACCATGATCAGATCCGGTCAGGTTTCCCAGTTAACAAGATGGCAGTCACTTAACTGTAATGATTTGACCTGTCTAATCTTGGATCATGGTCAAGCGTACCCTAAATGAGAAACGGGATCAAGCGCTAAAAAGTTTAGTTGAGTAGTAACAATGATGGTATTGTGAGATGCAGTCTTCACCTTGTTGGGACTGCGTTTCACAGATGTTACTGGCCGATCGGAGGGCTGTCATCAAGTATCGATTTAAATTTAAAATTGAATTTGGATATTCGAGAATAATAGATAAAGACTGTGACAGCAATCTAGGGCCAGTCGTCATTCGATTACAGACTTCCAAGTCCGTAAGACGTGTGTTTTTTACTTAGTGTTGACACTAAAGTGTCTCTAATGTGTTCCGCAGTGTAATTTTACCAGCTGTGTTATAATTAATTATGTGTTCTTTTAAATACGTAGATCCCGTTCTGTTGTTCTGTGTATTTGTAGAAATATCTGGTGTTGGCTGTTTTTGTGGAATGAGTCAAAGTTCCTATGGTATCATATCGACGGTCCTTATTTCAACCTACTTCAAGAAGGAGGAGGTTCTCAATTCGACTGTATGTTTTTTTTGTATGATTGTTACGCGATAACTGCGCCAATAACTGTGGTCTGATTTAAAAAATATTTTTTTGTTCGAAAGAATATAGTTCTGAAGTGGTACCATATAAATTTTATCGAAAATGATTTAGCGCCTGCTTACAAACAGCTTACAAACCAAAACGTCATTTGAATAACTGAATGACGTTTCAATTTGTAGTTATCTGCTAATAGGCATTGTAGTCCGGGAAAAATACGAAAACTGAGAAAATAAAATCATGTCGGTAGTTGTTAGATTATGTAGCTTCCCTGAATGTCACCTCGATTATAGGCCATAACTTGGAAACAGTCTACCTAAGCGATTAGGTACACTTTGAATTAAAGCACATTACATTTTTCACAACTTTGTCTGTGCGAACTTTGTTGGGATTGAAGTCGGTGTCTCATACGATTTTAACATGGAACATTATATGTTACCGAAATAAACAAAAGAGAAATGGGTACAGCGACGCACTGGGATCGATAATAGAGGCACAATCAATCTTTTTTGGCAAACACGTTTTAATTTTCACTAAGAACTAATACAGGGTGTAACGGATAGCTTAGCAAAAATGAAACCTTGAATTCAGACCATCATTTTGAATGATTTTCCAGAGGAAGTTTTTGGAATTCTCTGCTTTAAAATTAAACTATTTAAACATTAAACAATTATAACAGGGTAGAACAAAGAACAAAGCATTATGATAGCGGCGTGGCGCGGAGGGACGTGAGC
The DNA here is from genome assembly GCA_949987775.1 of Aproaerema taeniolella. Classification (NCBI taxonomy): domain Eukaryota; kingdom Metazoa; phylum Arthropoda; class Insecta; order Lepidoptera; family Gelechiidae; genus Aproaerema; species Aproaerema taeniolella. The sequence continues at coordinate 11,172,307 of OX465260.1, forward strand.
GGTTTAGCTTTGGTAAACACTTGAACGTGAAAAACATACCGCAACCGGGGATAGGTAAATAACGACAACTCCTTAACTTAATAATAATAATAATAAAACGTTTATTTTATCATGCAGCACACAGATAAACATTTAGACTATCACAAATGACATAAAAAACACACATTTAAAATAAACAAAAACGACGTTTCCGGAAAAAAATAATTTGTAGCCTATCATAGTAATGGGTAGATTCCACTAATTAAGTATTTACTAAGCTGCCCTTTACATCACCGAGACATTACTTACTTCATCAAAAACTGTTCTAGTAGGGAAAGATGCATTTAATAATATAATATGCTTGCCCTTTTTATTACTTAGGGTTATGTTATATTTGGCTATGCGATTTCTCTTCCGTTGGCAGGTAGTCAATTTTTCCACTTTTATTTGCGCTGGACCCTGAAGAAGAAATAAATTGGTAAAGAATGTAAGGTATGTATCTATTCGAAGCATGAGACAAAGCGCATAGGCTGCACCAAATACGTGTGCAGCATAGCACTAGCAACCAAACCAAACTGAACCAAATGCCAAAAAAATTAAGTGAATCAGTCGAAATCAAGTCTAAAGTATAATAAAAATATCTGTTTAAGGGTATATGTATGATTCGGACACATTTCCACTGTAAAGACTAAAAAAATCATAAAATAATGTACCCGTTTCAAATTATTTATAACGAGCATATCATGTTATAAAACACAGACCTAATGGGCATTTTTATAATTCGAAAATGGCATGGAAAATTTTTATTACCATTGCCTCCTATGTAATAGTAATACTAGAACCTGAGAACATAGGGGGAAAAAAAAGAAAAATAATAATATGAAAAACAATGCACTGAATAGGTATTCGAGAAACGATGTTAACGCGCCTAGTAAAATTACAAGAATGCATTCACGGCATCGTGGCTGGGTATTCCCGGGTCATGTGCAGACGCTAGGTATATAAGGTTACCATATACGCGTACTCTATAGGAACTGTAGTGCAATAAAAATTTAGCAAAATGTTAACACCTATATTTTAAATACTATAAAACGGGCCTAAATTCGCTTAGATATATATCATGATTTTACTAATTTTCCGAAAAAGAAACGTCGGGAAATAGATAAAATCATGACATATACGCAAATTTAGACCCGTTTACTACTTAATTATATGTTCAAATTGCGAAAGTTTAAAGTGTTACACCTCAGTATATTTTGTTGTAAGCTAATCAATTACGGTGAGAAAAAACATCGTGAAGAAATCTGCGCATTTGAACCATTGTTAATCACTAAAATTGTTTAAATGATCTGCCTGAACCCGCATTATGATCAAACGTAGGTTAAAAGAATAAAGCGCTGGGAATAAAAGTACACAACAAGGTCTAAAAGTGAATAAAAGTGCGATTTGGCGGTATGAAAACGCTGACACCACTGGCGAACTGGAGAAAAAATTTTAATTTTCGAGGTATATAATTTAAACTCACATAATTCATCTTTGACAAAAGGGCTTCATTTTTTGAGCTAATAACGTTGAAATTCCAAACATATATCACAAACAAGACACACCACAGTTTAAGTAGCAACATTCTGAACAACTAGAAAATAACAAATTCAGAAGTGAATTTAGTGAGTAGTACGAGTATTTATGGCCTAAGTAATTATAAATGTTTTGGCGTCGGATCATTATAAGCTGGTAAATTATCCATGATCAAGATCATGAATATATCAAAATATATTAATGACTTTGCTGATGACTTATCTAATTTGAACCGGGGCCGGTGGTATAAATATATGAATATTGGTACTTGTTTACTATCTCATGGACGTGTGTTGCACAAGTATTAATTCCTTATCGAGTGGGTAAATTTTGAGACAGAACTCAAACCTAAAAATAATCATTTATAATGTTTTTGTGACCTGGGACATATTAGAATGTCAGTTTTCTAGTCTTTATTAATCATTCTTTTAATAAGACTCTACCGAGACAAAAATGAGACAATTTTGTAAAACAGAATTGGAACTAATCCTAAATTAATTAGATAGTACTTACCAAAATTATTGCAAAAAAAAACTGCAATTAATTCTCTGAATCGGTTCTGGATACTCGTTCTTTTGACTTCGGTCACAGTTTCTAAAATTTAAATAGTGTGCACTCTTTGAGCTTGTGGCTCTACTCTCCATTAATGCTTTCTTAAAGTTTTAGATGCGGTGATAGCCCAGTTGGTAATGAGCCAGACTTGTAATACGAAGGTCATGGGTTCAAATCCTGTTGCGGGCCTGTATCACTAAATTCATCTTTTCGGATTTATGTACTGATTTCTAATTATCACTTGCTCAACGGTAAAGGAAAACGTCGTGATGAAACCCGCCCATCCAAGAAAATTTTCGAAAGAAAAGCGGTCCACCAACCCGCATTGGGCCAGCGTGGTGGACTATGGCCTTAATCCCCTTCGTGTTTCAAAGGGAGGCCCGTGCCCCTCGGTGGGGACGTATATAGGCTGGTAAAAAAAAAAAGTTTTAGAGCACTTTCAGCTACTTTATTTGTCAGGTACCCTATGTTGTTCCTATTCAGTTCTGATTCACATCCCGAAAACGTTTGTTTCGTAATAGAACTAATCGCGTGTTGTACAGTTTTTACGACAAAAAAACCGGCCAAGAGCGTGTCGGGCCACGCGCATTGTAGGGTTCCGTAGCAGCATGGTTCAAATATGCAGCTGGCTTCTACGAGCATATTGACGGTTAAACCGGTAATAATGTCTAAACACGAGGTCACAAAGACAAATGGTAAATACAGGAGTTATAAATTCCAGCGCCACAAGGAAAATGAGAAAAAAAATCATCTGTTTAAGAAACATTTCGCGTGGATGCAAACGGTTGTATAAAAATCGTTAACATTACATATTCATTTAATCACCAGACCCAATCGTACCCGGCAAATGCATTCGTTATGTGCTGGCCACGCTCGTACAAATTACGCACGGAATTCTGTATTGCATAGAATAGTACATACATACGAGTCTAGGTTTATCGATGTCGATATTTTCTTTTTAAGCCGAACCCAGTTTATCAAACACACATCGAAGACTTTCCCTAATGAGAACGACATTGATCCTAGTAAATGATAAACAAATAATTTAACGACAACATCAATATTTTTATTTTATTTTCATGAGGTGTGAGTAACTGAATACGCTTACATACACATACATACACAGACACACACACACTCACATACACATAACACACACACACACACACTGTACTTACTTTTACATTACTCATCCAATCTATTTTGTTTTGTTAATCATATATCTATGCTACCCGTTAATCTAAATCTACAGTTTATAATATGTTTAACTTCTTAATTGGCTGTATACATTTTTAATATAAGGGCTATGTAATGTAACATGTATAAGCTGTGAAGTTTGCAATAAAGTAAATAAATAAATAAATAAATTAAAAATTTTACTTTAGGTTTAGCCTAAATAGAACAGAATGGAAATATAACGTGCGTGAGCGAAGTGAGCGCAAATTTATATTTTTAGCTACAATATTATTGTTAGGAATAATATTGAGCTAGTGATAAAGCAGGTCGCGTGGCGATTGTGTATAATTTCGATGTTATTTTCGTGATTAGCACCCCCAAATACCTATTAAATGACGAAAACGACTGATTTGTCAATATTTTACAGCTTGACTTTCGACCTTGCTTCACTTTTAGCGTGGAACCTTGTATGGCAGCCATTTTGGATTAGGGTAAACTTCGTCGTAAATGCTACCCTCGTGAATTATTCCCCATTTTTTTGATTATAAAAATTTATGTTTCGCAAACGGATTGCTGAATCGAAAAACGTTCGTAGTAAACCCCTTCTATCTTTTAAAAAGCTATCCTACGACAACCCACTCGATGATATCGGCTAGAAAAAAAAATCCATCTCCCTTTCACGTGTATGGGGGTGTTTCCCAAAACATGTTTATTCCAAAACTTTATATTTTAGATTTGTTAGCGCAATAAATATGTATGACTATGCCAAATTTCAGCTCCGTAGTACAAAGGATCTAATATTAGTAAATATATTTTTATTAATCCCAACAATGTTTGGCACTTGGTTGACTTCTATTACTCGCAAACCTGAAGAGCCAATTCATGTGTGATAGTTTTCCTTTTAATTACATTATATATTCTACCACCTTGAATTTTTCCACATTTTTAGAAATAACCGTTTAGCTGGTAGAGGGGGGACACCCTTGGTGTTTGACAAAAATGTTCACTTTAAAAATTTCTGTTTTGCAAACGGATTGCTGAATCGAAAAACGAACTTAGTAAACCCCTTCATCTTTTAAAACACTATTCTGTGACATCCCACTCGATAATATCGGTAAGAAAAAAAAATTCATCGCCCTTTCACGTGTATGGAAAACACCCGAAAAAAACCTGTTCCCAAATTTTTTTTTTTTCGATCTGTCGGCGCAATCAATATGTATGGTTTCTTAGTAAACCCGCAGACAGACGGACAGACAGACAGACGGATATGGCGAAACTATAAGGGTTCGTAGACTACTACGGAACCCTAAAAAGAGAGGTTTTATAAGTTTGAAGTGTGTATCTGTATGTCTGTTTTTGGCATCATAGCTCCTAAATACTCGTAAATAGACTAATTCCGATGCGGTATTTCTGTTTGAGATCTGACGTAATCGAGATGGTTCTTGACTATATTTGACCAAAATTGATTCAGCTGTTTAAGCCAGCTTATGTTAGGGCTTAAACAGCTGAATCAATTTTGATTATTAATATAAGCCTTAACACCCCATATATGCCCTGTGGGTCGTTTTTGTCCCGTAAAACAGGTTATAAGAAACGGGCGAGTTTGTAAATGTAAAAATTTATTTGCGGCTTTTAGCATCATTTATCAATCAGTAAGAGTATTATCTACAAAAAACAATAGGTAACATTGTTTGACGGTTGATTTTGCAATAAGTGGTATCAGTTTAAGTTATGACTTGTTTTGTGATGGCAAAAAAGTGTAACGTTGCTAACAAAAATGTAAGTGATATTTGTTTATTTGTGAATGTACCTGTTATGTTATTTTTAAAGTATTTTTATTATAAAATTAGATAGTTCACCTATCATAAAGTAGTGAACAAGTACGGAAATAAATGTTTTTTTTTATACAGAAATAGTTCTCAAAACATTTGTGGGTCGCTAACGACCCCTTGGGTAGAAATGTACTTAATTGATATTACTCGTATTTATTTTTACGAACAAAATCATAGAGGTTATGGAAAATTTAAACTTGTACGATGAGGTAGAAGGTGTTTACATTTTTATTAAACCTTCTGGCGATGGCAGGGTATCTGACGGTGATTTCGGCGATGAAGAAGTCATATATCTTCATCATTTATCCCATCGACAGCTATTTGCACCTGGAAGTTTTACTTTGAGGCATCCATTTGCTGAGAAAACTACGTCCAGCAAGGAAGTGGAAGCCGATGATATACCACTATTGCCACCGTTCGACATTCGCGGAAGACCACGCGGAAGAGCACACGGAAGAGCACACGGAAGCTGATTAGGTTTGTGTGAATGAAACTAGTACTTTTCTACCTTAGAATCAAACAAAAAGCAGCATAGTTTTAATTGTTAACTTTAAATTAAAATATAAATAAACATTAGTAATTCAGAACCACTTGATGCCACGTTTGATATAAATTGAGGGTTACGAGTATAAGATGAAACATGTTGTATAGTGGTCCTCACCATAGTGTTGTATAGTGGTTGTCAGCCTTTCGCCCACAATACAGCAAAACCCTCGCGTCCCTATTACCCCTCCACGTTAGAATGTACCAGTTGCCAACTCTTCCCAGGCATACGGTAATAGTGTTTGAGGCACTTTTAAAACCAACGCCTCTGTCAGAACCGTTCGATATTCGCGGAAGATCACGCGGAAGAGCACACGGAAGTACACGTAGAAGAGCACGCGGAGTATCGGTTGACCATGATGAAGCAGTTGGAAGCCATGATGAGGAATCTTATGATATAACACCATCGCCATTGGAACAAGACAGTCGCAGAAGGGCAGGCGGAGGGGTACGAAGAAGGGCACGAGGAAGAGTTTTTAGAAGAGCAAGAGGAAGGGGCTGAGGAAAAGCTACGCAACGCCAAGCGGGTGGGGAGCATACTTGGGTGATGAATTTCCTGGGAATCACCGTGAGTAGACCACACCGCTACCTAGGCCTATTACAACATTTTATCACATTCTTTGAACTGTTTTTCAATCGTTCAGTTATCGTTCATTTAGTAAGACAAACGGTTGTATATGCTGCTCAATGCTCAAGCGGGAAATATGAATTTCTGCTTGTTTGACAAAGGAATGTACTGCATAATACGAGGGTGGTCCGATAAGTATTTAGCCTACAAAAGAAAAACGAAAATTTTGAAAAAATTGCGATTTATTTCTCGACATAGTCTACTTTTAGATCGATACACTTGACCCAACGATGCTCCAACTTCTTAAACCCATCTGAAAAATACATTTTCTCGAGGTCTGCAAAGTAGGCCTTCGTGGCGTCGATGACCTCCTCATTTGAGTCAAATTTCTGCCAGGCGAGTGACTTTTTCAAGTTTGGAAATAAAAAGAAGTCGCACGGGGCCAAATCAGGAGAATACGGTGGATGGGGTAGCTTTTCGTATCTCAATTCGACCAATTTGACCGTGGCTAGGGCGGAGGTGTGAGCCGGTGCATTATCGTGGTGAAAGAGCACTTTTTTTTCGCCAAATGGGGCCGTTTTTTCTGCAATTCGGCGTCGAATCGTCCCAAAAATTCGGCATTTTGCAGCCCTGTGATCGTTTTGCCTTTCTCCAGGTAGTGGATGTAGATCACACCTTATGAATCCCAGAAAACGGTGCAATCACCTTTCCGGCCGATAGGACAGTCTTTGCCTTCTTCGGAGTACATTCGCCGGGTGAAGTCCACTGTTTCGGTTCCTTGGTCTCTGGCGTGTACCAGTGGATCCATGTTTCGTCCACGGTCACGAAACGACGCAGACATTTCTTCGGGTTGCACTTAAACAGCGTCAAACACTGCTCTGAAGTGGTTTCACGGTTGCGCTTGTGGTCCGGAGTGAGCAAACGCGGCACCCATCGCGCCGACAGCTTTCTCATGCCCAAAATTACATGCAGGATATAACCCAAGAGGTTAAAAGAGAGATACCTAAAGCCCTGTATACGATACCACAATATTTCAACACAGCAAGACACGACCAAATCTTTGCAGTTGAATTGAAAGCCTCATTTTGTTGAAGTCGGTTAGAAATGCCATTAATTGTTCTTATTAATCAATATGGAGGGGCGAATTATATTTTTGGTTATATATTCCTCTGGAAAAATTGTTTGATTTCGTCAAATAATAAAGTAAATAATTATTTAAAAAAATAGTAGTGGTGGGTCGCGAGCAAATATTGAGTGGGCCCTGCTTGTAGATCGACAAATTCTGCCCAAAGTAACTATTCCACGCGGCTGAAGTCTCTGGGAAAAGATTACGCACATATGTAATGTGAGGACAGGTTGCTCTCAATTTCGAGGTGTGTCAGTAAATAATTGTGTTCATGAAAGTAGGCCAATTATAAACGTTGTAAGTTTCAAACAGTTTTCAAACTAAAGTCATTGAGAGGTTTAAAACTTACCGTAATTGCTATATCTTAGGACTTGAAAGTTGTTTTCAAGTCTTTAAAGTGAAGAAACCATTTTAAAATTGCAGGTGTTTGCATCCAATAATAGTAATTCTTCGGTAACATACAAAATAGGTTTTAGCAGCAAGTTATTTTTTTTGTATTCAGATAGCGGGTTGGATAATAATCCAACCCGCTAACTCACCTAATAAGGACGGACGGCGTTACTGAGACCTAATAAGTAGTAACACACCAACCGATGCTCTAACGGTCACGCTAAACATCGCGAGGAAAACTTAGCTATTCCCTATCAAAGTTAACATAACTATGTATTAGATAACCGGACTGGTAATTGCTCTTGTATATCTGATGTTTCCGGGTTCAATACCCAATTTTAAATATTAATTGGTATCGCTATTTCAAAAATAACTATATTTGAACGAGGAAACCCTTAGAGGTGAAAACCCTTAACCCGATGATCGTCTTTGTTTTAGGCTCAAATTGTAATTGACTAAATTGCCAAGAGGGATTTTTCTCAAATTTTAATATCATTCTTCGTTTTCAAAATATTGAGCACCAAATGTAAAAATTAATTTTTTTTTCACTATTTCGGCCATAACTTTTTTAGTTTTTGACTTTCTTACAGCTCTTGTGAAAACTCTCAGAGATATAAAGGGATCGCACTTTTTGGAGCGAACGAAAAGACATTTCCAATGTCAAAATTTGCCTCTCCATACAACTTGTGCCTTCACTTCATTGCCTTAGTAGGAGAAGAATTATAAATGGGTTTTTTGGAAAAGTTTTTCAATTTCAAGGGGAGAATCACACACTTAAGTTTCGCTAACTAATATACGCTCACACCTGTTAGAGGTAAGCAGAGACAACAGACTATAATTAAGTTTACGTATGGCTCTTCGGTAAAATATTAGAAAAAGAGAACATTTTTATTACTTTTCAAGTTATTACAGTAAACTCATTTATACTTTTTAAGTTTTTAAATTGACCTTTTCGATAGGTATAATTTCAAAGAAATCAAACATGTAAAGTTGCATTTTCTCTTGGATACAAATGTGACCTAGATTCAAAGCAAAACACTTCTTTTTTCTTCGAAAATATTATTGTTCTAGATGCGTAGTAGCCGTAGTAAAATGAAGCGCCCATTGTTTTTAAAAAAAAATCGTTAATATCCACAACACTGAAGTAGTTGCCCTGTGAATATAAAGGTATTTTATTAGATTGTGCATAAATCCAAGGCTTATCATAAGACTCAGTTTAATTTCGGCTTGATGTACGAGCCTCGGGGGTAGGACACCGCGCAAGGCTTGCTCGTTTCTTGCTCACCCTTTGGCGTTGTCATTTTGACATTTGACCACGACGTATTTCAAGCGCGAGCGGGTTGTGCTTAAGTTGCTGCCACTACACCTACCTAAACTAAGAAAAAAATTATTTAAGACCACACCTTTTCTATGACGCAATTCAGTGGTAGTTTTTCTACGATAGCTCTTAAAGCAAACCCAAAAATAAAATGTTCACAAGGCTCCTTTGTTCTCAAGTCCATCAAAGTATTTTTGAAATTGCCCGTGCCCAACTTATTGAAGTATACTGTTAATCTCGCCTGAAAAAAAAAAGACTAGTTGAGTAGAATACTAATGGTATATTATCGACATCATGCGCGAGCTGCAGCTGATGTTGCTGGAACTAAGTACTGTGAAGCAGTACCTATTAATGTAACCAAAAAAAAAAAACAATTTTTTACGCTCGCTTCGCTTGCGCATTGGAAACATTAATTCTATTATATTTATTCCAAAACTAAAGTTATTTCTGACGATGACTGTGACCGTTACGATAGTATACAAGCTTTAAATGAATACGTAATGTTAACGATTTTTATGCAACCGTTTGCATCCACTCGTTCTTAAACAGATGATATTTTTTTATAATTTTCCTTGTGGTGCTGGAATTTATAACTCCTGTCTAAAAACGAGCCCACAAAGGAAGATGGTAACCTTCCTTTATGGGCTCGTTTTTAGATATTATTAGCGGTTTAACCGTGAACTCAATATGGTCGTAGAATTAAGAAGCCAGCTGCATATTTGAACCATGCTGCTACGGAACCCTTCGTTAGCGAGTTCGACTTGCACTTGGCCGGTTTTTTAGACACTATTAGCGGTTTAACCGTCAATATGCTCGTACAATTAAGAAGCCAGCTGTATGTTTGAACCATGCTGCTACGGAACCCTACAATGCGCGTGGCCCGACCCGCTCTTGGCCGGTTTTTACTAAAAAATAATCCTATCAGCTTAAAACTACAAAACCAGCAATGTAAATCACATTCTGAAAGCGGCACGTTACGGTACGGGGGGACCGCGCGCGAGACGCGGTGTCGCGGAACATTACGTAGTGCCAAAATAGATAAAACTGCTTAACTTGACGTTTCCGAAAAAAAATTACCATTAGCCGATCATAATAATGATTGTGAACATTTAGGTATTTACTAAACTGTCCCTTTCACCCTAAATAAATAAAAAGACACCACCGAGACATCTTACTTCATCAAGAAGAGTTCTAACAGGCAACGTTACATTTAATACGATGCTATTCTTGTTCATGTTATTATTTAGGGTTACGTCATATTTTGCTATGCGATTTCTTTTCCGTTGGCAGGTACTAATTTTTTCCATTTTTACTGCTGCTGGACCCTGAGGAAGAAATAAATTGATAAAGAACACAAGGTATGCATACATTCAAAGCGCAGGCTGCATCAAATACGTGTGCAGCGCAGCATTAATTTATTTACTTTAACGAACACAATATATCATGTTTTAATCTAGTTTTATGTATAGTTATTGTTTTTCCTCTTTGTATCAAAATATTGTTGTGTAGACTTATTATTTCTCCCCTTACCTAAGTTAAAAATGTAATGCACGGAATAGGTGCTCGAGGAACGACCGATGTTAACGCATCTAATAGAATCCACATCCACATTCAGTCTTTGAGTATTAGTAGCTCCAGTCAGCCAGAACTCAATCGGAAACCATATGAAATACTGAAGGAAGCCACATTACGAAGCAGAACCTCGATTGTATAGCGGAATCCAGCTGCGAGAGGTAATTAGTAAGCAACGCAACAGCACCGCCTCGTGCGTTTTCCTGAGTCCAGATACATAAGGTTACCACAAACTCGTACTCTATTATAATAACTATTTTGACCCCTGAACTATTTTGTCTGTGGCATCGTAGCTCCTGAACGAATGGACCGATTTTGATGCGTTTTTTATGAAAGCTCTCATGATCCTGGTTGTATCAAAACCAAAATTTATTAGCTATGAATGCCCCGGGTGATGAAAACATTTGAGTTTTCGAGTTGTCTATTTTATACTTACATAATTCATCTTTAACGAAAACACTTCATTCAAACAAATAACGTTGATATCCCAAATATGTAGCAAAAACAAAACACTCCACAGTTTCAGTAGCAACATTCTGAATTACTAGAAAATAACAAAATCAGAAGTTGTTATAGTGAGTAGTATTTACCTATGGCCTAATTGATTATAAATATTTTGGCGTCGGATCATTATGGACTGGTAAATTACATAAATCATAATCTACTCAAATAATTTTGCTGAATTCCAATCTATTTTCGTTCATCCAAATAGATACAGTTTTACCATGAAGTCGTTGTTTGTAGCCGAAATACCACCGTGTGTTTCCAAAATATCCATTTCATCTACATCGTTTATTTAAATTTAATTAAAACCACAACCAAGATTTGGGATAATCTATATTTCTATATTGTCTGAATATTTTAAGGAGGCTACAGTTTAAAAAAATCAATTTTTGTTCAACAGAGTACTCTCATATAAAAAACCGGCCAAGAGCGTGTCGGGCCAAGCGCATTGTAGGGTTCCGTAGCAGCATGGTTCAAATATGCAGCTGGCTTCTACGAGCATATTCATAATCTTCATCATATAAATTATAAATAGAAATTAAATTATAATCATTAATTATTAAATATACGCAGCAAACAGCTGATTTTGAACCGCTCCGTATTTATTTTTATTTTATTATTAATACGTTACTATTTTGACATAAAATCGATTATAGTATTTAAATAAACCATTACTAAATAGTGTTAAGAAGAAATCAGTCAAGAAAAATGGCGCCGCCGACCAAAGCATCGATCGACAGGTTGGTGACCGTTACAACGGACTTAGAATTAAAAATAGCTCAAATGCAAAAACAATTAAGTGATTGTTATGACACCATCTCTAATCAAAGTGCACTGATCATAAGTCAAAATGAAAAAATCCTGACTATGTCCAATTTAATTGAAGACATCCATGCACAAATGTTGACAAAGTCACCCCTGCTGAGTCCTACTACTAAATCAAGTAGTAAACAAAAAAAGAAGACTAAATCTTCTTATAAAACTACAAATAACACCCACCAATGCAGAGCTTTTACCACACCAATTGTCCACCCGAAAATTGCAAATGTGGCACATACCTTTAATGAATCAGGACCCCGGGCACTAACGATGCTTAATAACACACCTGGGAGTGAAGGCAGCACGTTCTCAGAGCAGTCCATTACGTGCCCAAACCAGCCCCCAGCTACCACCACCTCAGCACCACCAATTCCGTCGCCGCCACCAACAAAATTTGAAGCTCCACTGCCTCGGACTCCAACGAACGTCAATAGCGGATGCCTTCGTGCTGCTCCTCCACGTACAGTTAGTCTTCACTTATTTAACTTCAGCGTGGAAACCACCGCCGAGGACATCACTATGCACCTGAAGTCACGGTTCCAGGACCGTTTGCGTGAAGTACACTGCGAGAAGCTGACGACCCGAGGAGATTACTCATCATTCAGACTTGACATTCCACCTGCATCACTCAAGGTTGTACGTGACCCTAATATCTGGCCACTTGGGGTGTCCGTGCGAAAGTTTAACGTCGTTCCACCAAAAAACTTAAAAAACCAGGAATCACACAGGTTAACATAACCTATAAGCCACCTACCACTTTAAGTAAACACGGTAAACTAACGATATTACACCAAAACGTAAGGTCGATTACTAGCAAAACTGGTTTACTGGATATACTTTTATGTAAATATTTCCCTGACATACTTGTTTGTTCAGAAATTTGGTGCCGACACAGTGAGATTCAGCGCGTGAGGTTGTGTGGGTATGAGCTCGCGAACGCGTACTGCCGACCGAGTATCGCTCACGGCGGTGTGGCGCTGTACACACGGGACGGCATTTTGTACAAACAGCGGTTAGACCTACAGAGCCTCACCGTTGAATATCACTGTGAATTTAGTATTATCGAACTATTTGACCAAAAATTAATAATAATCGGCACCTATAGAACAGGAAAAGGGGACTTCAAGACGTTTATTCATATACTTGAAATATTATTGGCTAGAATTACTAATGAAAACAAGAGATTTATTTTGGTCGGTGACATAAATGTGGATAGTCTTTCAGATAATAATGAAAAACGGTGTGTTAACGACCTCCTTAGTTCTTACAATTCCCACAACATTGTGGATTTCCCCACGCGAATAACCACCAGTTTGGATTGCGGGATAGTTGCTCGTAGTGACAGAGACGTCACGGCGTCTCCCATCAACACCCGCATAAGTGACCACAATGCTCAGCTGTTCGTATTATTATCTACAAAGCAAACGCATGTTACTAATAGGTATATTGAGCGGCGGATGTTTTCAGATGATTCTATACACAATTTCTACCTTGACATTAAAAATTATGATTTGAATTTTATTACTGGCGACATAGATATAAATGAAAAATTTAATAAATTAATTAATATATTGACATACTATATTGACATTCATTTTCCACTTAAAAAAACATTACTAAAAAAAGGAAAAACCACAGCCTGGCTTAGTGATGAGTTAGCAAACTATATAAATATATTTGATAATTTTTGTACAATAAAATAACAATATCCCAACGAAATAACAATTAATGCATGTATTCAAAAATATTGTGAGTTAATCAAGTCTACCTCTCTGAGAGACCGCCGAAATTACAATAGTCATAGACTTGAAATGGCAAAAAACCCTTCTAGAGAAGTTTGGCGTGTTGTAAATGATGAAGTTTCTAATAAATTGCGCTCACGATGCATAACCCTTCGAGACAGCAGCGGAAATAATATAAGTCCGTCGCAAATACCCGATAGATTTAACGACTACTTCCTAAGTGTGACGTCAAACCTAGTATTAAATTGTAACACAAGTCAGTCGCTTGATTACTTGAGCAAGTACTTGGGGGATAGAGAAATACCGGACTTTATTTTACCCATCGTTACAAAAGTCATGTTAAGCAAAGTCCTAAGAAATATGCTGCATACATCAAAGACACTAGACATATATGACATATCACTGAACACATTAATCTCTGTATGGCCCGTTATATCAACACCATTAACTACACTTATAAATACCATGTTTGACTGTGGCACTTATCCCGATGTCCTGGAGAGCACTCGCGTATGCCCTGTGTATAAGGGCAAAGGAGATAGGACTGCAGTAGAAACCCATAGGCCCATTACCATTGTACCTAACATATCAAAAATTATCGAGTCGATTTTGTCAACAAGTTTGATGAACCATTTGGAAAAAAATGAACTTCTTACAGACCGCCAATATGCTTACAGAAAATATAGGTCTACCACTCATGCCGCACATAAAGTAATAAATACTATAATCACTAGTATTGATGACAAGTACAAAACTGCGGCTATTTTCTGTGACTTGACAAAAGCTTTTGATGTTATCAAAAATGACCTTTTGATGCACAAACTTGGTCACTACGGAATAAAAAATAAAGCATATGAATTATTTCAATCTTTCCTAAATGGCCGGAAACAAACAGTTGAAATATCGTCTGAAGGGAGAAAGCATAGATCTTCAGCAGGTGACGTCACTATCGGAATACCACAGGGTTCATCATTAGGGAATAATCTTTTTTTGACCTTCATCAACGATTTAGCGAATTCCATCACAGACGGCCTAGTCATACTATTCGCGGACGACACAACAGTTGTACTATGTGCACACACGTACGAACAACTAAATTCTAAAATCAATAACACATACGAACAGCTGAATAAATGGTTTATGTCAAACGGGTTGATACTTAACGCATCAAAGACAAACATAGTCTTTTTCTCAGCTCGACCAACACAATTACTTCTTACCATTACCTGCCCGTTCCCAATTCACGAAGAATGTAAATTTTTGGGTCTCACGATCGATTCCGGGGTAAACTGGAAATCGCACGTTAACTCGTTGTGCGATAGACTCGGAAGTGCTACCTACGCCTTGCGAAAACTGCGTCCTTTGGTAAAAAAGTCGGTGCTCAAACAAACTTATTTCGCATATTTTCATTCTATAATGACTTACAGCATTATACTGTGGGGCAACTCGACGGATTCCAGCCGTGTCTTTGTTCTGCAAAAGCGTGCACTGCGGATACTCGCGGGTATTAAACCGCGACAGTCATGTAGGACGTTATTTGCAGAACACGGAATAATGACTCTATGTACTCGCAGTATATCTTTGAGGTAGTCATGCACGTAAGAAGACGCATAACTAAATTTAACCGTACCACTAGCGGAGGGCGGTCACTGCGAAGTACGGGTAAACTGGAGACCGTTGCGCGTAGGACAGAGCTTGCTTGTAGAAATCCACGTGTAATTGGTCCAACATATTACGAGCATCTACCCGCAACTCTTAAAGACTTGACCGATGACGAAACATTTTGTCACCGACTAAAGTGCTTTTTGATGAAAAAGGAGCTTTACACAGTAGATGAGTATAGTTCCTCAACATTTTAACCTGTTATTATTATTGACCATTTTGACATTTGATAGTTTTAATTTGTTTTATTTTATTTATTTTATTTTGACATTTTTTTATTAATGTTTGACAAATTTTGGACTGAAAACATCTACTTATTGTAGATTGAATGTTATTATTATACTTATTTTATTATATTAATTATTGAATTTTGACGATCACATTATACTTTGACATTGCTTTAGACATAATATTGTAACTGGAATTGATAATGTGAAATAAATGAATCTAATCTAATCTAATCTATTGGCGGTTAAACCGCTAATATGTCTAAACACGAGGTCACTCTAGCGCCACAAGGAAAATGAAAAAAAAAATCATCTATTTAAGAACCACTTCGCGTGGATGCAAACGGTTGTATAAAAATCGTTACAATAACATATTCATTTATTTAAAAAATTAACTTTAGTTTTGGCCTAAATTCAACAGAATAGAAGTATAACATGCGTGAGCGAAGCGAGCGTGAGTTTTTTTTAGCAACAATTTTACTGTTAGGAATAATATCTAGCTACTGCTAAAGCAGGTCGCGTGGCGATTGTGTATAATTTTGATGTTATTTTCGTAATTAGCACCCCCAAAAACCTATAAAGCGACAAAAACGACTGAAATGTCAATATGTTACAGCTTGGCTTTCAACCTTGCCTCACTTTTAGCGTGGAACCTCTTATTGCAGCTATTTTGGATTAGGGTAAACTTCGTCGTAAATGCTAATATAATAATTCTTGAATTATTCCACATTTTTTTTATTATAAAAATTAATGTTTCGCAAACGGATTGCTGAATCGAAAAATGTTCTCAGTAAACCCCTTCTATCTTTTAAAAAACTATTTTGCGACATCCCATTCGATGATATTGGCGAGAAAAAAAATTCATCGCCCTTTCACGTGTATGGGAAACACCCGATAAAAATGTTTTTCCAAAATTTAATTTTGTCATCTGTCGGCGCAATCAATATGTATGATCATGCCAAATTTTCAGCTTTGTAGTACCAAGGATCTAATATTAGTAAATATATTCTCCTTAAGCCCAACAATGTTTGGCACTTGGTCGACTATTACTCGCAAACTTGAAAGGCCAAGTTATGTGTGATAGTTGTCCTTTTAATTTCGAATTTTCGAATTTTATTACAGGCCCGCATTTCACACAATCCAAAATTCTTTACGGCTGTGTGAAATGCACATAGTCTAGGAATCTAATTTAGGCAGAGAGGTGAAATCATTTACATAAAGGTAAATAGGGAATTCTTAGGTATTTACTAAATTTAGGTGAAATCAGTCTATGAACTTTTCCGAAATAAGATAAAATTGATTTGTGTAGTTATTTCCTATGGTGCCTTAATAAGTGAAACCTGCGTTTTGAGAAAGATTGCAATATTAATTTCCTTATCTATTATTTACTTAACTTAGATCTGAGTCTACGGTATATGCTTGTTTCATTTATTGTAAATTTGAGCCGCGTGCTCACGTAGGGCCTTGACTTGAATAAGTCAAGAACTTCTTTGGTGGATGTCTTTCGAGGGAACATGGAGGCTCCACTCTTTAGATAATGGATGTTCTCTGTGGATTTTAAGGGCGCAAATCAGCCTTATAAACTGAACAACTTTCCCCAGGAAAAAGGCCGAAATATAAAAAAAAAACCGACCAAGATCGTGTCGAGCCACGCGCATTGTAGGGTTCCGTAGCAGCATGGTTCAAATATATTCTTATTAATCCCAACAGTTTTTATCACTTGGTCGACTATTACTTGCAAACAAAACTCCCCGACCACAAAAATTTACAAAGAGACAGCCCTAATGAATATACAGCAACTGTACACCTACCACACTTGCATTCTCGTCCATAAGATTCTACAAAAAAACCATACAAACTTCAATAACACTCACACAATCAAAACAAGTACACAAACGCAAAATGCGCCGCGCCAGCTATATCGTACTACCTAAGCCACGAACAAATTATGGCAAAAAAATGTTTACGTTTGAAGGAGCACAGTTGTACAATAAACTACCTTCAACTATTAAAAATATCGAATCCTATAATGTATTTAAGCCAAACTTGCAGAATATATTGCCGCAAATATAACTTAACTTCTTATTGGTAAAAAACTGTAAACATAACCTAACTATGTCTATATATTGCTACTGTTGGTGAGTACTTATTGTAAAACTAAAAATTAACCTAAATTGTGTATGTATCTACCTACTTATTGTTGAAATTAAAAGATGTCCCCGGTGTTGCATGATGAAAAAATCAAATACTTTACCTTGTATTTCTCATATAAATGACTATGTATTGTCTTTTTTGAGAAAATAAATTTCTTTAAACCGAAACTTGAAGGACCAACTTATGTGTGACAGTTTTTCTTTAAATAACGTTGTATATTCTACCAACTTGAATTTTTTCGCATTTTTAGAAACAACCGTTTAGCAGGTATAGGGGGGGGGGACACTTGTGTTTGACAAAAATTTTCACTTTAAAAATTTATATTTCGCAAACGGAGTGCTGAATCGAAAAACGTTCTTAGTAAACCCCTTCTATCTTTTAAAATGCTATCCTATGACACCCCACTCAATGATATTGGCGAGAAAAAAAAAATCATCGCCCTTTCACGTCTATGGGAGACACCCGAAAAAATTTTTTTTCCAAGATTTTACTCTACAGTTCTGTCGGCGTGATTCATATGTATAATCATGCTAAGTTTCAGCTCTGTAGTACTAAGGGTTTCTTAGGAAACCTGCGGACAGACGGACAGACGGACAGACGGACAGATGGACAGACGGACATGGCGAAACTATAAGGGTTCGTAGATTACTACGAAACCCTAAAAATCACCTCTACTTACAACTTGCGCCATCGGCCCATTGCCTTAGTAGGAGAATTCGGCTTTTTTTCCAGAATTTCATATGAGTTTCTCGGGGAAAGTTTTTTAGTTTCAAGGAGAGAATCACACACTACAGTTTCGCTAACTAATTTAAAGACCACACTTGTTTGAGGTTGGCAGAGACCACAGAATCGTAATTAAGTTTACTTAAGGCTCTTCAGAAAAATAAAAGTCTAGCAAATGATAATGTTTTCATGTTTTTATCAAGTTATTTACACTGTAAACATATTTATACATGTTATGTAAATAATTTGTCCTTATTGGTAGTGTTAAGAGATAATCGATCGACGACACAAGTGGTACCAATCCACCCGGTGTGGCACAACAACACTAAACGGCCCCTTGACAGATCGTTTTCGCGCGTAGATCGGATTTTATGTGTTCTTGGTTCTTGCATTGTAATTTATTAAATATCGAATTAAAAGGACTGTATAAAATGAGTAAAAGGTGTTTTCAGCTATCAGTAGGTATAATTTCAAACAAATCAAACATGTAAAGTTTCATTTTCTCTTGGATACAAATGTGACCTAGATTCAAAGCAAAACACTTCTTCTTTCTTCGAATATATTATTGATGTAGCTGCGTAGTAGCCGTAGTAAAACGAAGCGCCCCTTGTTTTTGAAAAAAATTCGTTAATATCCAAAACTCTGAAGTAGTTACCCTGTGAATATAAAAAGCTTTCATTAGATTGTGCATAAATCCGAGGCTTATCATAAGTATCTTAAGTTCTTCTTTTTACTACAAAGAATAAACTAGACGTATATTCCACTAATTTAAGGCGTCTCAGTGGCAGTTGAATGACAATGGAGGCCAGTCTATCTGTTCAAGTGGCGAAATTGAGAATTATTTAATTTTCATCTATTTGCTGGTAATCACCCCAACCAGCAGCGACACCGCCTACCGAAATAAGATAGTTTTCAGTTTTGCCACCTGAACGGATAAACCGGCGACCAT
The DNA here is from genome assembly GCA_949987775.1 of Aproaerema taeniolella. Classification (NCBI taxonomy): domain Eukaryota; kingdom Metazoa; phylum Arthropoda; class Insecta; order Lepidoptera; family Gelechiidae; genus Aproaerema; species Aproaerema taeniolella. The sequence goes on from OX465260.1 coordinate 11,191,721, forward strand.
TGTCATTCAACATCCATTGATAATTAGAATAGCCATCCTGATTTAAAAATTGTGAATTAATGCATTACACTGAACAACTTTTCCAAAGCTTGACCACACTATCTCAACATGGCAAGACGCGATCAAATCTTTGCAGTTGAATTGAAAGCTTTCTCATTTTGTTGAAGTCGGTTAAGAATGCTATCAATTGTTCTTACCAATCAGTTTTGAGGGGTGAGTTACATTCTGGAAATGTAGTTCAATTTCGTCCAATAATACAATATCTATTCTTTATTGCACACCAAAAAAAAACGATCATAAAAACAAAAACACGTTCATCTTATAGTGTACGTACAATGTGGCGGCCTTATTGCTATAGAGCAGTTTCTTTCAGGCAACTGGGGGTTTAAGGAAACCATACAGAAGGTGAAGCGGTACACGTGCAAAGAGTTATATATCTTGTATGTATAAAATCCTGATTCACTGACTCATCAACGTCCAGCCCAAACCCTTAGACCTTGAAAGCTGAAATTTGGTAAAAAGGTGTCTTTTATGGCATAGGTAAGCACTAAGAAATAATTTTTCGGAATTCAACCCCTAAGAGGGGTTCAGTATGTATGGAGAAAACAATTTTTTGGACAATTTGACTCGAAATTTCATTAAGATATACCTTAAAGAGTCATATCCAAAAAGTTCACGAAATCGTCAGTAAATTGTATCGTCAAGAAATGTCAGGAAAAATAAAGTGTTTATGCAAGCATTATCGAGAATGGCTAGGCTATAAATTAGTATTTTCATATATGAATTTATATCTTGATGAAGTTACTAAATTGGCCTAGCCGTTCTCGAGTTTTGAATAGAATAGAAAAAATCTTTATTTTATAGGACATTCAGGATGCCACTTAAAACAAGTCAAGATTACATGAAATACATACAAAAATACATTAAATGATTTAAATACATACATACGCATTCGTTCTTTTGATCCTACTGACTCTGTCTATTCGCAAAGGTGCAGTCTTCCTCAGAAAAGAACAGGCAAGAAACTCCGAGGGTGCTCTTTTTAATCGCATTACAAATTTTGTTATTTTCTAATTTTAACTAATTCTGAAATAACTCTAGAGCTGAGCAGTTCGTTCCCATGGCTGCTTGTCTGATAGATAATCAGATATTTTATAATAGACCTTTTTGCAAAGTTTTTGTTTAATTACTGACTTAAATTTGTCCAAAGGTAAACTTTGAATACACATGTGAATTTTATTATAGAAACGTATACATTGACCCATAAAAGAGTTCGTGACCTTGTGGAGACGACTGTCTAGTACATCCAGTTTATGCTAGGTCCTAGTATTTACATTGTGCCTATCGCTGTTTTTCTTAAACATGTTCATTTCTCTTCACATATAAAAGATTGTCACATATATATTGGGATGCAAAAATCAGAATATCTATTTCTTTAAATATTTGTCTAAGAGACATTCTAGGTCTCATTTGATAAATTGCGTGAACAGCCCTTTTACTGCAGAACAAAGTTCTTATTGATATCCGCAGCATTACCCCACAGTAAAATGCCATATGACAGGCTGTGGAAGTAACTAAAATATAAGGTTCTCGCGGTTTAAACGTCAGATAGTTGACGGATTTTTTTGACTACGTAGGCTGCTGAACTGAGTCTACTCGCTAACTTCTCAATATGAGGACCCCATTAAAGCTTTGCATCAAGAGTTATTCCTAAGAATTCAGTAGATTCCACAACGTCCAGTTTTTCATTCCTAACCTGTACATTGGTGTTAACCTGTTCAACATTGGGCAAGGTAAATTTAACACATTTGGTTTTTTCTCGTTCGAAAGAAGGTTATTTACAGTAAACCATTCAACCATTTGCGCTTAGCAACATTCATTCTTAATTATATAGATTGAAGATAGATATACATACAAATAAATTTAACAAAATAAAAAGATAACGAACAACAACAACATCTAACGTAAAAAAGTTGCTAGTAAGTGACAATTTAAAAGTTTAAGGAGAGGGTATGTAAGGAATATGATACATTGACCCATAGAGTAATTCGCAATATAAGGAGAGTAATTTCGCAACATAGAGGTATAACTAGGTGGTTAGTTTATAGCGTGTATCAATCAATATACACTGTAAAATACATCAAAATAAATTGAAATCGAAATCTTTTTCGTATAGGCTGTGGTATGGTATAGGTATCGAACAGTAAACCATAAATGTTCATTCTGTTTATTTATGTAATAGTTAATCGCAAACTTTACTTACTTGTTACGAAGCAAATGCTATAAATATTGTAATTTTTGCATACGTGAATACATAAAGCAAAAACAAAACTCTTAGCCGACTAAGTTCGAGTGTACAGTGCAGGTAATTTAAACTGAACAACTATTCCCACGGAATAATGGTCGAATATGAATATTTGGCTCTCCTACCACGTGCGTCTTTTTATGGGAAGTCTACATTTTCTTGAGAATTTCATATAAGTTCCTTAGAGATTGTTGTTTAGTTTTATGAAGGGAATCACCTCTTAAAGTTACGCTAGCTAATTTAAATTCACACCATATCAAGCAAGTTTTATCACGAATGTTTCAGTGCTGCAGAGGACACGTCAATCCGTTAAACCTGGCTCCTTCGATGAAATACAGAAAACATTAACATTAGAGTTAGTATAATCTGCATAGCTAGCACAGCCCAGATAAACTCGCGCGTCATGCCACACAAATGACGGTGAAAGTTCACTTTGACAGCGCCGAGGGCATCACATAAGGCTTGCTCGCTTCTTGCTCGCCCTCTGGCGTTATCATTTCATTTGACCGCAGCTCTGCGCAAGCAGGTTATGCTTGAGCTGCTGCCACAACGCCTACCTAAACTAAGGAGAAAATAAGTTGATACCGTACCTTTTCTATGACGCAGTTTAGCGTTAGTTTTTTTACGAAAGCTATTATTATAGTATACCCAAATTTAAAATGTTCGCATGGTTTCTTTGTTCTTAAGTCCATCAAAGTATTTTTGAAATTGCCCGTTCCCAACTCATCGAAGTATACTGTTATTCTAGCCTGAAAAATAATTGGATTTTTTAAAATTGGCCTAGCTGGGTAATAGTCCAAAGGATAGAGGGCCAGACCTATAAGCGAGAGGTACCGAGTTTGATCCCAAGTGCCGCCATGTAGCAATGACTGGTTTTCTGAGCTATGTACTTTAATTGCACAATGACCGATGCTCTTACGATGAGGGATAAGATCGTGAGGAAAATTAGGAGAGTGAATGTGTAACCATGATCCGATCTGGTCAGGTTCCCCAGTTAAGACGGTCATGGAGGTAAGATGACAGTCCCTCAACTGTAATGACTTGTTCTGCTTAATCTTGGATCATGGTCAAGCGTACCCCGATTGAGAAACGGGATTAAGCGCTAGTTGAGTAGTAACAATGATGATATCTTATCGACGGTCCTTGTTTTCAACCGACTTCAAAATGGAGGATGTTCTCAATTTGACTGTATGTTTTTTTTGTGTTTATTATGTTACACGATAACTCCGCCAACTGTCGGCTGATTTTCAAATTTATTTTTTTGTTCGAAAGAGTAAACTGCTTGTGGTCTCATATAAATTTTATCAAAAAAGGATTTAGCGCATTAATAAATTTATCAAAAACAAAAAAATGCTTACAAAACAAAACGTCATCTAAAAACTGAATGACGTTTTCATAAGTAGTTATCTGCTAAATACGCATTGTAGTCCGCGAAAAATACGAAAACGGAGGAAATAAAATCATGTAATTACATAGTTGTTAGATTATGTAGCTCCCCTGAATGACTCTTAATGAAGTCCTCTCGATTATAGGTCATAACTTGAAAACAGTCTACCTAAGCGACTACACTTTGAATTAAAGCACATTACATTTTTCACAACTTTGTTTGTGCGAACTTTGTTGGGATTGAAATCGGTGTTTCATACGTTTTTAACGTGGAAAATTATTTAGTGTTTGTTACCGAAATAAACAAAAGAGAAATGGGTAATGCGACGATCTGGGACCGATGACGGAGGCACAATCGATATTTTTTTGCAAACACGTTTTTAGATTTCACTAAGAACTAATACAGGGTGTAACGTATAGCTTAGCAAAAACTGAAACCATAAATTCAGACCATCATTCTGAATGATTTTCCAGAGGAAGTTTTTAAAAATAAAGAATTTATTTCAATACACTCATTTTTTTTCAATTAAAACAATCATAACAGCGTAAAAATACCAATGTACATTACATTCTGATAGCGGCGCGGCGCGGAGAGACGTAAGCGGTTTAGCTTCGGAAAACACTTGATTGTAAAAAACATACCGCAAACGGGGGAAAACATGCCACAAAAGTTAAGAAGTTTTCGTTATTTCGTTATAAATAACGAGAAATTCTTAACTTGACGTTTCCGGAAAATAATTACTAGTAGCCGTTCATAGTAATGGTTAGATTCGTTTATTTAAGTATTTACTAAACTGCCCCTTACATCGCCGAGACATTACTTACTTCATCAAAAACTGTTCTAGTAGGGAACGTCACATTTAATATTATACTAGGCTTGCCCATGTAATTATTTAGGGTTATGTTATAGTTGGCTAAGCGATTTCTCTTCCGTTGGCAGGTACTAATTTTTTCCATTTTTATTTCCACTGGTCCCTGAAAAAAAAATGGTAAAGAATGTAAGGTTCCAGGTCCAGTAAAAGTGTGTAAGAGGGTTGCGAGTGTTTTGCTGTATAATGGGCGAAAGGCTGACCACCTCTCACCGTTATGCAACTTGTTTAATCTTATAACCTTCACAATTTGTGTAAAACTTGGCATCTAGAGGTTCTAGGACCACCGATGCTCTGCCTACCCCGTTAGGAATTGTAGCGTGAGAGTATGTATGTATGTATGTATGCGTCAAAATATTGTTAATTTTTTTGTAAAAATATAGTCGAAAAGTAAAAAAAAATAGACGTGTGGCACTCGGGGACTGCCGCGGTAAAGCTATTGCATAGCATTTTGTATCAACTTATGCAATTATAATTAAAAGTATCCCTCTACTTTTAATTATAATTGCATAAGTTGATACAAAATGCTGTGTAAAAATTTCAAAAAAGTTTACCATTTTTTTTTTACGGCCGCCATCTTGGATTTTAAAATGGATGTTATTTTCTCAATCAGCACCCCCGAAAACCTATTAAACGACACCCATGATGACGGTTTTTTACAAAAAATACATGTCCGCCATCTTGGATTTCAAAATGGATGTCATTTTCGGAATCAGAACCCCCGAAAACCTATTAAACGACACCCATATCGGTATGCCCGAAAATGTCATATCCGCCATCTTGGATTTTTGGTGGGGGGAATCGAGACGCTCCGGGCTTTGCCCTTCGCGTCACGATTCTCCCAACTAAAATCCAAGATGGCGGATATAAAATTTTCGGATGGCGGTCGGCGGGTAATATGCTTGGTGACGCTTCGGGCTTCGCCCTACGCGGAGCTCGGCCTTCGGCCTCGCCCTATACGCAGCTCGCCTCGGCCTACGGCCTCGGCTCGCGCGTTCGGCTCGGTCTGCGACCTTGCCTCACCTTAAAAATCTAAATTTGTATGGCGGCCATCTTTAATTAGGGGGGGGGGACGCTCCGGGCTTCACCCTACGCGGAGTTCGGCCTTCGGCCTCACCCTATACGCGGCTCGACTCGGCCTTCGGCCTCGCCTCGCGCGTTCGGCTCGGTCCTCGCCTCACCTTTAGAATCTAAACTTGTATGGCGGCCATCTTGGATTTGGGGGGGGGACGCTCCGGGCTACGCCCTACGCGGAGCTCGGCCTTCGGCCTCGCTTTTTACGCAGTTCGCCTCGGCCTACGGACTTTCCTCGCAGCGTGGTGTCGTGGTTCGGCTCGGCCTGCGGCTTCGCCTCACCACTCCTTGTATGGCGGCCATCTTGGAAAATGGTGGAATCGAAAAAGTGACCCGATATTCGGAATCATCGACCCCCAAACCCCCAGATACCGATTTTCGTCCGGATCGGAGCAACTTCATTTTATTAATATTATTATTATTATTATATTATTATTATTATTATTATCATTGTTGTTGCACGCACACAAACACCGTGTCGAAGACTGCCGAACTGAAACGACGTTAGACGATGCACGGCCTTCAAGCCACACCTCCGTGCCCGTCGGAGTGGGGAGCGTTAGGTTTTTTCGTTACGGAATTTCTGGGTTCGGTCCCCGCGCTCAAGGCCCGCGATAGAATCTATGCAATAGCTTAAAAAAAGAATAAAAAAAAGCACTTAATAGGTAGGTACTCGAGAAACGATGTTAACGCACCTAATCGAATGCATTCGTTTGACATCCGATGACTTCAGCTAGCCATAACTCAATCGGAGACTAATTATTTTGAAGGCGAATTGAAAACAAAGCAGAATCTCGATTGTAGAGCGGCAATGAGCTGCAAAAGGCAATTAACATAGCACGGCATCGTGGGTATTACCGAGTCATCACAGACGCTAGGTATATAAGGTTACCACATACGCGTACTCTCTAAGAACTGTTTTGCAATAAAAATATAGTAATGTGGTAACACTTATATTTTAAATACTATATATAATTTTACCTATTTTTCGAAAACGAACATCGGGAAATAGGTAAAATCATGATCCACCAACCCGCATCGGGCCAGCGTGGTAGACTATGGCCTAAATCCCCTTTGTGTTTCGAAGGGAGGCCCTTGCCCCTCGGTGGGGACGTATATAGGCTGGAAAAAAAAGATATATACACAAAATTAGACCAGTTTTAGTATTTAACTAGCTGATGCCCGCAACTTCGTCTGCGTGTTGTATGTATTTTTATAGACCGAGTTTGTACTTTGACACAACTACAGATACATGAATTGCCGTTTTTTATTGAAGCAACTATTTCGTTCATATTTTCGTTATATGAACGAATAGCAACTATTTCGTTCCTAAAAGGAAAAGCAATTTCTAAAAATATTTTTTATTTGAAAACTTGGCTAACTATGTCATATAAGGTTGATACTTAATACATTACTTTGGATCTGAAAACAAAGGTCAAACATAGTTGTTTCCTCTATCGCTTATATTTTCTATACCATTGTTACTGCTTTTGATAGATTAAGGTCCGCATTATAGAACGCGACTCAGACTCTGATCTATACTTAAGTAGCAGTCGTTTTTGATTTTTTGATACTGAGAGAGATAAACAATCAACACTTAACATGAGTCAGTGGTGCCTCTAAAACATCTTGTTGTCTTAACAATCCCACAAAAATTGGTTAATTAATATTGTATTTCGCGTTTCTGTGAAAAACGTAAGGATTTTGTACTTATAAAAAATCAATTTTGATAAAATTAAAATATGTGGAGTAAAAAAATTACGAAAATTGTATGTTGAAAGACCTTTTACTTAGGTAAGTACAATAAATGGCACACGAATTCCTTAGTGCTAATTACGGACTTATTTTTGATTTTCAGTGGAATAGAAGTTTCTGAAACAGGTCACCTATGTCAGTATCTAAGACAACCCCTGTGCATTTGAGATTTCAGCTAGCACGCTGCTTTTATTGTGCTTTGCGATAATTGTGTAAAAATGATTCAATAAAAAATTAAATTTAAGATAGAAATGACTAAGCTTTTCCCTTCAATGGACATTTGTAAAAATAAGCAAAGGTGTCAGTGCTTGATCCAAACTAAGAAAATTATTAGAATAGTAATATTATAATATTTATCCATGGCTTATATACGCAATGCTACGCTTGATGTAAACTAAAATCAAAAAATCAATAAATAGCCCTTATTTCATGTCAGAACATCAAAGCCATAGATCAAACCTATATAGACCATATTCATAGTGGTTTTAATAAAACAAATGTCAATTGTCAGTTTCTATTGAGTTTCCCGCCTTTAAAAATAAGAAATGCATTGAAAACACCGGCTGTACGGCCATAGATTCCTTTGCTTAAAAATAAAAATAAGCCGTTTTATTGTTTTCAAAAAGTGATATCCTGAAGATTGAAAAATGTCATTTAGTTAGGGCCGGAGATTCTGGTTTCTGGTTGAAAGATAGATACAAGTGGTTTTTGTGTTTAGTGACTTTTTCCCAAATTCCTGGTCTTTCTTCGATAAGGATACCACCGCTTTGTATTTATTTGTGAGTGTTGTAGTATTTGTGTTGTTGTAGAATAGTTTTGTGTTTAACTCGGCGTAAATATGACAGACGTTGACCCCCCCGATCCCGGGGGAGGTTATTTTAGCACGCGGTCTCGGTCCACGTCAAGGAATCGAGAAATGGAGACAGAAACTCATGGACTGAATAGAAAACGTGGGAATCAGAGTTCTTCTCAACTCCTAATTCCTCCGAAGGTTTCCAGCCGAACTACAGTAACGGCCTCTGCCCAGCTTAATTACACCCTTCCGGAATTCGCTGACGACAAAAAGAAAATGTACTCGGATGTTGATTCTGGTCCTTTTATTGTACATGTGAGTAAACGAACAATTGAGGCATCTTCTGGGTCCATCTTGAGCCCCATTAAATTTGGTCACTTCCTTCACCGAAACAGCATAAAAAACATTGTAAAAGACGGGGTTAAACGCATCGGGAGGAACCGAGTTTCAGTTGAGTTTCAATCTTATCAGAATGCAAACGATTTCCTCTTAAACTCAGCCTTGGACGCAGCAGGCTACGATTGTATTATTCCCTCATTTAGTGTGACCCGCATGGGTCTCGTTAGGGAAGTTCCTGTGGAATGGACTCTTGAAGAGGTAGTCTCCTCTTTGGAAGTCCCCCAGGGATATGGCAAAGTAATAAAAGCTCGTCGACTAAGTAGGAAATCGGTCACTGACAACAATTCCCCAATCTGGATCCCTACACAAACTGTTGTGCTGACGTTCTTGGGCCAAAAACTTCCATCTCACGTCTACTGTTTCTTTACGTCACTCCTAGTACAAACTTACATCTTGCCGACGATCCAATGCAATAAGTGCTGTAGGTTTGGACACATTGCTGCTCAATGCCGCTCTAAGGAGCGCTGCTTTATTTGCAGCCAACCGCATTCTGGTTCAGCTTGTTCCAGTCATTCTCAGATCCCCACTTGCCTGTTCTGTTCGGGTTGTCATAAGGCTACAGACCCCTCCTGCCCAGAGCATCTACGACAGAAAAATATCAAGCTTGTTATGTCCCAAGAGAATATTCCCTATGTTGAAGCTTCGGCCCGATTTCCCCAAGTAAGAAAGTCGTTTGCCGACTCTGCACGCTTATCTCCTTCCCTCTTTTCTTAGGCTACCCAGGATCCTCCTCATAACCACCAAATTTTCCCCCACACCACTTCCTACAGACAAACGGTACTCACCCCAAGACACTCTCCTGCCCCAGCATCTACAACTGGATACAATGTTCAGGCTCATCAAGCCTTAATCAGTACTCCTTCCTCTGCATTACCAAATGGTTGTGCATTATCTGAGCATTCTGAGCAATCTAATAAAACTCCCAACGTCGAACTCTTAGAATTACTGGTGAACACATCATCATTAATCTCACTTCTCTCCCGGTTCTCTAATACCGGATTACCGTACCCTGTCCATAATAAACTGTCTCAGCTAGCTTCAGTAATTACCAATGCCCTTGATAATCCAGTGGAACTGTCGAAGCGTCAAGTATAAAAAAAACAGTCTTATTTTCTTAATAAATAAATTTAAGCCTTCCATTCTGGCCACTCAGGAGATGTGGTTGATCCCGGGGTCCCACTTTAGAATCTCGGGTTTTTCCTGTCTCCGGGAGGACAGGGTGGATGGTCATGGCGGTGCAGCTATTTTAGTTTCCAGGTCACTTACTTTTCATCAATTATCTCTACCTTCTCATTCTGAAGCCATACAGGCAGTTGCCATTAGAGCGTACAACATTTCCTTCCTCTCGATTTATATTTCAGATCCTAGCCGTCTTGCTCTTTTAGAACTTCGGTCTCTTATTTCCTCTCTTCCTCCTCCTGTCACCTTTTTAGGGGATTTTAATATCCATCACACTTCCTGGGGTTGCCATTCGTGTGACTCCTTATCCTTCCCTTTTTTGGGCATGTGTGATGAAATCAATCTCTGTATCCTTAATGATGGCTCTCCTACCCGCAGAGTTTCACCTTCACAAAATCCTAAAAGCGCAGTCGACTTGACTTTAGTCTCCCACAATATCGCATCCATGTTTTCTTGGTCTGTCTTTCCCAGTACTCATGGTAGGGATCATTACCCCATCCTTGTTCCTCTCAATGATCCTGATTCTACCAGTCCCCCCCCTACAGTCTTTACTCCCCTTCTTAAATATAAGACAGCCAGAGCTGATTGGTCTCTTTTTCGAGCTGCTTTGGACGTTGAGTGCTCTCGCATTCTTCCTCCTCATCCAGATAATGTGCAGTCTGTTTATTGCGATTTTCGCAATGCTCTGTTGACAGCGGCGGATCAAAGTATTCCTTTGAAAAATGTAGCCATGAATAAAGTACCTTCTTTACCCTGGTGGGACTATGAATGTACGGCGGCTTGCAAAGAACGCTCGGCTGCAGAGAGACTATATTCATCGGACATGTCAGTCGAAAATTTTATGGCTTACCAGCGGACAGCAGCCAAGACGACTGGAGTCCTCCGGGATAAGAAGAAATCAGGATGACGCTCGTTCTGTGAAAACCTGTCTCCTACTTCTAGGCCTTCTTTGGTGTGGAGAGACATGAGACGTTATCGTGGTGCAATGGCGTACGAAAATGTTTCCTCAAATGACCCTTCGGAATGGTTTGACGGTTTTTGTAATAGATTGGCTCCTCCGTCTGTCCCCAGTTTTCAAGAAATTGATTTACCTCCTTCTGTTGAATTGCCGACTGACCAGTTTGATTGTCCGTTCTCTCATGATGAGCTCACTCTAGCCCTTGATGGTCTCAAGGACTCGTCCCCGGGAGTAGACGGGATCCCGTACTCCTTTATTATCAACAGCAGCTCTCGCGGTAAAGACCTGTTTCTTGGCGTTATTAACTCCATTTTCTTATCAGGTTCCCCTCCTGAGGATTGGAAAACTCAGGTGGTGCTTCCTGTTCTCAAGCCTGGAAAATTAAGTAATGACCCTGCTAGTTATCGTCCTATAGCCCTGTCCTGTACGATGGGTAAAATAATGGAACATCTCATAAAAAACCGGTTGGAATGGATTGTGGAGAGCCGAGGCATCTTGGCTAAAAGCCAATTTGGGTTCCGCAAAGGTAGTGGTACTATGGACAGCCTGAGCCTGTTTATTACGGATATTCGTATTGCCCTCTCTAAACGCGAGTCCCTGATAGGTGTTTTCCTGGACATAGCTTCTGCCTATGATAATGTTCTTCTTCCGCTGCTCAGGCAGAAAATGCTTAATCTGAGTTTGCCCGTGAGGTTGGTCAATTTTATCTTTAATTTGCTATCGTCCAGATCTGTTCAGTTTCGCCACAAAAACTTTTCCGCCCCTTCCAGACTTATCTGGAAGGGACTTCCACAAGGGTCTGTTTTGAGGCCCTTACTGTATAGTTTATACACTTACGACCTGGAACTTTCCGTGAATTCCTTCTGCAACATTCTGCAATATGCAGATGATATTTGTCTTTACTCCTCTTCCAATGACATTTCAGAGGCCTCTGGTTTTCTCAATTCAGCCATCGGATATCTCTTTGATTGGCTCTCGGATCATGGACTGACACTTTCTATTCCTAAGAGCTCAGTTGTTGTTTTCTCTAGATCAAGGTCCACCCCTGTGGTTTCTATTTCTTTCGATTCTCAAGTATTTCCAAACAAGGATAGAGTTAAATTTTTGGGCGTTGTTCTTGATCGTAAGCTGTCTGGTCTCCACCATATCAACCATATAGCCAAAAAATGTGAAAAAAATATTAACATCCTCCGATCCCTCTCTGGCGTATGGTGGGGTGCTCATCCATACACCCAAAAATTACTATATAATGCTTTAATACGGAGCCATTTGGACTATGGCTCTTTCCTACTCGAACCATGTAATAAATCAGCTTTAAAGACCTTGGACATGATTCAGTCCAAATGCTTCCGTATCATTATTGGTGCTATGAGATCGTCCCCTATTAGTGCTCTGCAGATTGAGTGTTGCGACCCTCCCCTTTATCTGAGACGTCAATACCTGGCTGACCGATTTTTCTTTAGGATTATTCAGTCTTCTTCTCATCCCCTGATTTCAAAATTACACACTCTCTCTGATTTTATTTCTTCTGGTGATTATTGGCGGCATAAAGACTCTCCATGCCTTTTTAATAGCTTTGTCAAATATCTTCGTCTACCTTGCCCCGTCTTCCAATGTCAACGTTTCCCCTTATTTGATTCTCCTTTCGAGGCCCTTACTTTCCGTCCTAACATTTTGCTTGATCTTGGAGTAGAAAAAGGGTCACCCTCTGCCGATTCTAGGTTTAGGAGATTTGTTGCGGAACGTTTCCCAGATTGTCTTTTGTTCTATACAGATGCATCGAAAATCTCTCCCCAGAAATGTGTCGGTTCTGCTCTTTGGATACCTAAGTATAGGATAATAATAAACCTGAAATCTCCTCCTCTTTCATCTGTTTTTACAGGGGAGTCCCTGACTATCTTGGAAGCCTTACGCTTTATCGACTCTCACAACATCCCAAAGTCAGTTATATTTTCAGACTCTAAAAGTTGTGTGCAGGCGATAGGTGCGAATCCGTTTCACTCGAAGACCAAATTCCCGGTTATACTCGAAATCAGGAAAACTCTATTTAATTGTTTGACTGCGGGTCGCCAGGTCACCCTAGCCTGGATCCCAGGGCACAGTGGTATTCATGGAAATGAAACAGCTGACTTCTGCGCTAAACAAGCCATAGAGTTGGGCCCTCCCTCCAAGTTCAACCTACTTAGCCATGATTTAATTCCCTTAGCAAAACAATGTTTGATTTCTTGCTGGGAATCAGAGTGGAGATCGGTGAGCCGTCTTAAAGGCAGGCACTTTGCTGGAATTCAGAAAACTATTCCTCCCAAACCTTGGTTTTCTGAGTTTAGGGAGGCTAGTAAAAGGGTTACTTCTACGATTTGTCGGCTACGTTTGGGACATGCAGGTACCCCCGTCTTTCTTGCTAAGCTTCATATTAAAGACAGTTCGCTATGTGAGTGTGGCCTCGACGAGGGTACCACCGATCACATATTTTTCGACTGCCCTAGATTTCCTTCTCTGTATGACTCTCTGCCTCCATCTACTCCTCGGCCAGTTAATTTTAACTTTCTTCTTTCTCTTGTAAATACGCCATTTGTTAAGATTCTGTGTAATTATATTAATAGCAATAATATTAGGCTTTAATATGTTTTATATGTACCTACTTAATTATGTATCCTAACCTAACTTACTAACTAATTTGTATAAATGCTTATATTTTGTGTTTGTCCATTGTTTTAGGTTACTTATCCGCATCGCTGGGGCCCATAAGGAATTTTATTTTAATTTTTTTAATTTATTTTTTAAAGTTACCCTTGTACTTTCAAGACGCCAAGCAGAATCTAAACTAAACGCAGCAGAATACACTCTGACATTGGCGAAATCACATATGGAAACGCCACATCTCAAAATTGATTGATTAGTTAGGGCCGAATTAAGATTTGAAGACTAAATACTTAATCAACTTCGTTTTATTAACACTGTATTAAGTATTTAGTTTTGGTTCGTTAAAAAAGTGCAGAATAGCCGAACTATTAATGGGGAAGCTGACAAAAGTTTCGATATTTTAGATATTATACGCCTATAATCCTCGTTGGGGTAACATAAGTCACATAACTTTACATGTCATGAAAATTTAAAAAATGGCATATTGTTTATGAGTATATAGGTAATACGTTGTCTAAATTTTGCAATGCACGGACGGCCCCAACTCAGGTTACCACACGCGTGCACTCTGTGCTGTTGTGATAAGAGCGGTTTTACAATGAAAATGGAGTAACCTGATGCGCTGGCCTCTGTACCAACAATGCAATGTATTTGGTTGGCAGCTGGCACATTCCAAATTTTTTGTTCAGTGCCAGTTCAGCACAGAAGTTTTTATTTTATTTTTGGATATTTGTGGGTCAGTTACAATAATTTTAATTTCTTCCGACTCATTTATATTCGACGATAGCTCTTAAAAATAACATCTATGTAATTATAGAGCAGCACCCTCAGATTTTCTTTATAAAGTACTTTTTTAAAGGTGAATTTATGAAGTTAGAAAAAAGTTATTATTACCTACAAAGAAAACTCAATAAGTAGCATCATGGCAGAATACCAGCGCTGCAGTCTGGTACTGCAGCAACATGCTGAGTCAGCGCCAATTTGATTGGCATGATACAGATAACACGGTGTAAAATAGTTTTATAAAATTATTTGTTTCTGTTTCTTACTCTGTTTACTTCATTGTTTGCTTGCTGATTCATGTTTACTTGTATGTTTGTTATTTGTCTATTACTGTGTTGTGCTGTTTTATGTCAATTGAATAAAGTGTCAATCTATTTATCTATCTATCTATCTATCATAAAATCAATTAATTAGCACTTCACACTGTAACTTTCTGCACTAAAGTTTCCCTCGTATGGTTTGTTTGCCCAAACCGGAAATCGAACCCAGAAACCGTCGGTTCACAGGCTGTGTAACTCTACTACTCAACCAAACTTCCGACAAAAAATTAAGAAAGGATCTTTTATACAAAATATCTCATAAATCTCAATCCGGTCCTTTTATCAAATGCTACGTACTCATAGACATAGAAAAAATAAGTAAAATATCAACACTGTCTTGGGATATTGCTTAATTTTTCATACAAAAAGGTGTGTTTGAGAAGCTATAAAAGCATACTCGAGACACATGGAGGGATATAATTTTAAGATGAGCAAGTGTTAAACCTGAATTTTCAATTCTCGTCTATTAATTTTGTTTAAATTGTTTTTTTTTAAACGTGACGTAAACGAAAACAAAAATGCACTTTTTCTGCTTTTTGTATGAAAATGGTAAAATTAGCGCATTTTTTTTTTTCACGTTTTCACAAATTTCAAGAAAAATTAAATTCATTGATAAAAATTGAAAATTCATGTTTAGCACTTGCTCATCTGAAAATTATATCACTCCGTGTATCTCGAGTATGGTATTATAGCTTCTCAAACAGACCTCTTTTGTATGAAAAATCATGCAATATCCCTAGAGAGTGTAGATGTGTATATTTTTCTATGTTTGGCGTAAATAATAGAAAGAACTTGAGAAACATTGTAAGTGCCTATTCCATTCAAGGGTTGCCCTTGATTTTGATGGGATTCCATCAGATCCTGACTTGGTGACAATAAGACCACTTCTGGAGTATACTCTTTCGAACAAAAAAAAAGAATTTTGAAAATCGGTCCAAATGGCGGAGAAATCGGTGAACATACATAAAATAAAGATATACAATGGTTTAAGATTTCGTAGTCTTCCTTTCATTTAATTTACCAAGTTTGTTAGAAAGATTTCATCCTTATAATTGACCCTAACGATCGACGCAATAAAAGTACAGGGTATTCTTACAGATTTTAGTTGGTTCGATTCCCGGTTGGGGCAAGCGAATTTTCGAAAATTCTTGAATGCAGTTTTCTTTCTTTTCAAAAATAAAGGAATGTTTTCTTTGAGTACAATTTTCTATCTACAGTATTAAGAGTACTTTCCCTTCAGGTGGCATTACAAAATTCCACCCTGTATACAGTCGAACATAAAACCTCCTCCTTTTTGGAAGTCGGTTAAAAAGTAATTCAACTGATACAGTGTATCCGCTACGATCCAGCGGCAGTGCTTCTCGCCGCCATAGTTCTTCGTAAACAAAACACTATCGGCTTACGGAGAATGAGAGAAGTAAAGAAATATAAATTGAAGACATAGCTAAGAAATATACATATATTGAAGACCTGGCTGTATGGATGCAGATTCCTTTGCCTTTCTCGAAAGAGATAAATTTAAAAAAACAACATGTCCTTGCTTTTAGCCCATGTATATGTCAAAAATACGTTGATCTCTATGGTATGAGTAAAATGTTCTGAAAAACACCTAGCTTTGAATTTTTTCAGGGGTTTTTGTTGTTGGTTTTATATTTACTGGCTAAATTTCGAGATTTTATGTAGCCTAAATGTTGACCGGGGATATAAGGTACCCCTACGCATAATTTCATTTAAATCGGTCCAACAGTTACGGAGATTAGCCCGTGCAAACAGACAAACAGACAAACAGAGAAACAAAAAAATCTAAAAAAATCGGGATTTGTTTTATTTCTCTTCTTACATCCCCCTGACTCGGTTTTTGCCATTTTTTTTCTATGTACAGAAATTCGACCTCTACAGTTTTATTATATGTATAGATAGATTATGTGTTACACCTATATTTTGTTGCAAGCTAACCGATTACGGTGAGAAAAAACATCGTGAAGAAATTTGCACATTTGAACTATTGGGAATCACAAGAATTGTTTATATGATCTGTTTGATCCCGGATTATGATCAAATGTAGGTTAAAAGAATAAAGCGCTGCGAATAAATAAGTACACAAAAAGGTCAGGGGCCATTTGGAGGTATGAAAACTCTGACACCACTGGCGAACTGGTGATGAAAACATTTTAATTTTAGAGGTATCTTATTGAAACTCACATAATTCGTCTTTGAAGAAAGCACTTCATATTTGGAGCTGATAACGTCGATATCCCAAATACATAACACAAACAAGACACACCACAGTTTCAGTAGCAACATTCTGAACAACTAGGAAATAACAAAATCAGAAGTGAATTTAGTGAGTAGTACGAGTATTTATATGTTTTGTCGTCGGATCATTATGGGCAGCCGGGCTAAGATAATCGCCACGACATATTATCTCACGCGTTATGTCGTGGTCACGTGACTGTTTCAACCAATGGAATTGCGAGAAAGAGTCACGTGACCATGACATAGCGCGTGAGATAATATGTCGTGGCGATTATCTTAGCCCGGCTGGTAAATTATCCATAATCATGAAAACATTATAAATACATTAATGAGTTTGCTGATGATTTTTAGGGTTCCGTATCCAAAGGGAAAAAACGGGACCCTATTACTAAGGCTCCGCTGTCCGTCCGTCCGTCTGTCACCATGCTTTGGAAAACACTTGATTGTGAAAAACAGTCATGAACTTTGATAGTTAGACAGTTGAAATTTTCACAGATGATGTATTTTGGTTGCTGCTATAACAAAAAATACTAAAAAGTAGAATAAATTTAATATTTAAGGGGGCTCCCATACACCAAACGTGATTTTTTTATCCCTTTTGTAGAGATAATTGTTTTTATAGAGTCCGACTCGCACTTGGCCGGTTTTATAAGTAATGGTACGGAACCCTTCGTGCGCGAGTCCGACTCGCACTTGGCCAGTTTTTTTCTGGTTTAACCTGGTGCCGATGGTATAAAAAGAGTCAGTAGGGTCAAAAGAACGAATGTGTATGTATGTATTTAAATCCTTTAATGTATTTAATGTAATTTTAACTTATTAGAGTAACATCCTCTATAAAATAAAGATATTTTAAACTGGATTGAACTTGTTTACTATTACATGGACAATTGTTGCACAAGTATTAATTCGAGTGGGTATTTGAGACAAAATTAAAACCTTAAAAAATGCATAATACTGCCGTGCCCCTCGGTGGGGACGTATATGGGCTGGTAAAAAAAATACTGCCAAGTTCACTTTTAACCCCCGACAAAAAAAGAGGAATGTTAGGTATAAGACGGCCGGTTAGATCGAGTGGTAGTGACGCTGCCTCTTGATCGGCGGGTCCTGGGTTCGATCCCCAGTCGGGGCAAACATTTGTGTAAAAAGCAGATTGTTGTTCTCGTGTCATGGGTGTTTGTGTTTGTGTTAATGTGTGTTCCAAAGGATGGGTCGTGGGCGACACAAGGGAAAACCTTAGAAAAACCTTTGAGTATGTAGCGTTTATATAAAAAAAAAGTTTGCAAGACTTACACAAAAAAACGAAAAAAAAGACAAGCTCGGTGCAAAGCTAAATTAGTTTGATAGGCCGCTTACGTACCGACTTCAAATAGATCAGTAGGTGCTACATAGCACATTAAATGATGTTACCTTTATTTTTAACTTTTTTGAAGTCGGTAAAATTATTTTTGAAAAGTTAATTTATTTTTAAATTTTTCGTGTACAGAAAATGGAAAAATCAAATAAACATTGAAAGTGCCTAATAAATTTGAGGGTTGGCCTCGATTCCCCTGAGATTCCATCATCAGATCCTGACTTTGTGACTATGGGACCACCTCTGGAGTATACAATCGGTCCACAAATGGCAGAGAAATGGTGAACATACATAAAAAAGATACATACAATACAGTCGAACATAGAACCTACTCCTTATTTGAAGTTGGTTAAAAAAGCGATGATAGCCAAATTGGTAATGAGGCAGACTTGTAACCGGAAAAACTCATATTTAACGCTGCAAATTTTTTTACAACCTTCTATTCCTTCTTTTCTGTACCTTGATCTACAAACAGATATAGCAAATTGCTGGACGCGTTTCGAATATGCTACGTGATGACGGGCGTTTAAGCCTGTTAGTTTGATAAATGTGGCTAGATTTATGTGAAACTGAAATCACGAGATGTTTTTGAACACAGATTGTGTGTCAAGCTATTATGATTGGTAAGCAATCATTTGCCCAAATACACTGGGCGTCAAAAATAAGTAGTACAGTTTTAAAATTGCGATTTCTCCCAAACTATAAAACTTAGACCTTTGAAACAAAAAAGGTTAAAAAGAAAATTTAATCTTATTCAATAAAAACTTCATGCATTATAAGAACTTATAATGCTTGACTTTAAAAAAAACGAATAAATAAAAACACTTTTTTTAAACTGTTGAAAGGTGTTGTCTTACTTAGGATTTTTGTGTTTGACACATTCGCTGCTGATAAAGCAATTGTAATTGAAAAGCATAGGTATCTTCAGAGAGTAAATTTGACTAATCATGCCTCTTTCACCAGAAGAATGTGCAAGAATCTTAGCTTTTCTCGAAGTGGGCATCAGTATGCGTCGTACTGCAAGGAGGGTGGGTGTAACTTTAAGAACGGTTCAGCGAGTAAAGCAAAGGTACGAAGAGACTGGAAACCATCTAAGGAGACGAGGTAATGGCAGACCCAGGTGCACAAGTACCCGAGAAGATCGCTTTATTGTTTCCACTGTGTTAAGAAATCGACACCTTAATGCAGTTGAGGTTCAGCAACAGCTTCTTCGGACCCGAACAGACTACATCAGTGAGAGTACAGTGAGAAGAAGACTTGCTGAAGCTAACCTGAAGCCTCTAAGACCAGCAAATGGCCCCAAACTTGAGACAGAGCATCGCGTAGCAAGACTACGCTACGCCCGTCAACACGTACAATGGGGCGAAGAAGAATGGGCTAGAGTTTTATTCACAGATGAGTCTCGATTCTCTTTATACACTTCAGATGGACGGCGGAGAGTCTACAGACGACCCGGTGAGCGATACATTCAAGCTTGTATCTCGGAAAGAGTCCAATATGGCGGGGGCTCTGTACACGTATGGGCTGGTATCTCTTCAGAGAGTCGCACAGAGCTTGTGGTAATAGAAAATGGGACTTTGACTGGTGAAAGATATGCCTCGGAGATCCTCAACGAGTATGCAGGGCCATATTTAATAAATATGGGTGATGGAGCCATCCTAATGCATGATAACGCCCGGCCACACACTGCTCACCACGTACAAGAGTACATTCAGGAGGTTGGCATCAACTTGATGGCTTGGCCATCGAGAAGCCCAGATCTCAACCCGATTGAACACGCCTGGGATGAGCTTGGGAGGCTAGTCAGAAGGCGCAGTCCACCTCCTGCCACACTCAGGGCTCTAAAACATGCGCTGATAGAAGAATGGGAAAATATTCCCCAACACCGCCTCCGAAACTTAGTGTTCAGCATGCCAAACCGGATCCAAGCTGTAATTAGAGCCCGAGGCGGCAACACAAGTTATTAAATTGTGAAAAAGTTCCAAAACGTGAAAATTAAGTGGTTGACATATCGTTAAAAATTGATACTTTTTAGTATTTATCTTAATTTTAAGTTTGAAACTTTATTCATGCCAAATAAAATATAACTTTAATAAACTTCGTTAAGTTTACTATAAACTGCTTTTTATTTCATAAGTGTAACTACTATAGTTTAGGAGTAATTGCAATTTGAAAAGTGTACTACTTATTTTTGACGCCCAGTGTATTTGGACAGACAATTATTTTCATTTTTAAAGAGCAGCTTGTTTAAAAACCAGGTCAATGAACACATTGACCTAGTTTTTGAACCCTTTCAATGGAAGGTCAAATGGAAGGTTTTTCTTTTGATTGGATCCCTGCAGCAACAAGATGTGATCGCGCAGATATTCATAAATTCGCAAATTTCATTAAAAACACGTGTAATTGCTCTTCGCGATTTAAACATATGAATGCTACGCTTCGCTTATACTTGGTAAGTTTATATTGTATTCTTAATTTAATGAAATTCATATATTTTTAGGAAACTTAATGAGAAAATTGAAAATGATATCTAACAAACCACTTTAAATATTATTTTCAGTTCTATGGACTAAAATTACTCAAGACTGATGCCACAGTAAAAGTAGTTAAAATTACTTAAACATGACAAGTCTTTAGAAAAATGCGAAGCTGCAATATCAGAATTGGATAGAACGAAGAGGCGGGTGCTCCACTTTTCAAACACGCTTCTTATCCCAACTTGACATTTAAAAACAGAATCAGCATTACAAATGTCTCCTCTAGAAACTTTTTCATTTATTTTCAGCATCGCATTACAGGTTTTCGGGATGAGTATGCTTTAGAAACGACAAGTACTGTCGACTTTTCGGATTAACTTTTTTTGGGGACTACAGAGTTATTTCACCATTAACTATGCATTTTAAGGATGATATCGAATTTATAATCTCGAATAAACTTTGATTTAAAAAAAAAAAGAAACTTCTAATGAAGTTTGGTAGTTTTGACAAATCTTTTTTTTATTGCACCCGCAAGGAAATTCACATACTTACGACAGTAAACAATGGAAGAAGTACACAAAAAGGCGGCCTTTTGCTATAGAAGATATATTTTCTTATAGAAGAAGTAACTGGTGCAGGAATGGTTACTGTATGTATTATATATGTAAGTACGTTTTAAGATGCTTATAATTATATTAAATGTATAATTTAACCTTCGTGCGATTCTTACACACCCGAGTGTGCACGATTTGCATCGCACGCGCCGTAAACCCCGTTGGACCAAAAGTACTATTGAGAAGTCCAATTAATGGTAAAACTAGCACTAGGTTCTTTTAAAAGGATATTGCCAGAGGGGACTAAAACCGATCGTTCTCCGCCAACAAAACAAAGTTAGTTTAGCTTATCTCTCATAGTTTTTTATACATGTGTACTTAGCTGGTATAGTTTGCGGTGGATGCGTGACCTATAAGGTCACACTCTGTGATCTGAGCCCGTACAACGTGCCAGTAGTACCATTGATAGTACTACTGGCACAACCTAGTGCCAGTTGTACCATCGATGGTACTACTGGCACAATCTAGAGCCAGTTGTACCAATAATTGGACTTCTCAATGGTACTTTTAACCGTGTGGTGATCGGTTGAGAATAACACCACCCCATCTCTTTCCGTGGGTTCGTAAGAGGCGACTAAGGAAACACAAATGAGACCTGCCTCCTAGTAATGCATCCCAGGCAACGACACTTAATTTTTCCTAAATCTGAGGTGTCGTCCTATGGTCTCATGTAGTGTGGTAGGCTCTTTAAAGGGCCGTCTGGTTCGCGACCACCCTCCTACCGAAGTCCGACGCCAAACAGCTTGCTGTGTTCCGTCGGTGCGTGGGAGTACCAGTGCCTTTATAGGCATTTTCTGGGTTAACTCGCCTCATCGTCGACCTCATCTTTGACCTTGTGGTCAAGATTGAAGTCAATAGTTAACCCATCTTATAATTAAAAAAAAATACTTCTGGTTCAACGGGCCGTAAACAAGCGCGCGACGTGTTAAATGTAATATTATTTGTTTTGTAAGATAGATTATTTGTTCATATGTGTCTATAAATAGGCAGTAAAGTAAGGAATAGTAATAAGCAAAGTAAGGAGACAAGTTTTTGAAACTTAATACCTATACACGATTATCTTTCAGCCTGTGACTTCGTTCCCGTGGGAATTCGGAAAAATTCTGTTGCCCTTGTGGGGATTCAGGTACCAAATTTTATCAAAATTAGCCAGTCGATTGAGCGTGAAGAAGTAACATACATAGATAGACACACTTACAAATTTTCACCTTGATAATAATAATGTGACATTGTGATGTGATAAGGAATAAATAATAATACTTGTGAGGTTAAGCCTCTCTCCAAGCTATTCCAATCCCTGGCTTCGTAATTAATTACGATTGACAATCCAATCCCAACCCACTTGAGAAGTTTCAAGCGTAGTTCGATAATAAATAATTGATGTGTGATCTAATTGTTTGAAGAGATAGTATTACCAACTCAATGTCCTCGTCATTAGACTAGAATATAAAATCAAGTTATTGATTAAAGTTTACCTACATAAAGGTCAAACAGGGTTGATTTATGTGTCTAGTTTAATTTTAGTTAGTCTTTTAGTCAGAAATATTGATTTTTCTACAGGAACTAATTGCTTTTTTAACCGACTTTAAAAAAAGGAGGTTCTATGTTTTAGCGTAACTTGTACGGTGAAAGTTTTAGTGTTAAGAAGAAAAATTGCACGTCTGTCTTTAATTCTTTTACGTCTCTCACTGTCCGAGGTTTGCTGGAAGAAATTTCTTAAATAAATAAGCTGTGTCTTTTGTGTTCGTTTTTCTGTTTGTCTGTATAAATGTTTGGAATTTGTCCTGTGTACAATAAACTGTTATATAATTTGAAAAAAAGTTTACTCAAAAATTATTGTGTCGTATTTTTTACTAAAAAGGTAGATTTTTTATATCAGTTTCGTGCCACAGCCTTTACTAATAAACTTTTAAAAATAACTGAAACGGAAACATGTTAAACTGAGAGGAAAAAAAACTCGTTTTGTCGAACTTAGCTTAACAAGAAATTAAACGAGCAAAAAAACATTAAGAAAAAAACCGATAATGATGTGAATACATTTCAAAGTCTTGATTGTCGAAGTTTTTTCATTTACATATGAATGACTCATAAAATAATGGCTTAACATTATACGGATGACTGTTTCGTTTTTCAAATGGAGAGCGTGATTTGGGGGAATTTTTCATTTCCAGTTATTAATGTGTAACGACTGTAACGTGTTTTTGCCTTGTATTTGGCAGAAGACAGTATTTGGGAAAATTGTCTTGGATTGATTACATCCTACTAGTTTTAACCTTTGTTGCATATTTAGAAACCATAACTTAAAAACATATATCAGCACGGCACGACATGGTAAAATTTGAATAACCATTGCCCTCTATGTTTCCAGCTTCTCCCCTATATTTCCAAATTCCAGTCATTCAAATTTCAAAGTGCCGTGCCGTGCCGTTCGAATTATAAAAAGGCCCATTGTGTTCATATTTTTATCTTTGAAGTAATTCAGAAAAGTTAATTAACAAATTTTTAATAGCTACCATACAGAATACGTTAGATCTATTTCTATCGAAGATTTGTGTAATTTCAATATTTATCTCAGACAATACCCAACTCCAAAATGTAATACTGAAAACCCTTTCAAATGTCTATATCATAGAATACCCTTTATATTATAACAAAACATTTCCAATATCTTTTGAAAACCCTCGAAACATTGTACGAAATAATGGAGAACTGATCTGAAACCAGATACGTTCAATTTGACCATCTTGAAACTTATTTCCGAGATTACTTAGCGGATAATCCTGGCCCATAATAAAATCATTCAATGTCAATCATTAAGATTGGGTTCTTTTAGGTCTTTCGTGGTACTTATATCTGGCGGAATAAAATAGTACAAAAGGTTATGTACTATTATGTTATGTTGCAAAAGATTGGTTGTGCTATTAGGTACGTATGATACAACATACTTAACTACTCTACAACTGTGTGCCACAGGAGAAGACAGAGACTACAATCTTAAAAAAAAAGAAATTGAGTTCTTTTATTTATTAAGAATTATTTTTCAATTATTGTTTATTAGAAATTATTGGTAAATTGTATTTCGTTAATACAGTTTTCCATTAATAATATATAGTATATTTACACAATTAAATTTCTTCAATGATAGCGATTATTTTGTAGATTTTACCTTATATTTTCACCTAATTCTGGGTAAAATTGCATTGCAACATGTTTATATTTTAAGATCCCTTTTTGTACATTCAATGTAATTTAATTTGACACTTTTAAGCTTAACCTTAAGTTCTAATCTTGTGATATCCTTATAAACAGCCATGCTTACTTTCTCACTAATATCATAAATTTTTAATTGTATTTGTTTGTCTTTATTTCACGGCGTAACGTAGCAACGGATCGACGTATTTTTTGCACAGGGATAGTTAGAGGAGTGGAGAGGGGCTATATCGAACGAAGTTGGGACGGAAAGAAAGTACTTCAGAAAATTAAGTAATACTACGAAGTCCTTCAATTGACGCCTTGCAACTCTTATAATGGTAGTAAATTGTAGCTTCTTCATTTTACAAGCTTTTTATTAACTAACAATACGGGGTAATTTTTTATCACTATCCAAATTTTCTAACGGTGTCAGTAACGTTGATAGAACGTAAATAAGGAGGAAATTTTTTTTCCCAAATTTTCAAAATTTTTAGATTTTGATACCCCTTTTTAACGTCTTAGAGGATGAATTTTGTAAAAAGCAGGAACATGGGTGACACAAATTGTGTTGAAGAGTACTATTAAAAAATTTCAAGTAAATTGGACGGTGTTATTTTTTTTCCATACAAAAAATCTTGATTTATTTTCATGCTTCAGACGATCTAGCTTGAAATATTTATATGTAACATAAAAAATACGGTTCTGTTAAATTTTGTATAGTGATAAAAAAAACCCTGTATGTAAATACACAAGTTTGTTTAAATCTTGCAGTAGAATTTGTCCGATTGCCGATTGAACTAAAATTTAGCATACCTGTTTAGTTTGAATGACAACGCATGTTTACGTCATTAAAGTGACGTCATTCTAAATCCAATATGGCGAACCACCCAACACGATGGATTTGATATTTTATTTCACACTCCCATGATGTAGGTATCAAATGAAGGGGTGCTACTCATAAGATGGCGCAAAATATGAACATTTCAATAAAATTTATGTAGAAAAAAAGTTTTTTTACAATTAACTTATTCGTATATTGCGAGTCTTGTGTATCATTTAAGACACTTTTTTATTACGAGGAGGGGTTAACTGTTGACCAAGGTCAGCAAGTTGACCTAGAAAATGCCTAGAAACACACTGATGGAACACACAAAACTGTTTGGCATCGGCCATTGGTAGGAAGGTGGTCGCGAACCATAAGACGCCATTTTAGATTCAAAAAAATTTTAGTTGTCGTTGCCTAGGATGGATTGATAGCAGGACTCATTAATTTTTGTGTTTCCTTAGTCACCTCTAACGACACCCACGGAAAGCGATGGAGTGGTGTTATTTTCAACCGATGACCACACGGCAAATTCATATTTCGAATATAATCTACCAAAAAATTTTTGTAATATTGTACTAGTCATATGTTATGTGCACGAGCAACATTTGTTCAAATGCCAAAGGTTGTATTTTTACGTTTCCTCCCATGAATCACTTTGCATTCGCTGCTCGCAGTAACTCGATAACCGACACCCCACATGAATAATTTATCAAAAAAAAACAGCCTAAGCCTACACAAGCTGAAAGAGCTCCTGTTTGACGAGGTAACATGAGCTAGTGAACTATGTTTTTTGGTTGAACGGTGTATTGATTACTACGGAAAAAACGGATAAAAGAATTTATTACTATCAAACCTGCTGGGCTAACATAGACGCCTGAGAATTTTTTGTCATATCGACATAATTCTACCTGTTCCGTTCTAACGCTATGAGATAGAATGAGAAGGCAGAACGAATTACATACAAGAATAATTTTCCACGTTAAAAACGTATGAGTCACCGACTTCAATACCAACAACAGTTCGCACAAAGTAGATAACTAGTATTTTTTTGCAGACTACAATGCCTATTAACAGATAACTACAAACGAAAATGTCATTCATTTATTTAGATTATGTTCTGGTTTGCAGTATTTTTTTGTTTCTGTTGATTTTCTTAAAAGCGCTGAATCATTTTCGATAAAATTTATATGGAACCACCTCTGGAGTATATTCTGTCGAAGAAAAAAAGAATTTTGGAATTCATTCCATAATTGACGGAGAAATCGGTGAACATACATAAAAAACCATACACTCAAACATAGAAGCTCCTCCTTTTTTGAAGTCGGTAAAAATAACATCACGCGGTCATTTTAGCTACGCAGGAAATATTCTATTACTTAAGTCTTCGACCGACATAAGACCGCCAATGCTTATCACTAACTATCTGTAACCAATATCAAGTAAAGAAGCCCCTTAAAGATTGTAAGTAATACGCCAAAGTCTCGTCCGTTTATTAACAGGATGCACCGCTAGCAGGTGATGATTACAATTTTAAAGCACTTAGATGTTATGACCCCAAACCCTACGTATTGAAAAGATACCTATCCTTAGTCTACGATTGACATAACATGACCAATGATAGTCATTACCTGTCACTGTCATCTGTATAGAGCAATACAGATATGTATTGATATTTGATGCTCCAAAGTATCGGTCGTAGAAGTACAAAGTAGATAGGTTTGAAAAAACGAAGACATGAAAAATCAAAAGTTCACTACAGAAAACAACAATCTAAGGTTACACAGTTTTACAACAAAAGCCGTCACTATTTATTACAAAGTAGGTAAAGACGACGTCAAGGTCATGTATAGTCTGCTGTACATGACAAGATTCGGCTATCACAACGGAAATTTGTAGTTCTATTTCGAACTATAATTAATTTGGGATAAACCTTCGAAACCGAAGACGCTTTAATCTTAGTTCTAACTCTTATCACCTCGTAGTCTTAAATTATTCATGAATTACACAACCTTCATATTATTATAATAAACAAACCAATACATTGATAGTTACGTTTATAAAAGCGTATTGATTACGCTGTACACCCTTGACAAACTGAGTGTTGTTTATCTTTGATAAAGCGAGCAATTTAGGCGCTGACAATAGATTAAATGTCAGGCTATTATTCGTAATTAACGATCGGTGAACCAACGCTAATTGCGAACACATAAGAGAACACGACATCATAACTGACCAATAAGTTATTAGTACAGTAAAATTTACTCTCTACTGAGCCACAAATTAAATTATAACTGATTACCGCTCACGATGGCTGACGATAGCTCAGTTGGTTAGAGCACTAGGAGATCTGATCCTGGGGTCGTGGACTCAAGTCTCATTCGCGTCGAATATTTTTATTTCTCTAAAATTTTTTGTAAGTAACATGGTTCAGGAGAGTCCGTGAATTCCGAGTTCAATCATGGTCCACAAATCAAGAGTCATCATCTAAAATAAATAAAAAAACAGATTCTGGTAGTGGTGAAAAGGTGAAATAAAGAGCGTCACTACTAATTATTTATAGATTCATAGACGTTTTTTTTTAAAATAATAATATTTTGCTCATGAATGTGATGATGAAGGTGGCATTCCTTATAACCCTCAATAAGTAAAGTTTGATTAAAAATAATGATTAATTCTGAATTGTTTGATTTATTCTTATCTTTAAAGACTTAGCAATAAGTTTTTTTCAGTCATTTGCTACAAATGCTAACCCTATGTGCCCACCTGGACTGTCAAAAATTGTGTAAATTATCTTGCTGACATTTTTGAAGCTACGGCAACATCGTTACCGAGGTTAGCTCTGCTTTTTTTAACCCATTTGCCAATCGTCGTAAGTGTAAGCAACGTTATTATAAAGCTGTTAGATGAATGGATATATGAGTAATCTTTCACATGAAACTTGGCAAACAAACTTAGGTGAAACCATACCGGATAGAAATCGATTAATTTAATGCGGTAAAATTAATACCTTCAATGGTTTTTAATCACGACGAGGGTGGAATATCATAGAAGCCTATATACAGCTTTTTTTTTTTTTTTTTTAGCTTAAATTTAAAAAATACAGGTTAATACACTTACATGTAATACTCAATAAATATTTCATGATTCTGAAAATATTATTATTATAAGATTGTGAATGTATAATGAGAATATATTTAATTGGCAAAGGCAATGTTTTGCTTAAAATATTAACAAAAATGTAAGATTTCATAAAATAGAACAAAATTTTTAATTAAACAAATAATACAGCTACAACAGTCACCGGAATAACTCATAATATTATTATTTTTTATATTACCGAGGTAATAGTCACAAATAAAAAAAAAAATACAAGGATTAAAGTGTCATTACTGCTGCTTCATATTTAAAGTTGATTCCAAAAAAATTGACCTCGTTTACGCCTGATCAATCGAGTTGCCTAGCAATCGTCGCGTTGCTACTCGACAATATTGTAAACTTAAATTAAAGAACCAGCTTAAAGGTCTGCTTGTTTATCTACTCAAATTACAGGGTTTCAATTTAGTAAGCAGTAATTTATTGGGTTACTTTAAATTTGTTGGTGAAAATTAAGGATGTAAAACAGTAAAACCTTCCACGCTGGACTGGGATTGTAAGAAAAACTTTAAAAAACATACTGTAAAAAATCAGTAAATGGGACGTGAGGGTCTTGCTGTATCATGGGCAAAAGGCTGACCACCTCTCACCATTACACAACATGTTCCATGTAATAACCCTCACCATTTGTGTCAAACGTGGCATTGAGTGGTTTTCTGAAGCCACTGATGCGCTGCCTACCCCGTTGGGGATTGCAGGCGTGAGCGTATGAGCGTATGTATGTTCTCCATACCACTAGTGCGATTAGCTGCTATGCCTTTGTAAGGGAAGTCCTACGAGCCTCAACCCTATATAGAGACGTAATACATGCGAATTTGAAAGAAAACGATTTTGTCAACTAGTGACTACTGACGAGTTGACAGGTTCGGGTCGCCTTGTATTACGTCTCTATATAGGGTTGAGTGCTCGTAGGGGAGGAAGTCAAACGATTTTTGGTTTCATTTGGGTTCCTCCCAGTTTCGCTTACTAATTTAAGTCACCTTACTACTGACGAGTTGACAGGTTCGGGTCGCCTTGTATTACGTCTCTATATAGGGTTGAGTGCTCGTAGGGGAGGAAGTCAAACGATTTTTGGTTTCATTTGGGTTCCTCCCAGTTTCGCTTACTAATTTAAGTCACCTTACTACTGACGAGTTGACAGGTTCGGGTCGCCTTGTATTACGTCTCTATATAGGGTTGAGTGCTCGTAGGGGAGGAAGTCAAACGATTTTTGGTTTCATTTGGGTTCCTCCCAGTTTCGCTTACTAATTTAAGTCACCCTATATGTATAAACAAAGATTTACTCTCGGAGTGAACCTCCCCATAAAATTTAAATAACTAGATGAATATCTGATGCAGCGTGCTATTTGATCCATAATGGAGTCATAGTCGGTGCATCTTAGAAGATTTATTGGGCCTTTTTATACTACGAAAATGGCACGGCAAAATTGTATTACCATTGCCCCCTAAGCACTAGTGATACTAGAAGCTGGGAACATAGAAGGCAATGGTAATTCAAATTATGTCATGCCGTGCCGTGTCGTTTGAATTATAAAAAGGCCCATTGGAATAAGTTCCGATATAACTATACCACCTTTGTAATACCATGTTTTATGCAAATAAAGTTTATGATTATGATTCGTTTGCGTTTAAATTGACATAATTACTAGTAGTACAATAAGTGATGAGGAGAGAGCAGAACCTCCTGGCATAAACATGTGGGGTGATTTTATGTTAGTTGGTGACACTTAAGGGGTGGATTCTTTACATGAAAGTGTCTAACTTTCCTAAGAAACCCAAATGAGATTATTAGCGTGCGTCGCTTTAACGTCATCTGAAACTGCGTACGGGATCCCCGTAAGATATCCATATAAAGAGGCAATTTTTCTTTTCATATTTCGACCTTTGTTCTTTCGGGAAAGTTGTTCAGTTTAGTGAACTGATTCATTTTCTTAATTTGCACTAACTAATTTAAAGTCAGCCTTGCTTACAACGAGGTCTCAATCTCAACCTTCATGTTGAAGTGGAATTAAGCTCAAAGTTTTTTTTATTTATTTTAGAATAACTTTCGGCCTGAGACTTCGTTCTCGTGGGAATTCGGGAAAATTGTGCAGTTTATATTCATCAGGGATAATGTAGCATTCTAATCGTGAAAGAATTTTTCAAATCGGTTTAGTAGTTTCGGAGCCTATTCAATGCAAACAAACGATACATTTTTTTCTCATTATACAGGTTGAAAAAGAACCTCCTAGCTTTATTGAAAATCCTGAACCAGTATCACTTACTGAACACTTTTTTTTCTATATTTTTATTAAACGTAGACACCACTCGGGCGCACCCCCCAAGCGCTACCCGTACCCCTCGCGTGCCTGGTGTAGAAGTAATGTCTACGTTTAGGCAAAAAATGAACTATTCCCATTGAAAAAATATATTTTTTTTTCATAAATGTGTTCTTTGAGTGATACTGGTTCAGGATTTTGAATTTAGTTAAGAGGTTTGTTTTCACCCAGTAATATTAGTACAGATAGAGATACTGACATAAAACCTAGATATAAAGTTGACACACTTAATCAGCGTCACACTGACCTAGCAAAGCAAACACATAGTAATGTGTAAATGAGGATCCTGTTTGATGAAAGTTGGTGGGTTTACTTAGTTCGTTAAACATGGTCTAGAGGTCGCCTAATTTAGTCGGCCCTTTTCTCTTGGAACTAATGTTTATTGGAAGTATTTCCTAAGTAAACCTTAGAGAAAATTTGTATGAATGGAGCCAAATATTTATCCTATAAACTTTTGTCAGCGATAGTAAGATAATGTACCTATATTATGTTCGTAGATAATAGTTACAATCCTAATTATCTAGAACATAAAATTGAAGGGTCCTGACTCACTCACGGTTCATTAACGCCTAGACCAAATCCTTGGATCCAGAAAGCTGAAATTTTACACGAGTTTTTTTAATTACTTATGCAGAGAATAAGGAAGGAGTTTACGAAATTCCCTTGGGTCCCAGGCACCCAAGGATGGATAGATGAATCATTGAACGGATTTTCATGAAACTTTGCAATGACATAAGTAGTTTAGTAATCAGAATAACCTACATCAATTTTCCAAATTCTTACGGGAACGAAGTCACGGGGTATTATATGTATTGTTTGCTCTATGAAAAATATAAATATACTACTCCTATAAATTGGTCTGGTAGAATATAATTAGCAAAACTATACACAACACTTTTACAAAACGTAGACATGATTAATATACGAATCAAATATTTAAGCTTGTTGAAATACATTATAAGCTAGTTTCATTTGATCTTTTCAGATACAAAGAAACTTCTATTTACCTTGTAGTGTTTATTCGCTTTTTGAAATGTTAACAAATAGAAAGAACAAACTAAATAATACTACGTCAAATGCAAATACTAAGATAAATAGAGTAGTTTTCTTAAATTTTGAGAAGGTAGAAAAGTTACAGTAACAACAGCTGGGAAAACCTTATTAGAAAGACGAAGAGTTTTTTGTACCCTTTTATGTATTGGTTTGCAAAAGTTAAATGATTTTGCCGATCTTCGCTTTGCTTCGATCTTCGATCGACGCGATTTCGCCCGTATAGAGTTATTGCTATCCGATTTTATTTAGATGGATTCTCATTTGATATTTATAAAATCGCTAAATGTGAAAGTAACTCTGTCTGTCTGTCCGTCTTTCATGCCTAAACCAATGAACCGATTATGATGAAATTTGGTATAGAGCTGGAAATACATACAAACATACATCGTTTAATGTATGTTTGTATGTATTTCATTGTAATCTTGACTTGTTTTAAGTGACATCCTGAATGTCCTATAAAATAAAGATTTTTCTATTCTATTCTATTCTATTCTAAAGGACATACAATACATTTTATCCCACAGTTGGGCACAATATAACCTGTAGTCTAGTCTTCTATCATAAATAATATTTTTTATTAATAAATATACAATTAATATCAATAATGTCGTAAAGACACTATTAAAAAGCACACGGTTTGTTTTAGTGTCTTTGTCATTGAACGGATTTCAATGAAACTTTGCAATGACATCGTTTAGATCAGGGGTGGCCAACTTGATTACACCCAAGATCTCCTGTTTACTAACGAAACCCTGTGCGATCTACCAATTGGTATGTAATTACATACTTCTTGAAATCTTAAATGAAACAGCGTAGTTCTGTACACAATCATGTAGTTTTTTTTTCTTTAATGTACACACATATACATACAGATTACAGAAGAGAAAGGACATAAACAACGGCGAGCTTAACTCAAGAAATGAGTTTTCTTCCAGCTAACCTATGTGAGAGGGAGAGGCAGTTGAAGTGGGCAAGGGTGTATCAAGAGAAAATGTGAAAAATTAAATTTATTATTTATTATATTAAGAGAAAAACCTTAATCTGAAATATTTTTTATTTTTTTGCCTTGCCACGATCGACTGGACTAACAGTTGCGATCGACCGGTCGATCGCGATCGACCGGTTGGCCACCCCTGGTTTAGATGTTAGAATAACCCTACATCTACATCATTTTCCTGAATTCTCACGCTTAATAACTTAGGTTAAATAATATTGCTGCAACAGTTTCAAAAGATATTTAGCAGATAGGTTGGTGAAGATTTAATGGTCACTATAACTTGTTAAATATTTTTTCCATAATTATCAAAACGGCCGCAAAGCTTTAAGCTCACAAATTAAATTAAACAGCGTTTCAGGATTGCAATATTTCATTTGTATGTAAATTGCGCCACTTTGTCGACTGCTCTTGATGCAGATTTTAATAACCTCTTATTTGATTATTGGTATTGGTTACTGAATCAATACTCAATCATTATTTCCATTTTTTTCTGTCAGGATAACATACACGTGTGTCATTTTGTCATGTCGAGGTCATTCTAACTATTCGCTATACGTTAGAATAAAAGATCTGATCAAGATACATTATAAATAAATAAATTATGTAGCATGCGTATGCTAGCATAGTTGACGAAAGATTGCTAAAAAGTATCTTAAAACACAGACATCTTCAAAATTTTCTTTTGAAATAAAATGAATATGCTGGAAATTTGGTATCAAAAGTAAACAAATTCATCAAATTTCGCTATTATTGTACAGGCATACAAAATTGTATCGCTTACTCGTACTTCTATACTAATATTATAAAGAGGAAAGATTTGATTGTTTGTTTGTTTGTTTGCATCGAATAGGCTCCGAAACTACTGGACCGATTAGAAAAATTCTTTCACCATTAGAAAGCTACATTATCCCCGATGGACATAGGCTATATTATATTTTCAAAAAAATTAGGGATCCTTACTGAAACTCAAATAATGTAACCCAAGGTGTAAAAAAATTACCTAAAATATTCTTTACATTGCGTGCGCTGCGTAAACTATTGATGATAGAATAAAATAATGTACTACGACTTTGCAGAACACATAAATATTTACAAAAAGTGTCGCGACAGCATATGTCTAACTATTGTAGTTATGCCACAATATGTGTTCTTTTATTTTAAAAATTTAATTAAAATGCCGCCCGCTATAAAATGCTCTTTATTTGTATCTTGGTATTAATCCTTATCAAAATAAGTTACTTCATATTCAAGACTGCTTCAATATCTTTATACAACTTTTTGAATTATGCAATTCGGACAATCCATTCAAAAGATATCACGAGTTTAAAAATGTAAGTATTAGAAAAAAGTTTCGTGGTCGCCGTTCATCCTGCTCAGCTAGCTAGCTAGGCAGCACCTTACGCGATGTAGGCGTCACTGGGGTACGGGCCGTACGGGCAGGGAGTCAATGTCAAGAAATGAAAAAAAAAAACATCAGAAAGTTTAATAATATGTTATAAAATCAATCAATATCTATAGTTGTGTATGCTGTATGACAGCAATGCAGACTGCTTTTCCAGTCTCGGTGGACATTCCCTCTACTGGTAATTTAGGTCCGTGTTACCTAAATTACCAAGCTTGATATATAATTAAGTATTGATTGTCTCTTTCTTTCACTATCAAAATGTCAAAGACGACTGCTGTTTAAGTATAGATCAGTCTGAGTCGCGTTCTATAATACGGACCTTAGATGCACATTGCATAAGTGTTCAGAGCATTTCAAGCAATTTGAATACCCTCTTCGTATATGATAAATACTTCAATAAGGCTACCTATATGCTATTTTAGGTTTCAAACATTTATTTATTCATAACTTAATTGAAAGACTTAAATTTAATAAGTATCTTAGGTAATAAGCATAGCCAAATAGATTACTCTGGATTAGCAAATATTCGTCTGTTTAAAGGTGTTTTTATCTATGTAACAAACATGATTATTATAGTAAGTAAGTAATTCAAACCAAAAAGTTGTATTTTTAAAGCACCATTGTATTCTATGTATACCTTTCTGCAGCTTTCTATGTAATACCTATCAATGTCAAGTGTATAAGATCTCAACTTTTATTTGTTTAGTTAGGAATCATCAAAATGGCGATGAACTTTACAGCACTAAGAAAGGATTTATCTAAATTCTACCCCTAAGGGGGTGAAATGGGGGTTTAAAGTTTGTATGGAGAAAACAATTTTTTTGCACTTTTTGACTCAAAACTTCGTCAAGATATACCTCGAAGCAAATAAACACGGACACGTGTTTCGCTATTTTTCAAAAATCATCCCCTAAAGGGTCAAGAATGAAATGGGTGATTAAAAGAGTTCTTTGCGCGAGCGAAGTCGCGGGGAAAAGCTAGTATTAAATAAAATTGTTACCATTATCAAGTACAAGCATTAATTGTTTTACCACAAAAAATTAAAACATAAATTAGCTAATGTTTAAAACCAGCTTACGTCATATTTTCCATACAAAAAATTACACAAGCCGGTTTCAGATATTGTTTAAGTTTTAATGGTCTTATTTTTAATGGTAAGCTAGAAAGACCCTAAGGTTTTCTGCGTACTTAGCTTAATCGAGCTTACATTCATCTAAACATAAACATACATACTCAAGAACCATAACACTTTGATCTGCTTGTAATCAAACCGTTAAGCGCCACAAAAGGACTTTGAAAGGACCTTTGCTCAGCTCCTCTATACCTGGCAAATGCTTCTGATTTCCCCGCGGGTTTCCTACACGCAAATGTAATTATTTACGCTAATGTGTACAACTCCGAATGAGACTGTAAAACGCCAGTAACGTGAGTACTGTTTAGAGACATAAAGTTAATGCAGTGATGAATATTCCAGGGCTAAATTACTGGAATTACCTTGCAATTGGGAGATTATTGGTGATACAGAGAAGTTTTATTACTCTGTGTCTGTAATCGAGGTTGTAATTGGTATTGGTTTAAATAAATGTGAAATTTCAAACTATGTAACTTTGTATTCATTGGAATACAAAGTTACATAGTTTGAAAATTGGAATAAGAAATAAAAGCTACTAACCCGCATCGTATTTCGAAGGTAGGCCCGTGCCCCTCGGTGGAGACGTGTAAGGGGCTGTTAAGAAGAAGAAATTAAATTGAAATTTGGCCGAGCCGAAAAGCCGTTAAAACGTTGTGTAGAAATCATATTCTTATTAAAACTACACTCTATAATTAAAGCTACACAATAATAGAATTAAAATCCGTGTGACGTTTGTAACACAGTGTTTGTAATCTGCATGATTTTAAAGTTACACGTAGCTTATACCTACGGCGTAGTAAGTTACTACATATGTAGACAAGTCTAACTTCCCTTTCTACGTTAAGAGGTCCCTGGAGGCAAACCCTTCCTTTCGAGAGTTTTAGGTTTAAGTTTTGATATACTGCTACTATATGCAAACTTATTGTCACTATTTTTAGGTCTCTTGTGGGGCAGATATATTTTTTGTTTTTGGTTCGGTTAACTGACAAATGTTTGGTAACATATAAACAAGTTTCTTATTTCCGTGAGACATTTTTCCTTTGCCCAGCAGTGGGATCCGATAGGCTAGTAAAAAAAATTAAAAAAATTCCTTTTAATTTTTCATAGAATTATAAAGCAATTGTAACGTAACAAACAGTAGTTTCCTCTACAGTTTCAACAACAAACAGTTTCCTCTAACAAACAGTAAAATAATGTTTCGGAAATTATATTTTAAAGTTTTTAAAGAGCTTTCTCGATTTTTGAACTCATCTGTTTTAATAAAAGTATTCACACTACCTTTATCAGTATTAAACACAGTTCTTTTATTGTTAAAATATTGTTATACATAGTGTGTAAGTATTGTGCCCTTAGACGTGCTTGTCTTCAGATCGGTAAATAAATTTCTTATTTTTTTACGAATAAGGTGAACGGAAAGAGAACACTTTTATAAAGTAAATTGAAGTAAGTACAAAATAAAATAAGTAACATGAGTGCTTACCATTCTAAATTATTCATAACAAGCTTGCTGCCTGGGATTTCATTCCCGTGGAAATTTCTAGAATAAATTATAAATATAAATGTGTTCAGTAGTTTTGGGTTTATCGCGTTCAGGTAGACAGACTGACAGACAGATACGGTGGGGGACTTTGTTTTATAATATAGTATGCTTTTTCGACGAACGAGGTGATCGGTAAGATCACATTTTCAACCGACTTCAAAAAAGGAGGAGGTTCTCAATTCGACTGTATTTTTTTTTTGTATATTTGTTACGCGATTACTCCGGCAACTGTTGTCCGATTTTCAAAATTCTTTATTTGTTCGAAAGAGTATACTCCTGAAGAGGTCCCATATAAATTTTTTCGAAAATGATTCAGCGCTTTTAAAAAAAATCAACAAAAACAAAATATACTACAAACTAGAACATCATCTAAATAAATGAATGACATTTTCGTTTGTAGTTATCTGCTAATAGGCATTGTAGTCCGCAAAAAACTAGATATCTACTTTGTGCGAACTGTTGTTGGGATTGAAGTCGGTGACTCATACGTTTTTAACGTGGAAAATTATTATAGAATAAATTGAAGTTCGTACAAAATAAAATGAATACAATGAGTGCCTACTACCCACTACTCTTAATTATTCATAATACACCCCCTAATTGTTTAACCAGCACCGTTGAAAGGGATACGTTTGAAAGTGACCTCAGCTACTCGATTACTTCAGGGCTTTGGGAGGTCAGTTACTGGTAACTAGATGAGTTTGGGTCGCAGTTATATTAATCAAAGGTGTGGTTGACAGTTATGTCAATCGGTTAGATCCCTTTAGAGAAGTTTGTTTCTGTTTAATTGGTTAGTTTGTTTACGTATCATATACAAGAAACGTTTTGTTTACTGTTAACTAGCTTCCCGCTCGGGATTTTGTTCCCTTGGGAATTCGGGAATTAAATATACCCATAAACCTTCTTCTTAAACCGCTCCACTCATTGGTGAAAGCCGTATAAAAATCTTTTCAGTAGTTTTTGAGATTATATTTTATTTTTTATTATGAGATTGGTTAACTCTTGACCCCGATCTTGACCAATCAGACCGACAGTCATACAGATGCGGAAGGGGACTTTTATTATAATATAGTATGATATGATATGACAAATACACAATGTATTATTTATTGTTAACTTGCTTTCCACCGGTGGCTCCGCCCGCGTGGACTACAGGTTCTATCGTGCCCAACTGTCAGATAAAATGTATCCTATGTCCTTTCCCAGGCTCTAATCTATCTCTTTACCAAATTTCATCAGAATCGGTTCTGTAGTTTAGGCGTGAAAGATGGAAAGACAGACATACAGACAGACACAGTTACTTTCGTATTTATAATATTAATAAGGATTTATTATCTAAATATTTTCACACTCTGTTAAACCTTCGTGTCGTTAAAAGGCTGTCGTGCGATCGTGTCATTACATTCACGCTCCTCATTTAGTATATTTACGATAAATGGAACACAGTAAACCATAGTACAATACACAATTGTTCGGGATTTTGGTGGAATTAAAGTAATTCACTATGTTTATAGACAATCAAATTTTTTAGGAAAATATCAACGGCATTCAGAGAGTGCAATGCGTGCAATGAATATGAGTAGCCAAGAGATAGTTTATTTGCACATGATCGCAAGAAATGGAAGGATGCGGGGCAGCCCTTTGCCCAGCAGTGGGATCTTGCGGGCTAGATAAAAAAAAGAGATAGGGGGAGCGAGGGGTCCAGTCGATCTATCACAGCTGAAGTCAATTCTTAACACACCTTTTTTCCATACAATAATACTAGAGAACTTTTTTTTTTTTTAAATTATAATGTGGGTTAACTCTTGACCTCAATCTTGACCATAAAGACCGAGTTAACCCAGAAAATGCCTATAAAGGCACTGGTACTCCCACGCACCGACGGAACACAGCATGCTGTTTGGCATCGGACTTCGGTAGGAGGGTGGACGCGAACCCTTTACAGAGCCTGCCACACCGCATCAGACCATAGGACTACACCTCAGATTCAGAAAAAAATTAAGTGTCGTTGCCTGGGATGGATTACTAAAAGGCAGGTCTCATTTGTGTTTCCTTCGTCGCCTCTTTCGAGATGGTGTGTTGTTATTCCACATGGTTTAAACTAGTACTCGAGAATAAAATGTAAATATATTTAATGACCGTTTTTGTTTTGTATTTGTAAGGGCAAGGTTCATAAGAAAAAAATGTTTGGAAAAAAAGAAAGAAAGTTAAAGTTAGTTTCTAGTAAAATTATTAATTTTATTTCCTCAGTTTTTATTTTCTTCTTCTTCTTTAACGTGTATATATAATCAAGCATGTGGCAAACTTGACTAATCTAAGTGTCAGAGTTTTCAAACCACCAAATGTTTGATTTGATTTATCAAACATTTGATTTATTTGATTTGATTTATTATGACTTGATTTATCGACTGTAGTCAATCGACGACAGCCGGGACCGTCGGCTTAACGTGCCCTCCGAAGCACGGAAATGCTTATGATAAATTGCCACACTGCCTTAAATCAACAATAGACAGCACACAACCTCAAATCAACGTCACAATCATTTACTTTACTGACTGCCTTGCAAGTGCGCCATTTCATTTCCTTCAGTGTTGAAGGTTCACAACAGTTCTCTCTGCAACATTAAAGTAGTATTTGTCTGCCTAAGTCTGTGAAAAATATATCAAGTTAGGCTTCATGTTTCTCAAGTACCTAAGGCGCTGAGCCAAATTGTCTGCCATTTAAAATTCATGTAGCTCGATCTTCCGAGCTGCAGTATAAGTACATAACAGAGGTGCTAGGAAGCGGAGATTTGCGCTTATTATTCTGAAAGTCTAGTGAAATTTTAAGTAACCAGTAAGAATGTGGTGCGCTGTAAAATATTATATATTTACTTTCGGCCCGCGGCTTCAGCCGAGTGGAATTCGGTTATTTTATTCTCCCGGAAGAACTCTACAAAATTTCTAGAAAAAACACAGCTTAGACCAATCCTTGTATCTTTTAGGTGATATCCATACAACATTTTAACAAAATCGGTTGGATAGTATGGGCATAAAAGCGTAACAGGCAAACAGGTAGAGTTACTTTCGTATTTATAATATTTGTATGGATGCGGAATTGTATTACAGGGCAAAGGAGTGCGGTTTGCAGGCCACAGTAATAAACATAAGTGTGGACTGCAAACACACTATTTTGCCGTATTTACTAACCAAAGCGCATTATGATGCAGCGGCACGCACAGTGCACTTTAACCTTATACAAACGACCACCTTGAGTGTGAAAATAAATAAAAATAAAAGTTACTGCAAAAATGAATCTGGAACTTAAGAATGTTTGTATGTTACGTTTAATAGAGTGTAACGAATTTAGTATAAGAAATAAAATAAAGTAGGTAATGTGAAAGCCAACGCCTGTTTACATAAAAAATTAGGGCGAAACTGGAGTAAGAGCTAGAATATTGATGCTGTATCTTGCTGGTGATATATTTTAGAAGAGACTTAACTTAGTTTTGACTTTTTTTCAAACGTTAATAAGTGTTACGGGTGAGGTATCCATATGATTCAACTATGTAGAGTTTAGCTTAAAAGAACATATTTTTTCTTTTATGTTACACAACGTTATCAAAATCCTCTTATCTGCTGGGAAACTTGTAGATTAGTACTATGGCGTAGCTCCGAGAGAGCTTGTAGCCAGTTCGTGGTGGTGAATACTAGGAAAAGACAGTTAATTAC
Source organism: Aproaerema taeniolella (assembly GCA_949987775.1). Classification (NCBI taxonomy): domain Eukaryota; kingdom Metazoa; phylum Arthropoda; class Insecta; order Lepidoptera; family Gelechiidae; genus Aproaerema; species Aproaerema taeniolella. The sequence continues at coordinate 11,232,209 of OX465260.1, forward strand.
TTAAAGTTGTTTAATAGAGCAAAACCTAACCTTCGCAGCCTAAGCCGCGGAAGTTAATGTGTCACTTACGTATAAAAGGCGCGAAATGACCCGTATCATTTGAAGTTAGAACCATCGGCTAAAGGCATTATAAGAAGATGGTAAACGTAGAGGTAATAGAACCTCTACATCTTTCCCGGTGAGGATAAATTTTGTGGCAGGCGAGAAAATTTAAATATCCTGCCGTTGTTGTGGCCTCCTAGCCTACCTGTGGCGGACGACAGACAATCGAGGAACCGAGCAGGTCATTACTAAGAACTAGTTCAAAGGAAACATTATCTGAATTCCGAAAACTAAAGGACATATTCCTTCTAACTTCCGCATACAAAAACTATGTGACAGCTCGCCTAAACTTAAACCAAGAAACACAATTTTTATATGAAATTTTGAAAAAGCTATGTAAAACTGGACCTATAACGGGATATAGATATTTACGTGAAAGCTAATGATTATGATCATGAACAGAAGTCCTCCCTCCGCGTCCTTTATATCTTATGCAGACACCCCAAGGACCTATGGAGTTATATGGGTTTGTAGATCACGGATGGAACAATTCCATGTCGTGTTTACTCCCTGCGCTAATTCATATTTATTCACAAAACATCACATAAATCCTTAATTATTATAAAATATAAATGTGAAAGTAGGGATGTTTGTTACGCTTTCACGCAAAAACTACTCAACCGATCATCATGAAACTTTGTACACATATTTTTGGAGATACTAGAAGTAACAAAGGATACTTTTTATGAAAAAAAAAAGTGAAAGTCCACGCGGGCGGAGCCGCGGGCGGAAAGCTAGTAGTCCATATTTGTTTCGTTACATCGACGTTGTCTTCATCATATATTTTATAGTTATTTTGAAAGTGTTTTTGGTCTCCGCATGATACATCAAAATTATAAAAAAGTATTAGTTATTATTATTATTTAAGAAACATGCTTGTAAACATTGTAAGACAATAATGTCAACAAAAGTCAAAAGTCAGTTTACTTTTGGCAACGGTCATATTGATTTGACAACATCAAATTCAAAAGTAACTAAATAATAGAAAAAATGAATTGAAAATTTTAAAAATTGAAAATGAATTTTCTGTTAGTTTCTAAATAACTGAAAAGACAAACACAAATTATTAAGGCATTACAAGAAGATGGTAAACGTAGAGGTAATAGAACCTCTACAGTACATACATATTAAAAATATTTATTAAATTAATTATTATTTTTATAATTAATTTCTTTTTCTTTATTATTTATATATACGTCATTGAGTTTTTAATAAATATTTCTAAGAAATAAAAATTAAAATAACTAAATTGTCTGTGTAAATATTAGAACCTTATTCCTCCTTCTTCGAGCGAAATTTATAACTTTTGAGACCTCTTTTGCATTAAAATTCGATCGTGACAAGTCATTAAGCTAAATCCTCTGGTTTTATTGGCTTGAAGTCTCAACTAATTAGTTTTATATTTTAATCCCTGTTTTGGTCGCTTTTCATCTTTTAAAAATTTCATGACGATTTTATGTTACCGTTACTTATGAAAAAATATGTACAATAAAATAAACTTTATTTGCACTGAAATACATGTACTACATAGAAATGTATATAGAACATGGTATACAACAAGTCGGCCTTATTTCTTCAAGGCAACCTAACATGTTAGATGTCTTAACCAACTTTTTTAACTAAATATTTTACTGACACGTGAACATAAACGATATTCCGGACTAGAAGTTATTAATTGTTTATTTAACTCCACACCACAGGGTTGACATAACTCATTTTCAATACCCCTATGTTGTGTTATTAAGTTATAAATTCAATTTTAACGTCGGAGGCATGAATTATGGGACTTTGTCGTGAATTAAGCACATATAGCCTGCGCTGAAAGACGCTTCGCTGTGTAAATATTTTCATCATACTAGACGCTTCTTTAAAATAACCTATTCGTGACTTAAGTTAATGTTATTCAAATATGTTTGAGTTTTCATAATATTTATACTTTTTACTTGTATTTTAAATGATGTACCAATATAAGTAATTTAACAAAATTTGGTACTAAAAATGGCTTTACTGACGTCAGGAATCGCTTTCTTAAGAAAACTATTTTGAATTGACGGCGAATTTCCATGGCAAAAATATTAGGCACCTATGTATAGTTACTTTTTCAAATATTTTTAAAAACAGCAAATCACTATCCTTTTGCCTACAAATAGTGAACGTCTTGTGAAAAGCTTTTCGTACTTCCTCCCACATAATACTTATTGAAAATATATTGAAAGCCAAGTTTTAAGATATTCTCAATTTGCTGTCATAAGTAAATAAGTAAACTCTTTATAACATTACATAACATTTTAATGATATAACAAGATTTTTAAACTTATTTTGTGAGAGCAAGCACGAAAAGATTTCCGCGAGACGTATATTTTTTGCAAACAAAGGGAGATTAACAGTCAAATTAAAAAAAAAATTTCTAAAAATAACTATTAGTTTCATAGATGCCCAATAATTTTTACCATGGAGATTTGTATTGAAATTTAACGTCAATTCAACATACTTTCAGTAAGAAAATGATTGTATCTATTTAATTTGTGGCTAACAATTTTCGGAACAGCCCACATACATCACCTAATGTTCCTCCAACAAGAAAAATTAGTTTGAACAAGTTTAAATGTCGAATGGATGTTTCACCTCGGGAAGGTAGTTGATAAGTTAGGTGCTCAATCAGAAATGTAGAACTGCACCTAGATATTCCTAGTACCGGTAAAACGTCACTCGGAAATTATGCCACGAAACACCAGAGAATATTCTCTGCATAGGAACAGGGAAGAATATTCTCAGTGGGACTAGGGTAGGGAATACCGAATCGTGTTTGGCTGGGAATTCTGCTGGTAACTGACACGATGGATGCTGCATGTGAATTAGTTTGCATCGGGTTTGTTTGCTTAGAGCTTGCTCGTTTATCTAGATTAAATGAAAAGGGGTTTGCTTTAATTTTTTTTTAAGAAAGTGGAATTTCTCTATTTAGAATTTATAGATTCTTCGTGGATTTTATTAATATTTTTATCAGCGGATTGCCTGCACACACACCGACCGAGGGGAAAGTGGGGGCGGAAGATTTTCTATACGTTTCGGGGGAGCTCAAGTGACGTTCATCAGTTATGTTATTACGTGTATCTAAATATTGCTTCTAAAGGATTTTTTAGGTACATAAACCTGCAAAAGAACAGAAGTAACGGTGCCAAGCGCGTGTATTCTATAGTTCTACGATTGATATGCGACTGATGCTTGTCTTTGTAGCTCTCACTAAAGTGACATCAGTAGAACGTAAGTTTCGGTCGCAGACTTACAGATTAGCATAGCTAGCATGGCCCGCGACAAACTCAGATGACGGTGAAACTTCACTTTGATCACGAGAAGGTACCACAGAAAGGCTTGCTCACCCTCTGGCGTTGTCATTTTGCCACTTTTTTGACATTTGACTGCGTTGTTTTTACATTGTACTTGAGCTCCAGAGTATTTAATTTTTAGTGAAAATAATCGTGAATTCTTGACGTTAGCCTACATATCCATATTTTAGTGTTAGAGCTAGAAATAACAGAAGAATAGTACTGCAAGTATCATTCTTTTTACAAAAACCACTTTCTTCATACATCATGATTTTTGTAACGTAATAATCATGACAATATTTTCTTTTTTACGACGAGATTATCTTGATAAAAAATGTTTGCCATAAAGTCAAGATAATTTGTAAGTTTTAAAATACGAAAGTGTTTTTACGAGTAAGTCTAGACTGAAATGACATCCCTCGGGTTTAACAGTGATTTTTGCCTTCAGAAAATTACTTTATCCTACGTTATTTTATAAAAGTACTCTTCGTATTCATACTCTACAATATTTTCGCTTTAAGCTGAAAATCTGTAGCGCTTACGAGTTTCGCTCGGAATACATTATTAAAAATTTATTTGCTAATTTTTTTTTGAAGAATAATGTTTTTTAAACAATGCCGACGGCTTCATTTACGTGAAAACCTACACCAAACTCTAATATTAATTGTGGGTCTTTCAAGACACATTTTTTTAACGTTTTGTAGAGAACTTGTAGAGAAGATACCTATATGAAAGATTTGTTCCTCAAGCTGTAATATTATGACAATACAGAAAGCAAAAATAATACTTGCTTGCAACACGTTACAGCAGCGCTGCGGTTCTTAAACTCTTTTGACTTTGAAATCCTTATAGAATTCCTTTTGGCGAAGCCTTGGTACCAAATCAAACAAGCATAGCAGCAAGTATAAAGTAATCAAAAACTGGTCCAACTAAGCTTCTGGCTGAAAACTCACGCTCTTATATTAGATAGATCATTACCATTACTACTTTTTTATTTTTTCTCAAAACTTAATAACTTTACTTGTTTCATTTGCTGCCAAGGGTATTCTAATAATATTTTCTACATTTAGGTAAGTGCATACTAGTAAAGACTTCAGTAAGGTTCAAAGTCAACTCAGTAACTCTAGGTGTTCACAAACACTTCTTTCTGCCTAATAACAAACACATTTATCATTAATAAGAACTGAAAACGCAAGCGAAAAACTCAAGGTTCACGTCTCACTGAACGTACGATTTTCCCTCTGCACGGAATAAGAAATGAGCAAAATCCAATGTGTCAAGCTTAATGTGCTCTTGATTGTAACTATTATCGATGTCACTACTGATACGATATCAAGTGATACGCTGGATGTTTCAATGTTAATCCCCCTGATTGATCAATATCCGATCAAACAAATATTGCGGATCTATCTCGAAATTAATTAGTTAGGTTGTAGATTGTTTTCCGTTTCATAGCAGTTATACTAGAGTAAATCCACATGCACAGAAACATACACATACACATGTTTGTTGCTTATTTCGACGGGCAAAAAGTCACGGTGTAGGTAGAGCACCGTTTGGTTCTAGGGCCACGTGACGCCACACTTGACATAGGTAATAAGTAATAGTCCCAGTTACTGGTTTCTACAGTATGCCTGGGTAGAGTTGGCAACATTCTAGGAGGGAACCTAGTCCAGCATGGAAATAAACCAAATTAAGCTTTAATTTGTTTACGTATTACGTATTACTTCCATGTAATGTTTCTGTTTACTAGGTTTTTGAGCTGTCTCAAAGAATTTATGCAATTTAAAACTCCAGACCTTTGATCCCTACATCCCTATTACTATTATATAAATGCGAAAGTAACTCTGTCTGTCACGCTTTCACGGCTAAACTACTGAACCGATTTTGATGATATTTGGTACAGATAGATTAGACCTTGGGAAAAGACATAGGCTACATTTTATCCCATAGTTGGGCACGATATAACCTGTAGTCCACGCGGGCGGAAAGCTAGCTGTATATATTTCACTACACTAGCAGTCCAGTTCTGCTTTCCTAGTAGGTGTAAAAAAAATATATAAATCAATTTGAAGTACCAGAAAAAAACCTACCCATGAAACTAAACAACTTTCCCCAGCGGACCCAAATGATATTCTCAAAAAAAATTTCGACTTCTTATATTTAGATCAGCGGATTACTCAAGTTGTATGGACAGGCCAAAAATTTTTTTCATATTGTCAACCTATGTTCATTGGGAACAGTCCCCATTATTTAAGATAGGACTTAGCAGGTCTGTTAAATCCTATCTTCTTTCCGTGAATCAAGGGGATTTAGCGACAATGATACTAATTAAATTATCTAATCCGTCAATCTTTGATGAAACCTGACTTGAGAAAAGGGATAAAGAAATCAGAGGGGATTATTTGATATCGTTCGGAGTAATAGTGATTGAGGGTTACCTATCAGATTGATTACCTAAAAAGCCAACAGGACAGACTGATGACGCTGAAGGGTTTCTCCATTTTTTTAATGAGTCTTCTAATGAGTCACTTAGGGCGCTCTAAAGTTTCGACCAAATTTAAGATTTAAAAAAATTAATTAATTCAGACTATAATTATTTGTAAACTAGCTTTCCGCCCGCGGCTCCGGCCGCGTGGACTATCGTGCCCAGCTGTGGGATAAAATGTAGCCTATGTCCTTCCCAAGGTCTAATCTATCTCTCTAACAAATTTCATCAAAATCGGTTCAGTAGTTTAGCCGTGAAACCGTGACAGACAGACAGAGATAGACAGAGTTACTTTTGCATTTATAGGTATTATTAAGTAGGGATAACGAATTGATTACCAACTGGGCTAATAAATTGATTACCAGCTAACAAGTGATCATTTGTTAGTGATAGCCCAGTTTTTCCGGAATGCATCTACTAAATGTCCACGTGGAATGCGATGAAAGCTAGAAATTCGAAAAAGACTTGCCTCTTGAGATCAAAGTTTTTTACCCAACAATAACACTGCAATACGGTGTGGATTACGTACAGTTATTCTAATATATAAAAAAAGTATCCTGACCCGCAAATCTGATATTTTTCACGGAGGTTCTTTTTATGAGATAAACAAGAAATAATTCTGGATTTTTAGAAATTTCTTCTTTTACTTAGATGACTTAAATTTTTAGTCAGAAAATGAAGCTTCATAATGTTGACGAGTATATTTTGCCTGATTGCAATAATTATATTCCTCTATTCAGTAGCGCGGACGAGCTCCTAACGAGCATTCTATGCCAGTTTTCAATTTACTTTGAAAGTGAACTCTACTAGTGGAGGTAATTAGTGAAAAGGGGTATCGCTGTTTTTATTTTAATTGGTTTTCTTTGAGGAAGTTTTGATGAATATATTTTTAACATTTATTTTTGTAGAAGTCAGTGTAATGACTATGTTTTAGTCTTATGATTTTTACATTGAAGTAAATTTTTATTGAGTTTTGTTTTAACTCCCTACAAATAAAGTGAGGTGTTTTTAGCTTACCTAACGAGTTCACATCTGTGTATCTGTAACATTGTAGCTCCTAAAAGGACAAACCAATTCGAATTCAGTTTATGTTTGTTTGATAGCTGACATGGTTCTTAGCCAGATTTGATTAAAATTGGTTAAGCCATTTAAAAGTTACAAGGTATTAGTGTGATACAAAATGATTAATTTTAGAGTTAATGAATGAATGAGTTACATGACTGAAAGGAAACTTCAATTTCTACTAAGTGACTATGTCAATCTCATTAGAACACAAGATGAATCACTATTTATTTAATAAAGCTACGTTAAATTATACGAGCCCTATGAGAAAACGTGATTTAATGTTGTACATTAAAGAGGTTTATTAAATCATAACAACTTGTAAATAAAATAATTTCTTGTCTCATTACAACGAAACAAAAACGTTCAGTTACAGAAACTTTCTTTAAAGTTAAATCTCCTTAAACATAATGCCAACGAGGTGGAAAGTAACAGTGTGATATTTAAAAAAGCATTATCTTTAATGGATGTTTCTGTAACTGGGTGCGAAAAACATTCGCTAAGATATATAAAATAACACTTAAAAAGCTCATTAAAACTTAATTAAAAATAAGAAACCTTGATTTCTTACAAAGAAGTAAGCAACAGCACTTTTAGCATCCCTAGGCTGTATATGAATAGAATCACGAGAGTGGAACGGGCAAAAGTGTGTCAAGCACAAGAACGTCAAGATTGTGACACTTTTGCTTAGTCATCTCGCCCCTGTCTTGTCACAGGCTCAGGCTAGACTTGTTAATTAAGTGAGAAATCTTGTACATTATCTGGAACATTTTAAAGTTACGCTTTTAAAGAATGTCTTGACATTTAGTTTATTGTGTAGGTTAATGGATATTTAGATTAGTACTGGGTGGGTGTTTGTAAAGTTATTCATTCATAAAACATTCATTGTTTCTTATAATTTTTTTTATAAATATTTAAGTAGTGACTTTTAGAAAATCAACATAAAATATTAAGTTAATAAGTACATTTTCAAAGACTGCTTATTTTAGCTGCTTCGTGAATAGAAAAAAAAACAGAGTGATTTATTTTTGACATTTATGATAGGGAAATTTTTATTATTTTTTAATAAAACGAATATTAAAAAATACCAGACTCTTAAGCATTTATTTGTGAAATCACGTCAAAAATAGATTTATATTTAAATAAATGAAACTTGAATAGAATGTAAAACAACAACTTGTTCGTTTTCGTGTAGCGATTATGATTATGTTATTAGTAAAGGTACAACTTTGTTTAGTAAAAGGTACAACTTTTAGGGTACAGGTCAGTTAACTAAAGCTGGCGCGTTCACAGTACTCACACTTATGCAATTTCACTATACAGAATGTTTAAAACTAAATGATTTTCAAATAATTGATTCATAAGTGTAGACTAGAGTTAGTTTTTAGTAAAATGGGTGCGTTGTAGATCACAGACACTACACAAACGGAATGTGTAAATGTGTTGAACGCGCCAGCTTTAGTTAACAGACCTGTAGTCAATAAGAGCTATTTTTAAAACTAATTTATAACACACTCCCACCAACCCATTTAAACGGTTCGTCTGCAGGATCAATAGTCTCACAATACGTCATTAAACATTAACAGTGCCCATCAGTAGAGACGTATATGGGCTGGTACTAAAAAAAAATCGTTTCTTCCCTTTGGCACAACTGCTTGGCACAACCAGTAGTGTCAAGGGTAATTTTACTTTCCCGTGACACCACTTTCTGATTGGCTCATTGGGAACATACAGCAAAATTACTTATGATCTACCTAATCACCCATGGCACAACCTCTATACTTTAATGCCTGGTAGAATAGGTACATCATTAAACTGGCACTGCCGGTCATTGGCTGGATTAAACACATAGGTACCTAAATAATCATTATTAGATTATATAAAATCATTTACATACATCCAATAAAGGGGTGAATGTACTCATTAATACGTACAACTTTTTGTATGAGACCAACTATGAATATAATAATTCTATTTGACTTTATTGTACAATAAAGTCAAATAGAAACACACAGTGACACAGAAAATCAGATAAGTTCTAAAAAAACAAGCAAATTCTAAGAAAAAACACCACTATTGTACTTTTGTATTAGTCTTTAAGAGTTTGCAATAAAGAGTTAACATACATACATACCTGCACTTTTTGATATAAAACTATTTTTTTCTAACAGAATTTTCGTTTAATAATTATTTTATCTTTTGCCCTTGTAAGCTTACATATCGTTATACAGTATTAAACGAATAATAGCCCAATTTGTTATCATACAGATAGAAAAAAACTTAAAAGACAAGGGCCACGTGGAAAATTTTTCAAAAAATACGGCCTTACCCATATAGCTTTCAATTTTTATTTATATATAATCATTATGTTTTTGAAGGTTGGCACTCTATAATTAGATACGTGAAACTACTGGGACTCGGTAGTGTCACTGGAAAAGCTGTTTTACCCCTGGCACTATCAGTAAAGTCACAGGAAAATAAAATTTCCCATGACACTACTAGTTGTGCTAAGCAGTTGTGCCAAAGGGAAGAAACGAAAAAAATCACTATATTGAATTTACAAACTATCTAATAAATACTGCTTCAGATGCCTCAATATGTTTTTGTTGGACTCGAGACGAATTATAATAGCTAATCACAATAATTTTGAACCCTAATAATTATCCCCAAATTTGTAACTTTCACACTCAATTTTCATCATCTTAATAGATGTGCAATTTTGGTAGTAGTCAGTAAAAATGCACTGCAGAATCTGCTCTTCTTGATAAAATCACCATGACCACTCACGAAGTGACACATTAAACCTCTATACACATTACTACTCTATAAATTATAACTTAATATAACCCAAAATAAACTACATAGTTCTTTTACATTTATGAGATGTTTAGAATATACATGAGTAAATGCATAGCACACTGTTCATGAAATGTCCGGTCGGTCTCCCAAAGAAAATCACTCAACCGAGCTCTGTCTTCCCTCGCATTCTAGCCAATCTAACCACCTAATCAGATTACTTAAATGGTATCCTTCTAATACACTTAAGCTTATTTATTCTGTGACTTAAGTTGGAACGAATTGTATTAGACGCTATTTCTCGCAAACTATTTCGTTCGTTCAGTTATTGTGCTAACATTTTTACGTTTTGGTTTGATTACTTACAATAAAGAATTAGTATCAACGAAAATAAAACTTAAAATATCATGTGGTTGTAAGTAACTGTGCTTATTAGTAGCTAATCTGTTAAAAAAATCATAGATATTGAAATAATTGACCTATAAATCATTTTTAAATCATAAATAGGTAATGTAATTGTCGTAGTAGA